>JAVIAB010000047.1:85724079-86046579 GCA_032433765.1 Megaustenia siamemsis | reverse complement strand
GTGATATGTTTGTTCCTTCTGTGAGAATATAAATGTTTTCCTACTGATCTTGATCTGGATTGTTCCAGCGCCGCTAGACGTCGCATGGGGCTCGCAGTGTTTTTTCGCTGTCCTTCTCTATTCTGGGTGAGATGTTCCTTTTCATTCAATGAGTATATGCCTGCCAACGATGCTTCTCTTATCAGTGTTATTTTCAGTGTTACTCTTGGTCTTCCTTTTTTCCGTATCCTGATGTTCCCCATAGAAGAGATTGTTTTGATTTTTCTTTTTAATTGTCTCTTTTCAACACATGCTCGACATAAGTCCATTATCTCTTTCCATTTATAAATGAGATCGTTGGTTGCATCACCACATCCCTTATCTATATTATTCTTGAATTCATTCCATTGTACAGAATATGATTGAATCATCATCATCAATCATACAATCAAGAATAATATAATCATAACTACCACTGTTGTTTGCCTTATTCCCAGTAATCTTTTAATCTCGATTGTAACAACTGGAAAAATTGAAGGACGAAGAGGTAGAGGGAAGAAAGAGAAAAAAATATCAGACATCGTAAGAGGATGGTTTAGCAGAAGGTCAAAAACATAAATGATAAATAACTGTCGAGATCGAAAGTTATGGAGAGACATGATCACCTATGCCAACAGGCCTGGTACTTGATGATGATGATGTACAGAATATTCTTCTTAACTATTTGTCTTCAAACGCGTTTAATTTTTTTTTATCGATCTCTTTTGTTGTTTTCCAGTTTTCACATGCGTAAGTAAGGTTTCA
Organism: Megaustenia siamemsis; assembly: GCA_032433765.1. Classification (NCBI taxonomy): domain Eukaryota; kingdom Metazoa; phylum Mollusca; class Gastropoda; order Stylommatophora; family Ariophantidae; genus Megaustenia; species Megaustenia siamemsis. Next base: position 86,045,796 of record JAVIAB010000047.1, on the reverse strand, counting down.
AAATACTTTTAAGTTGAATATTCTAAGTTTAGTTTTCCCGATTCTTCTACTTATTCTATCTTTTTAGCTCCCTGTGAAGCATAGGTCTTCAACAAACACTTTCCAAGTCGTTCTGTTTTTTGCCATTCTTTTAATATCATTCCATGTCTTCCCCATCATCTTCATCTCTGCTTCTATCTGACCTCTCCAAGAATTCCTTGGTCTTCCTCTATGTCTTTTCCCCTGGGGATTCCAAAAAAGGGCCCGTTGTGTAATACTCTCAGTTGGCTTCCGTAGTGTGTGTCCTATCCAGCGCCATCGTCTTCGCTGTATCTCTTTATCCACTGGTGTTTGACTGGTACATTTCCATAAATCTATGTTAGAGATTTTGCCCTGCCATTTACATCCTTTTATTCTGCGTAAGAATCCATTAATGAAAGTCTGCATCTTCGTGATTGTCAATTTTGTTGTTCTCCATGTTTCGCAGCCATATAATAGGACCACCATAACATTTGAGTTGAAAATTTTTATTTTTGTATTTAACCTAATTTCTTTGGATTTCCATATGTTTCCCAGTGCAATGAAAGCTCCTCTTGCATTTGATATCCTTATTTTGGTAACATTTTCTGCTCCTCCCTCTTTATCTATATTACTGCCCAGATATATGTAAGATTGTACATCTAATAGAGGTATTTCTCCTAGTTTTATTTGGTTATTGCCAACTGTATTAATTCTCATAATGTTGGTCTTATCTCTATTAATCTTCAGTCCTAGCTGTTATGATCTCTCATCAAGTATGCTCATTTTATCCTGCATCTGTTGATGGCTGTGTGATAGGAGAGGTATGTCATCAGCAAAGTCTTAATCATCAAGTTGTTTGGTCAGTGACCACTGGATTCCATTTCTGTTGTTTTGAGTTATTTTCATAATCCAATCTATGGCCAGTAGAAAGAGAAATGGAGACAGAAGGCATCCCTGCCTTACTCCTGTTCTTTTTTCAGATGCTTCTGTAAGCTGTCCTTCATGCACCACACTACATTTTGTTCCTTCATACATTGTTTTTATCAGGTTAATAAACTTTATGGGGATTCCGTAATGACTCAGCAACTTCCAAAGCATTCTTCTGTCTAAACTATCAAATGCCTTTTCGTAATCTATGAATCCAATATTAAGTGGGGATTTTAGTTCTAAAATTTGTTCAGCTATTTTACGTAGAGTAGTTATTTGATCAGCACATGATCTGTTCTTCCTAAAACCTGCTTGTTCATCTCTCAAATGTTTTTCTATGGCCTCTTTTAGTCTCTCCAGAATGATTCTGCTAGTAGCATAATTCCCCTATAATTTGTGCACTCCTGTAAACTTCCTTTCTTGGTAGTTTGATCATATTACCTTCTTTCCAGTCTTTAGGTATTTCTTCCCTCTCCCAAATTTTATCTAATAGATTATGTAGCATCTTGGTAGTTTTCCCGATTAGTATTTTTTTAATTTCCATGTTTTGTCCAGGTTTTTTTTTAAATTTGCTGCTGCCTCACTATCCTTCTCTTTTTTTTTCATCTTTTTTTTTCTATATTACTACTGATACATTAAGATGTATTCGTTTTTTTTCCTGTCAGCATATATATGCTTTGCTAATGATGCATACAGATTTACTGTTTTCTTACTGTGAGCATATACATTTCTATCAAGTGACACATAAAGATATATTAGTTTTTACTTTATGTGGGAATGTAAATACTTGCCGACTGATACATAAGGATGAATTCGTTTTTCGTTCAGTCAGCAACAACAACAAAAAACAAACAAAAATTGCCTGCCTAACGAAACAAGTGATTTTTAAAAAGATCTTCGATATTGATAAAAATAAATATTCGCTTGTGTTCTGTGATCATGTAAATGTACTATTATTTATCAATACAGATAGTTTCGTATTTGTTCTGAAATATAAATGCTTCCGTACAGATATATAAATACACAAGTGTATGTTGACTTTTTCTCTTCATAAAACTACATATTCAACTAGGCACACAAATAGGTAAACATGAAGGGAAGGCCTCTGCACCATAAAAACATTATATTATCTCGTCACTGGCTGAATGAAGAGGCTGACGAAGCGTAACTCTCATTTGCATCATCTTCATCATCAAGTATCATGCCTATTGGCGTAGGTGAACATGTCCCTCCACAAAAAATAAAGACTATTTCTTCCTAATATTGTCTATTAGCTCTCTGTTTCCTTTGACCTCTTTCAGAACGTTTCCATTACCCTTCTTAGCTGTCAATGTATTCACAACATTATTCTGTAAAGCCACAATTCTATAGCATCTTGTGATTTTCTTGTCCACGATTCACATTCATATGTTAAGACTGGTTTTACATACAATTGATTTTTTTGTTCATTGTCAAAAATTGATAGCACAGTATCTTCCTCATTCTTTTTAAAGCCGCTATTGCCTGAGCTATTTTGCATTTCACCTCTGTTGTAAATTTACCACCTGAGGTTAACAATGTTCCCAGATATTTAAATTCATTTACCTGTTTTAATATTGTTCACTTGTCTTTATTGTACATTGCCGTGATGTCTTTGTTGCTACCTTGTCGAGTCCTCTATTTTCGTTTTCCTTCACTATAATGTCAAACATTTCTTGTAACTCATTTTCACTTTTAGCGATTAAGACTGTAGCAGCAGCATATCTGCGGCTATTTATATTATGACCACCAATTCTTATTCCAGAGATGCCCTTATGCATCTTAAAATAACCTATTAGTAATACCGACCTCGTAAAATCGACCAATACCAAATTAGCGGAAACACTCGCTGCTTAAAGTAGTTGCATATATCATTTGATTGTTATTAATTGAGTGCTTGCAGACATTTGACCTACCTCGGGGAGGAACTGTAAATGACAAAAGGAAAGGTCATAAGAGTCATTAGTATGTCGGAGTGATAGTTATGGTCATAGTTTAGTTTAATTTTGTTTAGTTTAGTCGGCAGATCAACTCTTTTGCTCAACAGACAACTACATCTTATTAAAGACACCTCCACAGCACGTTCCCCAGTATGAAGTATGTTCGTCAAACAATAGAAAAAGCACTGAAGATGGTTACAGCTCAGACGGACATATTTCCGAACTCCGTGACACTGTTAAAAGTACTTAAAACACGTTTATTAATATAAGAGGTTGATGATGGACAATTTCTGAAAATAATAAAGAATTCATGAAACGAGCGTTAAAATGTAGATGGGAAAACATGGCAGCGGTTAACATACGTTTTTGAGACTAAGGATAGGGACTGGGTGAGCCAGAGGTTAAGATGTCGGCCTATGAACAAAAAGATTCCGGGTTCAAACCCCAGCACAAGCAGTAGGAATTTTTGTTGAAATCGAAATTCGTGGTCCCTTCCTTGCTTTACCCTCTCCTGGTCTGTGGTAATAAGATCCGATGTCTAGTCCTCTCTAATAACTGAAAGAACAGCAGTAGGTTCCGTCTGTGGTAGTGAGATCCGATGTCTAGTCCTCTAATAACTGAAAGAACAGCAGTAGGTTCCGTCTGTGGTAGTGAGATCCGATGTCTAGTCCTCTCTAATAACTGAAAGAACATCAGTAGGTTCCGTCTGTGGTAGTGAGATCCGATGTCTAGTCCTCTCTAATAACTGAAAGAACACCAGTAGGTTCCGTCTGTGGTAGTGAGATCCGTTTTCTAGTCCTCTAATAACTGAAAGAACATCAGTAGGTTCCGTCTGTGGTAGTGAGATCCGATGTCTAGTCCTCTAATAACTGAAAGAACATCAGTAGGTTCCGTCTGTGGTAGTGAGATCCGATGTCTAGTCCTCTAATAACTGAAAGAACATCAGTAGGTTCCGTCTGTGGTAGTGAGATCCGATGTCTAGTCCTCTAATAACTGAAAGAACATCAGTAGGTTCTGCCTGCGTCTGTGGTAGTGAGATCCGATTTCTAGTCCTCTAATAACTGAAAGAACATCAGTAGGTTCCGTCTGTGGTAGTGAGATCCGATGTCTAGTCCTCTAATAACTGAAAGAACATCAGTAGGTTCTGTCTGCGTCTGTGGTAGTGAGATCCGCTGTCTAGTCCTCTCTAATAACTGAAAGAACAGCAGTAGGTTCCGTCTGTGGTAGTGAGATCCGATGTCTAGTCCTCTCTAATAACTGAAAGAACATCAGTAGGTTCCGTCTGTGGTAGTGAGATCCGCTGTCTAGTCCTCTCTAATAACTGAAAGAACAGCAGTAGGTTCCGTCTGTGGTAGTGAGATCCGATGTCTAGTCCTCTCTAATAACTGACAGAAAAGCAGTAGGTTCCGTCTGTGATAGTGAGATCCGATGTCTAGTCCTCTCTAATAACTGACAGAAAAGCAGTAGGTTCCGTCTGTGGTAGTGAGATCCGATGTCTAGTCCTCTCTAATAACTGACAGAAAAGCAGTAGGTTCCGTCTGTGGTAGTGAGATCCGATGTCTAGTCCTCTCTAATAACTGACAGAAAAGCAGTAGGTTCCGTCTGTGGTAGTGAGATCCGATGTCTAGTCCTCTCTAATAACTGACAGAAAAGCAGTAGGTTCCGTCTGTGGTAGTGAGATCCGATGTCTAGTCCTCTCTAATAACTGACAGAAAAGCAGTAGGTTCCGTCTGTGGTAGTGAGATCCGATGTCTAGTCCTCTCTAATAACTGACAGAAAAGCAGTAGGTTCCGTCTGTGGTAGTGAGATCCGATGTCTAGTCCTCTCTAATAACTGACAGAAAAGCAGTAGGTTCCGTCTGTGGTAGTGAGATCCGATGTCTAGTCCTCTCTAATAACTGACAGAAAAGCAGTAGGTTCCGTCTGTGGTAGTGAGATCCGATGTCTAGTCCTCTCTAATAACTGACAGAAAAGCAGTAGGTTCCGTCTGTGGTAGTGAGATCCGATGTCTAGTCCTCTCTAATAACTGACAGAAAAGCAGTAGGTTCCGTCTGTGGTAGTGAGATCCGATGTCTAGTCCTCTCTAATAACTGACAGAAAAGCAGTAGGTTCCGTCTGTGGTAGTGAGATCCGATGTCTAGTCCTCTCTAATAACTGACAGAAAAGCAGTAGGTTCCGTCTGTGGTAGTGAGATCCGATGTCTAGTCCTCTCTAATAACTGACAGAAAAGCAGTAGGTTCCGTCTGTGGTAGTGAGATCCGATGTCTAGTCCTCTCTAATAACTGACAGAAAAGCAGTAGGTTCCGTCTGTGGTAGTGAGATCCGATGTCTAGTCCTCTCTAATAACTGACAGAAAAGCAGTAGGTTCCGTCTGTGGTAGTGAGATCCGATGTCTAGTCCTCTCTAATAACTGACAGAAAAGCAGTAGGTTCCGTCTGTGGTAGTGAGATCCGATGTCTAGTCCTCTCTAATAACTGACAGAAAAGCAGTAGGTTCCGTCTGTGGTAGTGAGATCCGATGTCTAGTCCTCTCTAATAACTGACAGAAAAGCAGTAGGTTCCGTCTGTGGTAGTGAGATCCGATGTCTAGTCCTCTCTAATAACTGACAGAAAAGCAGTAGGTTCCGTCTGTGGTAGTGAGATCCGCTGTCTAGTCCTCTCTAATAACTGAAAGAACAGCAGTAGGTTCCGTCTGTGGTAGTGAGATCCGCTGTCTAGTCCTCTCTAATAACTGACAGAAAAGCAGTAGGTTCCGTCTGTGGTAGTGAGATCCGATGTCTAGTCCTCTCTAATAACTGACAGAAAAGCAGTAGGTTCCGTCTGTGGTAGTGAGATCCGATGTCTAGTCCTCTCTAATAACTGACAGAAAAGCAGTAGGTTCCGTCTGTGGTAGTGAGATCCGATGTCTAGTCCTCTCTAATAACTGACAGAAAAGCAGTAGGTTCCGTCTGTGGTAGTGAGATCCGATGTCTAGTCCTCTCTAATAACTGACAGAAAAGCAGTAGGTTCCGTCTGTGGTAGTGAGATCCGATGTCTAGTCCTCTCTAATAACTGACAGAAAAGCAGTAGGTTCCGTCTGTGGTAGTGAGATCCGATGTCTAGTCCTCTCTAATAACTGACAGAAAAGCAGTAGGTTCCGTCTGTGGTAGTGAGATCCGATGTCTAGTCCTCTCTAATAACTGACAGAAAAGCAGTAGGTTCCGTCTGTGGTAGTGAGATCCGATGTCTAGTCCTCTCTAATAACTGACAGAAAAGCAGTAGGTTCCGTCTGTGGTAGTGAGATCCGATGTCTAGTCCTCTCTAATAACTGACAGAAAAGCAGTAGGTTCCGTCTGTGGTAGTGAGATCCGATGTCTAGTCCTCTCTAATAACTGACAGAAAAGCAGTAGGTTCCGTCTGTGGTAGTGAGATCCGATGTCTAGTCCTCTCTAATAACTGACAGAAAAGCAGTAGGTTCCGTCTGTGGTAGTGAGATCCGATGTCTAGTCCTCTCTAATAACTGACAGAAAAGCAGTAGGTTCCGTCTGTGGTAGTGAGATCCGATGTCTAGTCCTCTCTAATAACTGACAGAAAAGCAGTAGGTTCCGTCTGTGGTAGTGAGATCCGCTGTCTAGTCCTCTCTAATAACTGAAAGAACAGCAGTAGGTTCCGTCTGTGGTAGTGAGATCCGCTGTCTAGTCCTCTCTAATAACTGACAGAAAAGCAGTAGGTTCCGTCTGTGGTAGTGAGATCCGATGTCTAGTCCTCTCTAATAACTGACAGAAAAGCAGTAGGTTCCGTCTGTGGTAGTGAGATCCGATGTCTAGTCCTCTCTAATAACTGACAGAAAAGCAGTAGGTTCCGTCTGTGGTAGTGAGATCCGATGTCTAGTCCTCTCTAATAACTGACAGAAAAGCAGTAGGTTCCGTCTGTGGTAGTGAGATCCGATGTCTAGTCCTCTCTAATAACTGACAGAAAAGCAGTAGGTTCCCTCTGTGGTAGTGAGATCCGCTGTCTAGTCCTCTCTAATAACTGAAAGAACAGCAGTAGGTTCCGTCTGTGGTAGTGAGATCCGCTGTCTAGTCCTCTCTAATAACTGACAGAACAGCAGTAGGTTCCGTCTGCATTCTGCTCACGTTAAAGAACCTGACTTCCGTTGTTTGAAAATGGAAATTAAAAAAAAAAAGATTAGGCATAAAATGGCGATTCCAGGGCAAATTGATTAGAAAAAATTCTTAGATAAACGTCAAAACTCTCCACGATAAAAATATCTCTGAACTCGGAGAATATCTGCCTGTATGGCGGGGAAACTCATGAGAACACGGCTGTCGGTGTGAAAAAATAGAAAAAAGTGAATTTCACGAAAAATTAAGTCACTCGGGTCTTCACTGGATATAAAGCAGGTGTACATAAAGAAGAAAAAGAGAAAGAAAAAAAAATAAAACATCGAGTTCATTAGAAAAACATTATAGGAACCATAACTCTAACAACATAATTACTTCCAGTGGTGTATTGTGGGAGGGCGACCTCAAGGGCGGTTGCTTCGGTTCCAAACATTTTAAAGCCGTAACTTCAAAAGGAAAAAAGAAAGCAGTAATTAATAAACAATAGCAGGTTTGAGACGCAATGAAGCTCCTTATCCCCGGCGCTGTCAACCCACGATACGCCTCTGATCACATCCACTCTAGCAGACTATTAACCTTAAAGCTGAATCGAATTAAAGGAAGCTGAAATAATGCACGATGTTCTTTTTGTCACAGTGTTTCTATGATTATTGCTCCTTTCCCCTTGCATGTCCATATTGTATGTATATTTTTATTGTTTCCTAATTTCATTGTTTCTTTTTTTTCATTGTTTTTTTTCGCATTTTGTTAACAAGAGGAGTCGGGATAGCTCAGTGGCTAGTAAATTGGACTGCAAAGGGCGTCGGGCTCACCCAGTCTTAACTTACTCGATTTTTTTCTGGAAAATACCGACCAGATTACCCCCAAAATCATGTGCTGAAGGTCTATACAAATTATGATCACCAACACCATATTCCATATACGTAGTTAGGCGTGACGGGGGTCTCGACTTAAAAAAACAAAAAAAAACAAACAAACGATAAAGCCGTTACCAGATTTCTTTAATGGAGAAACTGTTTCGGGTTTTGACTACTTTTTATAATGTGTAACCTGCCATTACTGAATGCTTCTCCATAGTGATCTCTGTTTTTTGGTGGACTCTCATTTTCAAACTAATATCCACTCTTTTCATATAAGTAAACAATAAAGTAGAAAATTGGTTGAATTTCAATTCAAGTAAATTGACACAGAAAAACCTTAAGGATACTTTGACTGAAAGACAGCAATGAGGGCATATTAAAAGACATAAACAATAAACAGAACTTTCTTACAAATACCATCTTACAGAGGAGAGAGACTAAAATATTCCAGTCACATCAAAAGACACAACGGGTGGGAATGAACAATAATGGAAGGCATAGTTCCCGGAAGTGGAGAAAGGGGCAGGTCAAGAGGAAGGTGGTTTCAAGACATTCATCAGCATGTGCCTTAGCGGTTGGCGTAAGCGATCATGTCGTTCCACAATTTTTAATCAACAGTGCATCGTATTAATTCTGTTTTTGACTATTTTCCGTGCCATGACACCAAATAATATAGTATCTACACTCTCTTTGTCGTCCGCGATCTCTCTTTCACTGTATTTTGTCAGATGTAAACCAAGTATTCCAACTTTCCTCTTCTCATAATATGCATGAAAAATGTAGATTGTTTCTTTCTGAAGATTTTAGGAGCTCCCTTTCAGCGTTGGCTACTTCTTTGAGAATTTTCTCGTTGATCTTTTTAGCTGTCCAGGGGACTCTCAACATTCTTCTGAGAAATCCCATATCTGATGCCTCTAATCGTCTTTTCATTACATTAGTTTGTCTACTGTCCATGATTCGCTTTCATATATCAAGAATAGCTCTATATAGCACCGATAAACTCAAGACACTGAGGAGACCAATAAACACAACAGGAGAAGTGTGAGATCAGACTACAGACAGAGATGCATTCAGACTGGCTGTGATGAGTGCAACGTTCTGCAAAGAACATGCGACCTCATGATGACGCTTCGTTTCCTTCTACTTTTTACCATCAACTAAAGTGGCACATTTAACATTTCCCGAACAAAATCCAATGGTTCTGCTAACTTATTTTCTTAATTACTATGTTCCTGTTCCCAACAACCACTGTTGTTTGCCTAATTCCCAGTAATCTTTAAATCTCCAGCAAATTTGAATTATTATTTCATTTTATTTTCATTACTTAAAAGCAAGATACAACAACGGGCTCTATTTGCGGCTCAACGGAAGTGCTCATACACTTGTAATTGACGTCACGTGTTGCTAAAATCGTGATTGGTTGTTTAGTCTTCTGTAAACCGTTTCCGGTGTTTAGTTACAGCCTGCGGGTCACGGTAACTTTGATAAAATCTATAGACCTTTCGTGTTCAGAGTGGGAAACTAACACGTTCTGACAACATAGGCCGCATCTTCAACTTCGTTAGGTCAATCAATTCACTTCTCCGGATGAACATTCTACTCATGTTTAACACAAACTGCAACCAATTTCAATCTAATTAATGCATATTAATTGAAAAGCCAAAGACGCTGGTGCAGATTGGACACGCGCTGCAAAACCAACTGAGAGTATTACAAGATAAGCCCTTTTTGGAATCACCAGGGGAGTAGGCAAAAAAAAAACCAAGATACACATGGAGAAGAAAGGTGGAGTCAAAGATGAAGAGGATGGGAAAGACATGGAACGATCTTAAAAGAATGGCAAGAAACAGGACGGCTTGGAAAGTGTTTGTTGAAGACCTATGCTCCACAGGAAGCTCAAAGTAAAAAGAAGAGAAGAATTGCAAAGCCACTGAATGATATTGTACAGCACATCTTGTGAAAATTGTCAGTTGTTTACAATAAATTGTCAGCTGTTTACAATAAATTGTCAGCTGTTTACAATAAATTGTTACAAATGTTGACATTTGTGAACATTTGTTTTAAAATAGCAAACTTCACGTTAAGATTGGAAACGAACGCTTTTACTTTTGGAATATTTCGTTTACAAAAAGACGCTAAAATTATTTTATTGACTGTGTAAAGATTCTGTTCAGATTCAACATCAGTTTTATGGGTCAAAGATGTCCCTAAAAAACATGAGTTTCTATATGTTTGTCTCTATTTTTCTTAGTGTGTATCTTCGGGTGTCCGTCCGTCATTTGTTTCTGTATGTCGTTGTTTATTTCTCTATTCAACGTCAGTCCGGCTATCAGTCAATTTCTCTGCCTGCTCACCTGTGTCTTTCTCGTTATCTATCTATCGATCTATCTATCTATCTATCTATCTATCTATCTATCTATCTATCTATCTATCTATCTATCTATCTATCTATCTATCTATCTATCTATCTATCTATCTATCTATCTATCTATCTATCTATCTATCTATCTATCTATCTATCTATCTATCTATCTATCTATCTATCTATCTATCTGTCTGTCTGTCTGTCTGTCTGTCTGTCTGTCTGTCTGTCTGTCTGTCTTTCTCGTTATCTATCTATCTATCTATCTATCTATCTATCTATCTATCTATCTATCTATCTATCTATCTATCTATCTATCTATCTATCTATCTATCTATCTATCTATCTATCTATCTATCTATCTATCTATCTATCTATCTATCTATCTATCTATCTATCTATCTATCTATCTATCTATCTATCTATCTATCTATCTATCTATCTATCTATCTATCTATCTATCTATCTATCTATCTATCTATCTATCTATCTATATATATCTATCTATCTATCTATCTATCTATCTATCTATCTATCTATCTATCTATCTATCTATCTATCTATCTATCTATCTATCTATCTATCTATCTATCTATCTATCTATCTATCTATCTATCTATCTATCTATCTATCTATCTATCTATCTATCTATCTATCTATCTATCTATCTATCTATCTATATATCTGTCTGTCTGTCTGTCTGTCTGTCTGTCTGTCTGTCTGTCTGTCTGTCTGTCTGTCTGTCTGTCTGTCTGTCTGTCTGTCTGTCTGTCTGTCTATCTATCTATCTATCTATCTTTTTACCCGTCTGTCGATCTGTTTCGCGCGGACTATCACGCAGGCAACCAAATAGATTTTTAACAAATTTCAAAAAGGAAAAATAGCCCTTTCAAAACAAGCGTACTCGGTGAAATAACAAGCTTGAAGTAAACAGACACATGCCCCAAAAATGATCATTTTTTTTTTAAAAAACATTTTGTCATCGATTATTGGTATTACATCTTTTGCAAAATATACGCGAAAAATGTTTTTGACTAAAATTTTATTCTCAACATTCTTCTGTAAAACCACATTTTTACAGACTCCAATGATTATATATATATATAAAACAAAATGGTGTTGAGCAGCTAGACCAATAGAAAGACAAGACACACTACAACACTTCGGTAAAAGCCTTTATCAGTTACAGCAAAACAAACTATGCACATGAAACAAATAACTCGAAACACAAATGTGTGATGGCCTAACCAGACTTCTAAATAGAAGAGATAAAAGTCCGTTCTTCAGACCTAGAACAGGGCGTGATTTTGTCAATTAACATTTAATATTTTTAAAAACACTTAAAACCCCTTGCATTGATCAAAATGCAGAAACAGCAAAAAGCACAGGGGGACAATCGATCATGCATTGATGTGCTAGATCTCTCTAACGGAACTGTCAGGCTTTAAGAGAACCTTCTAGAACATTCGACCATAGAAACTCAATACACTCTTCTCATAAGCAAAAACAAATAAGTAGGATATCAATATTTGTATGCGATGAATGGGGATGTAAAGTGTAACAAAACTATAACCTAATTTGGATTATGTCAATTATTTGTTTCATTAATACCAGAAGCAACATTTACGGTGATCTACCACGTCAATAAATGTTCTGAAAATTCTGAATACGCTAAGTTCAAAGACTTCACTTTAAAACTATAGCATTTTACATGAGCCATATATCTTCTAACGTAATTTCTGGCCCTCTGTTGTGCGAACCAACCCCAAAGTTGTGGCCACTGATCATTCATCGAACCACTAGAGAAAAGTAATAAATTGTTGGTCTCACTCGCCGATAAAATCAGCACACATTATCCGCTTTTAACCCAATGCGTCTTTAGAAACACGTCAGTGGAATTTGTTTAGAGACATTATCAATTACCTATAATCTATTATCATTACATGTAATCAAACAAATATCACAGACACGTTACAAAAAATATCACCGGTATGTCGCAAAAAAAATATCACCGATGCGTTACAAAAAATATCACCTATATGTCACAAAAAATATCACCAGTATCATACAAACAATATCACCGATACGCTACATAAAACATCACCGATATGATAACAAAAATATCACCAGTATCATACAAACAATATCACCGACAAATAACAAGAAATATCACTGATATGTCAAAAAAATATCACCAGTATCATACAAACAATACCACCGATACGTCACAAAAAATAGCACTGGTATGATAAAAAAAATATCACTGATACGTCACAAAAAATTGCACTGGTGTTATAAAAAAAAATATCACCGATATAATACCCAAAAAAATATCACTATCACATCAAATATCACCGATGTGAACAAACAACGGTGACATGATGAACACATCTCTTGACAAGATCAATCAAAATCAATGTCCGGGCCAAATATCTTTCACAAGATCACGTTAGAGTTGAACATTTTATTCCATCAAAGGTGACAAACTCAGACTGAAACACATCGTAGCAACTGTATTGAGCAAGCGGCCTTTATTCTCCGACCCTATGGAAAATCCCCCCTCCCCTTTTCCCCTCCACCGGTAGACCCCAGAAATGGGATAACACCAAGATAAATATATATTTTTTTTAAAGAGGCAAGCTCACCAATTTAAAATGAAAATTTGTTTCTGCTTTTATTTGATTTCTGCACTATATTCTTTAACTTAATATGACAGGCACAAATTTAAAAAAAAATATTTTTTTTTAAAAACTAAAACTGATTAACTTTTCTTCTATTTCTTTATTTTAAACTTCGATCCAACAAATAAAACCTTTCTCCAAACAACGTTATCATCAATCAAATAAAACTTGGTAAAATTGTGCATTTGTGTATGTGTGTGCGTTTTTCTTTGAATCAAAATAATTTATTATGTTCTATTGTTTCTACTGCACTTGTTTTTGGTATTTCGTTTTTTTTTAATATTAAAAAAAATATATAATGTATTTCTTTTCTGAATTATACTTCAAACGTGTCATTGTATTATTTAGACTTGCATTATCAGCTAATGCGCAGCTTTGCAAAGCAGATTACTCCACTCGGATCTAAAAATTAGAAAAAGTATTGAAACAATTTGTGCATGTTATATCCTTTCGCAAAAACTGACATCTAACTAAAAAAAAAAAAAAAAAAAAAAACTGCGCGCGTTGTTTAGAGTGAAAGATTAATGAGAAAAGCAAAGTGGAATTTATTTTCTTCCCAGAAGAATCTAGATCCATGATGAATTCAAATGTGCTTCAGCAACCGCGTACAGAAATGAGCGCTTAAAGGGCATTACTCGTTTGATTACATTAGCTCAGATTAGAGTTGCAATTCTTGGGTGGGAAGTGGGTGCTCGAGTATGTTAAACCAAAAGTTTGTCACTTGAGTGGTCATTAGTTCGATTCCGGACAGGGTCAATAGGTCATTTCTTATTTCGAAGTGAAATAACAACACCTTTACACTGCGCGGCGGCTGACCTGAGTCATTACCTGCTCTCATTAAAATCCCCTGGTAGATAATAAAACTGCAACTGATTTTTTTTTTTTAACTAAACGACTGTCTTATTATCATCCTGTGCCGTGTCGACATCGAAGGCTGCTACCATGATCGTCATTTCATAGCCTCGTACATTGACTCGGTCATAGTTCCTTCTGTCCATTTCTTGACGCTATCAGTCTATTTTTATATCTTTTTTCTTAACGTTCACCTGTTAAACTGTCGTGGACGCGCTGTGTCACTAGTTTTACGGCAAGCCCAAGATACCAGCGTTTTTCGGCACAGCCATCTTCTTTAACAATTGTTGCGCCCCTGACAACGGTCATCCCCATCTTTTCTCGCCTTTCGCCTTTAAACTGCCAAGGGTTCTTTAACACCCCCGAGTTTACATCATCATCATCATCATCATCATCGTCATCATCAAGTACCGGGCCTGCTGGCATAGGTGATCATGACTCTACATAACTTTCGATCACGACAGTTATTTATCATTTCTGTTGTTGACCTTCTGGCAAGCCTCTTAAGCTGTCTTGTATCTTTTCTCTTTGCTTCCCTCTATCTCTTCGTCCCTCAATTTTCCCAGTTGTAACAATATATTTCAGCTGTTCTCTTCTCATTACACGGCCAAAAAATGATGATTGTTTCTTCCTAATATTGGAAATTAGCTCTCTTTTTGCTTTGGCCTCTCTCAGAACGTTTTCATTACTCTTCTAAGCTGTCTATGGTATTCTCAATATTCTTCTGTAAAACAACATTTCTACTATTTTCATATCTGTTGTACTCTTGTCCATGATTCACATCCATATGTTAAGACTGGCTCTACATAACATCGAGTGTTTATAATGTCTCTGTTTTCCGAGACGGCTTGACATCGATTCTAACAACCCAGAGACCAGGGAAGGTAAAGCCACGGGTAAATCAGGGATCTGATTTGTGAACAATTCCCATCGCCTGCAGTGGGAATCGAACCTGGGACTTCCTGTTCGAGTCCGACGCCTTAGCTCTACACCACCCTTGGTTCTAATTTTATAAGCTATGGTAGTTATAACTGAAACTTAACGGGATGGTTAATGTGACCTGTTTAGTCTATTAACAAAAACGAGTGTGTGAGTGTGTAAATAAAATCTCCCAAATACAGCTTCATACATCTATAAAATCTTCGAAACATAGTTTCATACATCCATAAAAATCTACAAAATCTGTACAATTTCCCAAATTTATCTGTGTACACCTATAAAATCTCCCAAATACATCTTCGTACACCCATAAAATCTCCAAAATACAGCTTCACGCGCCCATAAAATCTTCCAAATATAGCTTCACCATCCATAAAATCTTCCAAATATAGCTTCACCATCCATAAAATCTTCCAAATATAGCTTCACCATCCATAAAATCTTCCAAATATAGCTTCACCATCCATAAAATCTTCCAAATACAGCTTCACCATCCATAAAATCTTCCAAATATAGTTTCACCATCCATAAAATCTTCCAATACAGCTTCACCATCCATAAAATCTTCCAAATATAGCTTCACCATCCATAAAATCTTCCAAATACAGCTTCACCATCCATAAAATCTTCCAAATATAGCTTCACCATCCATAAAATCTTCCAAATATAACTTCACCATCCATAAAATCTTCCAAATATAGCTTCACCATCCATAAAATCTTCCAAATACAACTTCACCATCCATAAAATCTTCCAAATACAGCTTCACAATCCATAAAATCTTCCAAATATAGCTTCACCATCAATAAAATCTTCCAAATATAGCTTCACCATCCATAAAATCTTCCAAATACAACTTCACCATCCATAAAATCTTCCAAATATAGCCTCACCATCCATAAAATCTTCCAAATACAGCTTCACCATCCATAAAATCTTCCAAATATAGCTTCACCATCCATAAAATCTTCCAAATATAGCTTCACCATCCATAAAATCTTCCAAATATAGCTTCACCATCCATAAAATCTTCCAAATACAACTTCACCATCCATAAAATCTTCCAAATACAGCTTCACAATCCATAAAATCTTCCAAATATAGCTTCACCATCCATAAAATCTTCCAAATACAACTTCACCATCCATAAAATCTTCCAAATATAGCTTCACCATCCATAAAATCTTCAAAATACAGCTTCACCATCCATAAAATCTTCCAAATATAGCTTCACCATCCATAAAATCTTCCAAATACAACTTCACCATCCATAAAATCTTCCAAATACAGCTTCACCATCCATAAAATCTTCCAAATACAACTTCACCATCCATAAAATCTTCCAAATACAACTTCACCATCCATAAAATCTTCCAAATACAGCTTCACCATCCATAAAATCTTCCAAATACAGCTTCACCATCCAAAAAATCTCCCAAATACAGCTTCACACACCAAAACAATCTTCAAAATACAGATTCACACACTAATAAAATCTTCCAAATAACGCTTCACACACCTATAAAATCTCCCCAAGTACAGCTTCACAGACCGATACAATCTCTCCAAGTACAGCTTCACACACCGATAAAATCTCCCAAAGTACAGCTTTACACACCGATAAAATATCCCAAAGTACAGCTTCACACACCGATAAAATCTCCCAAATAACGCTTCACACACCGATAAAATCTCCCCAAGTACAGCTTCACACACCGATAAAATCCCCCCAAGTACAGCTTCACACACCGATAAAATCTCCCAAATACAGCTTCATATACCCATAAATGCTCCCAAATACAGCTTCATACACCCATAAAATCTCCCAAATACAGCTTCATACACCCATAAAATCTCCCAAATACAGCTTCATACACCCATAAAATCTCCCAAATAACGCTTCACACACCCATAAAATCTCCCAAATACAGCTTTATACACCCATAAAATCTCCCAAATAACGCTTCACACACCCATATAATCTCCCAAATACAGCTTCATATACCCATAAAATCTCCCAAATACAGCTTCATACACCCATAAAATCTCCCAAATACAGCTTCATACACCCATAAAATCTCCCAAATACAGCTTCATACACCCATAAAATCTCCCAAATACAGCTTCATACACCCATAAAATCTCCCAAATACAGCTTCATATACCCATAAAATCTCCCAAATACAGCTTCATACACCGATAAAATCTCCCAAATACAGCTTCATACACCCATAAAATCTCCCAAATACAGCTTCATACACCCATAAAATCTCTCAAATAACACTTCACACACCCATAAAATCTCCCAAATACAGCTTCATATACCCATAAAATCTCCCAAATACAGCTTCATACACCCATAAAATCTCCCCAAGTACAGCTCCATACACCTATAAAATCTTCAACAAAATATAAATGAACTTCTTCACAACAATATAATATATATCTTTATCTAGGCATCTCATCCACGCAACATAACTTGGTGCACACATGACACAGTGCATGCATTAAATAAAATGAATAACACTGCAATAACTGTAACGTAAGGTAAACTAATTATACAAACTCAAGTCTTTTATTTGTATTCCTTCCATTACGCTGTGATCTGCCTACAAGATTCTGCTATACTTTCGTGTATAATCTTGTACTTGTGTGCATTACTAAGTGGTCCATTAATAAAAAGACATTTTTTTTTTCAAAATTCGAGCTTTCTATTGGGACTTTCTCTTTTGTACTGCACAATCCCTTCTTCTAGCAGTTTCTGGTATTTGTTCTTTACGTGTATTGTATATATGTCATGTCTTGTATATATGTGCATATGTCTTGTGTATGTGTCATTAACATTTTTTTTATTTAGAGCTATGTCTAGTAGTATTGTTGATGAATTAGTCTTTTGTTTGTTTCTCTTTAGTTTGACGTTCATTTTAATCATTACAGAATTGTGATCTGAGTTAATATCAGATCCTGGATATGTTTTGGCTTTCTTGATGCTGTTACGGGACCTATCTTTTATCATTATGTAGTCTATTTGATTCCTCTTCCTATCTCCAGAGCTTTTCCATGTGTATAATTTCCTTTTCCCTTGCTCAAAGTAGGTGCTACATATTACCAGTCTGTTTTCTTCACAAAATTGTATTAATCTTTCTCCTGTTATTTCTTTTTCCTAAACCATGATTTCCTATAATGGTCTTATATCTACCTTTTCCTACTTTATCCTTCATGTCACCAATTACAATCAAGATGTCTGAAGATTTCACTTGCTTCATAACTTTATTTAGATCTTCATAGTATGCCTCTATTCGTTCATCTCTATAGTGTTGAGTAGGTGCGTAGGTCTGTATTGTTGCTATGTCGAATGGTTTTGCATTCATCTTGAGTAGTATAATCCTATCATTGTATGTCCAGTGGGTACTCATATATTTCTGTAGCTCTCTTTCTATAGGTATTCCTACCCCTCCTAGATGTTCTGCTATGTTGCCTGAAAATATAATTGTATATTTTTCATCCTGCATGTACCCACATTCTTTCCATCTAGTCTCTGATATGTTTAAACATCTGCTTCTAAAGTAAGATTTTCCAATTCTCCTTCTTGGTAAAGATTCCTAATATTCCATGAACATATTGGTAGATCTTTCTTCTGACATCAGTTAGAATTTATCTTCATGGCTTTCTTTGGAATAGTACGTGATGAGACTTCAATCTCTTTCACGGTGGTCAGCCATATTCGTCTTTCGTGCCATGAATATGCCTCATCACACTTTGCTGTTTTCTTTTCTGAGCCGTTGATCATTTCTGATTCTCCGCCCCATCTACCGACACAGACTTTGAACACTCGGGATGGACATTCCCGATGGGCGCCATTGTTGTCAAAATGGATGTTCACCTGTCGAACCGCGAACATAAGTCGGGCTATCGATGATAGGTTATACACGTCGACACAAAAGGAATAAATAATAGTCCACTGAAATATCGATAAAGTTCACAGTAAATCCGCTCGTCAGAAGTAAACATAACTGCAACGGAGAATAGCAGTAAATTATTTCACAACTAGACTGTCGCGCAAATTATTTAAACACGTCAGCAAGAGTCGAGTCAGAAAAACTATCTACATGCAGCCGCCATGACACCTCTTCAAAAATAGGAAAAATTAATCCGCAGTTCCTTCCCTGATCGCTTTGGTTGTGAGATCCGAGTTCTGGTCCTCTTGGATAATGGAAATAAACAGAAGGTCCCTTATGCATTCGCGCACGTTAAAGAGCCCTTGGCAGCTAAAATCTAAAAGAGATGGTCATAAATATGGCCGCTGCCCGGGCAAAATTATCAGCAGAAACCTACCCACACAGTGCTAGAGAGTTAGTGCCCGTGGGACAAGATCTCCTTGGATTCTCAAGACAGGGATATGGCGGCACCTATGAATTCGTTAGTGTGCAGTGATGATGACTCTAACAAACAAACAAACTTTGTTTGTCCGATGATGTTCATGTTTTCACCTGTCCATGTTTATGTTTTTCTTTCTGGCACTGGCAGAGTAATGTTCAGATGCCTATCTACCAATACCTTTTTTTTATTCGTTGGCTCACTTGTGTGCGCATGCCCGGATATTACTTGATTTACTTATTTGTGCTAATACTTACCGCTATCCCCTATATCCTCCCGTTTCGTACATGATTTGGCATACTTTTAAAGGACAAGGGATAGGGTTCGATCCCAACCGACGGCCTCTGGGTTCAGTCATTTGTTCGTCCGTTCTAAACTCCTTAGTCGGCCTGCCCATCTGTGTCTGTCTTATTGTTCCTACACATGTTTTTGCATCAATTGTAACTGTGCACAATCAATTGAATGGAGCCGCGATAACTCAGCGGTTTGTGAACTGGACTACAAAGGACAAGATCCTGATTCGGGTTCGATCCTGATCGACGGCTTCCATGTTCACTCAGCCTTAAATGGGTACCGGAATTTTTATATGGGAACGTAAAGCGGCACGGGCGTAATACCGACCACTTTACAAAAAAAATCGTGTGCCGAAGGTATATAAAAGTTATGGTCATATTCCCTATAGCCACTTGGCGTGACGGGGCTCTTTATTTTTTGTTTTTACTGACAATCAGTTCAACCACTGTGAAATCTGGGTTATTTTGTAATTGCCATAATACAATACACAGTAATTGTCATAATACAATACACAGTAATTGTCATAATACAATACACAGTAATTGTCATATACAATACACAGTAATTGTCATAATACAATACACTGTAATTGTCATAATACAATACACAGTAACTGTCATAATACAATACACAGTAATAATTGTCATAATACAATACACACTAATTGTCATAATACAATACACACTAATTGTCATAATACAATACACAGTAATTGTCATAATACAATACACAGTAATTGTCATAATACAATACACACTAATTGTCATAATACAATACACAGTAATTGTCATAATACAATACACACTAATTGTCATAATACAATACACAGTAATTGTCATAATACAATACACAGTAAATGTCATGTAAAAAGTATAGTTATTACTATAGTCTGTCGATCTCTCTATGTATTTCATATATCTATCAGTCCATTCGTCTGTCCATCCGTCTCACCTGACAGTTATGTTTTTGTTTATCTGTCTATCAAATTAAGTCTCTCACAGAGTTCATGTGTGTGTATATTTGTGGGAGTGTGTGCCATCTTGTTTTTTTTTTTCTTGTAATTCACGATTTCACGAATACGTCGCTATAGCAATACATCTACGCCAAAATTCACTTTGCCGCCGATGCGGTAAGAATCACACCAGGCCGCATCACTTTCTGAGATAATAGTTCTGGTACCCATTTCCAGCAGCTGGTAAACCCCGAAGCCCTACAGGTCCTGAAAGAAAAAAAAAATTCCTCTCCCTATGGACTTGAACCGGGGTCTATTTGTTCAGCAGACTAGTGCCCTATCCGCTACGCCAATGCGGGTTTTACACACACGCAAGTGAAATTATTTTACCGAGGGCCCGTGCTAAAGATGAAAACACAAAGTCGAAATTATTTCTTACAAAAATAAATAAATAAATCATCTCACAACGTTTTCGATCGAACAGAAAAAAAAAACAAGTAGACAGCACGATACCCGAACCGAACTGAACTGAAGCCAATAAGTAGCATATAAATGGATCATAATACGTTTGGGCCTATAGAAAGAAATTGATTCCACTTCTCGCGTGTTTTTCACCTCTCACGTCATTAACTTTTGACCTGTCGCATTTTCCTCTCACCACTTCCCCAAGTTTGTTTCTTTCTATTTTTTTTCACGCCTGCTAGATACGAATCTATTTCCTGTACATTGGTTGTTCTTTATTTCCCTGTGCCCGTTTGGCTAAACTGCTAGACACAGACGTGATTTCTCCAATGAATTTGACTTTTTTTCAGTTTTCTTTGATTAAATTAGCTCCTAACATTTTGACAAATCAAAGCGATACATATAACTTCCAACATGGGCAATTGGTTTATTATTTTATGTACATTTGGCCCAGCTTTGAATTAGAAGGAAAGCCTGAAGCCTAGGGAACTCATCTGTGGGAAAGCTCAGCTTTATTAACCAGACTGATTGGATTTACGTTTCTGGAGGCATAAATGTGTAGCAAAGGTGTTAACTTTATTTCTGGTAAAGGAGGACAACTTGGTGTAGCACTGACCACATTACCTTCAAAATGTGGCAATGATCAAGGATGAATATAAGCAATAAAACCATAAATATAAGTAATAATATCATAAATATACGCAATGACGCCGTAAATATAAACAATCATATCAAAAATATAAGCAAAAATATCATACATATAAGTAATGACAACACAAATATAAGCAATAATATCATGCATATAAGTAATGACAACATAAATATAAGCAATAATATCATACATATAAGCAATAATGTCATACATATAAGTAATTACAACATAAATATAAGCAATAATATCATGCATATAAGTAATGACAACATAAATATTAGCAATAATATCATACATATAAGTAATACCATATACATTATACGTCACAATTTTGTTGAAACATCTCTCTATATTCTTTCTCCATTGTTTCCAGAAACAGCAGACTAGCATTTTAAAATATCACAAACGATATTTTGTTTCAGAGTTGAACAACTAACGCTAGATATAAAGTTAAGAGAAGGATGATGATTGCACTTTATGTAAAAAGCTGATGATGAGTTAGTTCATCGACTGATGTGTAGGTTCATTGACTGATGATGAGTAAGTTCATCGACTGATGATGTGTAGGTTCATTGACTGATGATGAGTAAGTTCAAAGACTGATGATGAGTAAGTTCATCGACTGATGATGTGTAGGTTCATTGACTGATGATGAGTAAGTTCAAAGACTGATGTTTAATTTTAAGTTCAAAGACTCATGACCAGTTCAAAGACTGACGATGGATTTTAATGCCAAGACTGGCGCCTAATTTAATAGGCAATGCCAATCAAGCTTAATCCGTTCTGGAAAATCTTTAACAAGTCAGTCCGTCCGAAGTCCGATACCATAGTCGTATACAAGTCATCCCTGCTTTGGGAATTCCCAGTGGCTTAGTCTGTTCCAGACACTCGGTTGAACATGTCTCTCCATGGTTTGCATTCTCTCTGAGACATCACTATAGGTCGTTTCAAAATATTTTGAAGGTGTTTAAAATTCCATATCTCTGCAACCAATTGATTGATAATGCTGAAATTTTGCATATGGTCTTGTGATTTTTTGGTCCCAAGAAGTACATTCATTTCCTCACCAACAAACGTATAGTTTTAAATATTCTTTATTTGAAGTATACAAATTTAAGGCATTTTGGTCAAACCATATATTTGGAGGAATTACCGCTTCATACGAGTGAGCACCCACGGACTTGTCATCTTGAACGTAATGCGCGCCAATTTCCCTGTTTTAAGCACTAAAAAACACATAAAACGCGTCATAGTTATAATTTTATATCCGGTGCATCCCATTTCCTGTCGTTTTGTTGTGATTTATGTGCAACGGCGTATCCTAATTATTGGGTAATTTCGTTAAATTTGTGATCTGTTAGTCAATGGGTATAAAAGTAAAGTTCCTTACATTGCAATCAGTGGCAATAAAGGTGTATAAATATTTTTGCATAAAAGCTAAGCGTGGAAAACTGTATCGAAGCATCTCAAAGCCAGAAAAGAGAACTATTCACGCATTGGGTATAAGCAAACGCTTTTTCAAACAAGTGCTTAAAGCTAACGGAGTGTCCAGTTCAATCAAGACTAGGACGCTAGGAAGAAAGAAAGTAGTAGATAGTTTTGACAAGGAAGTGATTAGAAGAGCAATTTGTAAAATGTTCGATTCCAAAGAAACTGTGACTTTAAGAAAACTGAAAATTCGACTGAGAGCAGAAAATGACATTGTTGTGTCGAAAACAACATTATGGAGAACTGTTAGAAGCATCGGTTTTACGTTTAGAAAGTACGATAGTGGTAGAAATGTCATCTGCGAGAAGCCGCACTTAGTTTCTATGAGGAGTAAATATTTACGTGAAGTACGGGAAATACGTAACCAAGGTTATGATATTGTATTTCTAGATGAATCTTGGATAAATTCTCACCACACAAGTGCAAAGGAATGGCAGTTATCAGATGGAAGTATTAAAAGATGTGTACCCACTGGAAAAGGACAGCGTATTATAATGGCACATGCAGGCAGCCGAAAAGAAGGGTTGGTGAAAAATGCAGAACTTATATTCACCTCTAATTATACTGACAACAGGGACTATCACACCGAGATGAATGGCCATATATTTAGAGAGTGGATTGAAAATACTCTTCTTCCAATTCTAGACAGACCATCCTGTCTGGTAATGGACAACGCGTCGTACCACAACGCTGTGGCAGAAGAAGACAAAATTCCTACATCTACCAGTACAAAAGATGTTATAAAGATTTGGCTAAGAAAGGAAGGAATTCCATTTAACGAGGGATTTTTGAAACCTGAATTACTGTCACTTGTTAAGAAATCGCAAAAGACCAAAGTATTCCAAATAGACAAAATCATTCAACAGCATGGTCATACGTGCTTGAGACTACCCCCTTATCATCCACAATTAAACCCCATTGAACTCGTTTGGGCAAAAATTAAAGGGCAGGTGGCAGCTGAGAATACAAGTTTTAAACTATGCGATATAAAAGGACTGACATATGCTGCTCTATCACAGATTGACAAAGATTTTTGGTGCAAATGTGAAGATCATGTCTTAAAAGAAGAAAATGACTATTGGAAAAAAGATGGACTATCGTTCGTTCAGCCCAGATTAGTAATCAATATGTTAGACTCCTCTGATTCAGAATAAATGAAATAATAATGGACGTTTTTATATGTCCGCGTGATCAATCTTTAGCTAAAGTTGATAACGTTTTGAAAATGTAAAGATTCTTGATATGTGTACTGCAGGCATGCAAAGAAACTAAATCACTTTCATATGTCTTGTTTACGTAAAATAATGAAAGTCACATGGAAAGACATAAAACGAACAATGTAGCTCTTTACAGTGAAGAGGATCCCGTGCTTACATCGGACTCTTTAGTCACATGCGTACCCATAAACAATAACTTTGCTTGATATGTCATGCTCGTTATCGCTCGCAACGGATAATTAATTTTTTTAAATGTATTCTTTGTTGTATATTGTTTAAATAGTTTTCATTAATGGAACTGTTTATACGCTGATTTGTTTTAGACCGTCTGTAAAGGCTATAACATTGACATTCTCATAGTATTTTAAAGAAAGTAAACAATAGAAAGTAAACAGTTGATAAACGCCTCCAACTTTCAAGTTGTGTAGAGACGCCTATGTCGAGAAGCTGATTTCCATTAATGTACGGTAAATTATTTTCTCCAGGAGCAAAAAGATCCGTAAATTCACTGAGATCAAAGGAAAGTGCTGCTTCATGATGAAGCATACTTCCTACATCATTACATTTTGTGAAATCGGTGGGACCTTGGAAAAACAAGGCCAGATGCAAAAAATCAAGTTTGTAAGTGCAGGGAAAGAGGAGATATTTCATGTTAATCGTGAACATTTAGATTTGAAACGACCAATAGTAAAATGATCTAAAGGTTGGACGCACAGACAAGTGTCTACATGAATTAGGCCTGGCAAACAGAAGTAAATGTTCTCAAGAGACTTCAACCAGGAAAAAGCAACAGAATAACATCACTGACTCCATCAGCTTCTGGAACAGCAAACTGTACGAACATTTGAGAAGTGGGAAATTGATTATCAAATTGTAAGTGAGCTCTATTTAGAATTGATAGATCGATCATAGAAGCAGAGCAATATACTCACATTTTGACATTAAACAAAACACCTCCATCACTGAGCACTGGGGTCAGCGTGGCCGTGCGGCTAAAACCGCTGTTCCGCTGGCTGAAAAGCCGGCGTACGGTGTTCGAAAACCACGGTAGTTAGAAAGGATTTTTTCTATCGGGCGTGAACTAAAAATCCTGAGTCTCACATGTCGTGGCGACTACTTTGACCTCATTCATTCATCATTGAGTACCGTCTCCGCATCGAAGGTTGGCTACCATGGAGCGCCATTCCACTCTGTCTCTTGCTTTGATGGTGCCGGCTGTCATAGATTGACTTGTCCATCTTTTGATGTTACTCGTCCATGTTAGTCTTGGTCTGCCTCTGCCTCTTTTAAATTGTATTTTCCTTTCCAATATTACTTTTATTAGACTGTTGTGTCTTTTAACATGCCCCAAAAATTTCATTTGTCTTGTCTTAATTGTATTTAGTAGTTCTCTTTTTATTTTCAGTTGTTTTAAAACGTCATCGTTTCAGTGGTATTATGTGTCGTAAAAATAGTTTACCTTCATCATTTGCTGTATTGTTCATTTAGAAAATTAACAGCCACATCCCAGATTCCTCGGCAACAATGTTATTTATTTCTTTAATCTAAAATACACATAAAATGGTATGGAACAGCTAAACTAATAGAAAGACAAGACAAACTACAACGAGTGTATTAGTCTAGCTGTTCCGTGCCATTTTACGTTCACTTTACATGTTTTCTGCAGCTATACTCGCGTCCCCGCATGCTATATAATATGTTGTATAATTGGAAGAAACAAACATCATTTTTTGCCATGTAATGAGAAGGAAACAGCTGAAATATATTGTGACAACTGGGTAAACTGGGGACGAAGAGATAGAGGGAAGCAAAGAGAAAAGATACCAGACAGCTTAAGAGAGTTGCTTGGCAGAAGATCAACAACATAAATTATAAATAACTGTCGAGATACACATTTGTGGTCACATGATCACCTACGCCAGCAGGCATGGTGCTTGATGCTGATATTTGATATATGTGATTATCTCCCTATTTTAACTTTAAAAATAACTTGTTCGTTGTTTCTTTCCCTGGTGTATTTTGTCATGTCCATTTGTCTGGTGTTTCTAAATCAGCAATTTACTGAGTAAAGCGAAGTATCTGGCTCACGTGAACTTTTATTTGGGTGATAAACCACTTCAGCAGGTGTACTGGGATAATAAAATAAATCAAGTGCCTCTCGCGCACGTTTTGGTGCAAAGATAACGCATGGCTTAAAACAATCAGCGACTGAAAGATGGCAGACAGACAGATAGACTGGTAACCAGGCAGACAGAGTGACTGACAGACAACCAGGCAGACAGAGTGACTGACAGACAAACTGGCAGATGGCTAGAGAAAAAGTTAGAAAGACGAGCGGATAAGGAAGATACATTGAGAAAGAGAGAGACAGGCATATTTTTTAAAAATCTTTTGAGAACTGTTATCGCCTTTACGTGTGTTTAAATCAACATTTTATTTAGAGACAAGCGACTCACAAAACTGATGCTGAATCTGAAAAGATTATTTTCAAAATCTATAATTTTAGTGTCACTTTTGTAACCTAAACATTTCAAAAGTAGAAGCTTTCGTTTCAACCCTAAAGTGAAGATAGCCATTTTACATTTGTTTATAAATATTAACACTTGTAACAATTTATTTGACTGCGAAATTCAGAATTTGTGCACAATAAGATACCACTCAACATTGGTAAACAGAAAAAGAGACAAATAAATTTGAAAAAGCTCACAAAAGGAAAGCAATCCGGTGTCATGGTATACCATGGGGATGTCGGATGTTTAGGGCCAAAAGATGCAGATATCACCATCCAAGCGAACATATAGCGCTTATACACACAGAATTAGCGCTAATAAACGCAGCATAACCGCTTGTAAACACATCATTAGCGCTTGTAAATACAGTATTAACGTTTGTAAACACTTCATTAGAGCTCGTAAACACTACAATAACCCTGCCAACCCAGGTTTAGAGCTTGTAAACACAGATTTAACGCTTGTAAATAGAGCATTAGCGATTGTAAAGACTTCATGTGTCTTCAAATGTCTTTCAGAAGCCTTGAAAAGTTGTGGAAATCAAAACTCATTAGCATAAACACAAAACTGAGACTATTCAAATCAAATGTACTATCAACCCTTACGTATGCGTGTGAAAGCTGGAAAACAACAAGGGATATAGAAACAAAGTTGAACGCATTCGAAAATAAATGTATAAGGAAAATACTTGGTATAGCGTGGAACCAATTCAAAACAAACGAGGAAATTTGAGAAATGCCAATCAACCACTAATATCTTCAGTAATAAAGAAAAGACGATGGTCATATGTTGGACATGTGATGAGAAGAGATAATAACCGAATAGCAAAGCAAGCCCTCATGTGGGAAACAACAGGTAAAAGAAAAAGAGGAAGACCCAGAGTGACACTGAGAAGAACATTGATGAGAGAGGCAAGAGCAGCAGGAATCAGCTCCGTCAATAAGATAGAGCTGCTTGCACAGAACAGAGACAAATGGCCAGATTTGGTAAAATATCTTTAAAAGAATTGAAAACTGCTAGAACAAAAATTCAGAAAAGAGAAGGAGTATCTTGGTCTACGCCCTATGGGCCGGCTACGGCTCGAAAGGTCAATAGATAGAGATACATTGTAAACACAGTATTGACGTTTGTAAACACAGCTTTAGCGCTTGTAAACACAGTATTAGCGCTTGTAAACACAGCATTAGCGCTTGTAAACACATCATTAGCGCTTGTAAACACAGCATTAGTGCTTGTAAACACAATATTAGCGTTTGTGAACACATCATTAGCGCTTGTAAACACATCATTAACGCTTGTAAACACAGTATTAGCGCTTATAAACACAGTATTAGCGCTTGTAAACACATCATTAGCGCTTTTGAACACTACATTAATCCAGCAAAAGTAGATTTAACGCTTATAAACAAAAATCGCACTGCTAAACACAATATTAGTACTTGTGAATGCAGATTATAATTTATATTTATAATATAAAATGTCTGTCATAAATAATGATGGCAAACCTTATGGATTTTAACACCATCTTTTGTCTGCTTCAAGTTTTAAAGTATCTATAATTGGCATATTTAATAAATACCGATGTTGTCAACACAACTTTACATTTTCAAATATTTGTAAAATGCTCATAAACAATGTACACATTTACTCAAAAATTCATTCTTTAGATATAAACAAATAAACTACATTGAACAATATATGGATATTTATTTAAGGATTACAGGCAGGTTAGCACATCGGTTTGTTAAAGACTTTCCCCGTTTTGTTGTCTCCCCCCCCCCCCCAACTAAAAACCCATTTTGCTGGAAGTCGATGAGCTAATGTCTTATTTTAATAAAGCTGCAAGCAACGTTATCGTGAACCAGCAACCGAATCACACAGACATACAAATCATATGATCACATACAATTTTATTACGCTGTAGATCTTTTAATGTCAGAATATTTTCAATAGATACCAGAAACTTCAACAACGTAAATTCTATGTTCCATTTGTGCAATTTTCCAAACTTCCTAGAATTCAATTGGTTCATACTGTCTGCATTGAAAAGGGCTCTCTCTGTGAACTAGTAACTATTTGAGAGCATTCATTGTTACAAAATGCAGACAAGTAATACTTAATTAAGGACTAAAGATATCAACATGCACCAGGATGCATAGAGATACCAAGCTGCTGTAAAGCTGATTTATATGACAATTTTTTTAAAAAAGAAGAAAATAGTGGTATAGTAACAGCCTTCCGTATGTAAGTTACAAAACAAATTTTCTTTCTTGAGTATTTTTCATATTATTGCCATGTAGTTAGATTTATGTATATATAATTATATATAATTCTGGGTTGTTGTTTGTTGTTCCAGCTGAAGGCCTACTTGGGGGAAACGTCGACTTTTGTTTTGTTCATTACCTACTTAAAGATGTTCCATTGCCACTTTTTTCATCTTTTTTTTTTATTGTCGTTAATACATAATATATCATGGTGAACATCAAATTTAAGTTCTAAACATATTTATTCTATTTTGCTCTGTTGTGGGCCACGTTTACAAGTTTTATTATCTTCACGCGTCTACAATATGCTATATGTCGCGCCCTTCATTTCTCATTTAGATCTCTTACTTAACAGATAGCACCACGCTTGTTACCTCCCTTGGAGGAATATTAAAATCATGTCCTGGGCGCGTTGTGATAAGCATCTAACCTTCTTGTCCAGTCAGATCTTGTTGCGGGTCGAGACTTGTTTGTTGTTCTTCTGCTGCATCTTCTTTCCTTCAATGATTACTCATTTTCGTCGTCCCCCAATAAAAAGGCCGTTTTGATGACGGTAACTGCGTTGTAAAGATAAAGTACGAGACTTGAACCGGCGTCTTAGCACGCGAGTTTCCACCCATATGTGCTCCGCCACCTATCCAGAAATGTTCGGAGATTTCTGTACAGTGTCGCCTTAAGCATCTAAACTCAGATGCGAGGCGGCATCCCTCCTCTTTCCAGGGTAATGCCTTGGTACCCATTTCTGATAAAGGCTCGGTCGACCGTTGGGATATTTTTTTTTTCAAACCACTAGTACAATTCACACTGTTCCCAGCGGGAATCGAACACGGGTTGTCCGGACTCGGTAGACAAGTCGGGTGGTTTTCGCAACTAGGTTACCGAGGCCCCCCAGCACAACTGCGTTGTGTGTGTCGTAGTTTACAAAAAGCTGCGACATTTGCGTCCTCACGACATCCAGCTTCATCGCTGTAATCTTTTGTTACGCATTTCCCTTCTTTCTTCCATTTGGTCGGGCTTGATAATCTGTTTCAATGTTTCTAAGCCTGTCGTTGGATGGGTGAAGACAAATAATAAATGAATCTTATTACGGAGGAAAACTCGCGAGGCAGTAGATCAGCGAAGCATTTATAGGGAACAGGTGTGTTTAGATAGCTGAGTTGGCCGTGTGCTCTAGCGTTTAGTTTCTCGTGGCAAGGCAATGTGCCGAGGAGTACAGGTTCGATCCTGTTTGTGCTAAAGTAAAGTAAAGGTAAAGTACGATACTTGAACCAGCGTCTTAGCACGCGAGTTTCCACCCATATGTGCTCAGCCGTCTATCCAGAAATGTTCGGAGATTTCTGGATAGTGTCGCTTCAAGCAACGAAACTCACGATGCGAGGCGACATTCCTCACCTTCCCAGGGTAATACTCTGGTACCCATTTCTGCCTACGCCTGGGTCGACCGTGGCGGTATTTTTTTTTCCCAACCACGAGTACAATTCACACTGCTCCCAGCGGGAATCGAACACGGGTTGTCCGAACGTCGGTAGTCCTGTCAGGTGCTTTTCCCAACTAGGCTACCTAGCCCCCCCCTTCCCCTCCCCCCCCCCAAAAAAAAATGTGTGTAATTTGCATATATAATCATAATTGTCTGGTCGCATGTCCCTTGCAGAACGTTGCAATTCACCACAGTCCGTATGAAAGAATCTGTCTCTAGCCTGATCTCCCTCTTCTTCTGGTTGTCACGATGTGGTGTGTGTGTGTGCGTGTGTGTGTGCGTGCGTGTGTGCGTGCGCGCGCGTGTGTGTGTAGGAGTCAGACAAGGCCGTGTTCTGTAACCGGAAATGTTTTCACTTTACAGCTAATATATTATGAGATCGATAGTAGATAAAAAAGAAATTGAAGCCAACGGTCACAACATAAATAATTTGCGATATGCGGATGACACAGTCTTAATAGCAGAGACAGAAAATAAACTACAAGAAATGATGGACAAAATAGTTATAGGCATGCTTCCCATTGGCGTGAGTGCGTGGCATCCTGATTTTTGTAGTGCGCCTTTTGGCTGGTTGCCTCCGACTTCAGCACTTAAAATTGCTAGAGCAGACTGTGGTCTTGCACGGGTGTAGGAAGGCCTGGCCAGTCTTGGTTTTCAGTCCCTGGTGACTGTTAAGCCCCATCCCCACGACAAGGAGCTGGCCTTGATGAGGTCACAAGAACAGGACACAATCGACTCCATAGTCACATGTATACAAAATTCAAGATCGGCACATCAACTACTTGTACATGTGGACAGGCACCCCAGACTGCTGAACACATAGAAAGAAGACATACAGGCTACGTATCTCGGAGTTACATTTGATAACAAACTATCTTGGAAACAGCAGATAAATAAGGCAACCCAAAAAGCAAGGAGAAAATTGGCTATTCTAAGAAAGCTGTGTGGAACTACGTGGGGTGCGAGTGGGAAAATACTCAGTAAAGTTTACCAACAGAGTATACGCCCACATTTAGAATATGGATCATCTGCATGGTGTTCAGCATCAAACACCACACTTCAAGAACTGGATAAAGTACAAAACCAGGCACTTAGGGTCATCACAGGAGCAATGAAATCAACACCAATATTAGAGATGGAGAAATTGTGGAGGATACCAGCACTGAGAGAACGGAGGGACACAAAGGTGCTGATACAGGCAGAAAAATTTGCTTGCATGCCGAGACATCCAATGAAGGACCGATTCCAAAATCTTGCATTGGGACGACTTAAGAGAAGCAGTTTTATCCACCAAGCCAAGCGTATTAGTAGACAAACACCAGACATGCCAAGAGCTGTTAACCCCCTACTGCCCATACCAGAACAGACTCCCTGGACAGAGGAATCTGGATTATCAGTTCAAATACGGACAGAAGTGAAAGGAATAGTTGATAAAGAGGAACAGAATAGTCTACAGCGAAAAACAATAACTCTCAGTTTCCTGGATGAAGAATACCCACAAGACCTATGGATTCGTGTGTATACAGATGGATCAGCACAGAATGCAGTAAAAAATGGGGGAGCAGGTGCATATATAGAATACCCAAATAACACTAGGGATATGAATAAAATAGCAACAGGGAAATATTGTCACAATTATGATGCAGAAATACAAGCAATAAAGTTAGCAATAGAAAAACTGCTGAACATTAATCTTAGCCCGCAGCCTGTAGTGTTTTTGACAGATGCAAGATCAGTACTCCAGGCACTACAATCCAGAAAATTACCACATCTGCAGACCTTATTGACTGAACTCTGCAAGCACCACAGGGTTGCCCTGCAGTGGATCCCATCTCACTGTGGAATACCAGGAAATGAGAAAGCAGATCAGTTGGCAAAGGAAGGTTCAACAGGCACACAACTAGATACACCTGTTACATACCATCATAAGAAACAGATAATCAAATCAATCAGAGGACCACAAGCCCCAAATCAGGATGCCTTTTATAATATGAATAGATATGAACAAGTTATCATTATACGTCTCAGAACAGGACACAATCGACTCCATAGTCACATGTATACAAAATTCAAGATCGGCACCTCAACTACTTGTACATGTGGACAGGCGCCCCAGACTGCTGAACACATACTTCAAGACTGCACTGAATATAGTAGACTGAGGAAAATCCATTGGCCCATAGATACAACACTACAGACAAAACTATATGGGCCACTGCAAGAATTACAAAAGACAGTAACATTTATACAGGAAACGACATTGCAGATATAGACAATGCTTCAGGCGAACGAAAGATAGATAGATAGATGGACAAAATAGTAAAAGAAAGCAACAAAAAGGTCTCAGTCTGAATAGTAAGAAAACAAAAGTAATGGTCATATCGAAGAAACAATCATTACCATCATGCAGCATAAAAATAAACAGGACAAATCTGAAACAAGTGCAAAGTGTCAAATACTTGGGCACAATAATAACATCAGATGAAAGATAGACCATAGCAAAAAAAAAAAAAAAAGCAGAATAGCTCAGGCCAGAGTAGCATTTCCGAAAATTAAAAACGTCTTATGCAACATATCTATATTAATAGAAGTGAGAAAGAAAGATCATCGGTGCTATATAGAGACAATTGTGACCTAAGGAAGTGAATCATGGACTGTACACAAACAAAAGAAAAGACGATTAGAGGCCACAGAGATGGGATTTCTCAAAAGAATGTTTAAATTTCCTGGACAGCTAAATAGACCAATAGGAAATTCTCTAAGAGACCAACACAAAAAGGGAACCCATAGAAAACATCAGAAAGAAACAATCAACATTTTTCGGGCACATCATGAGAAGAGGAAATTTGGAATACTTAGTTATAACTGGAAAAGTACAGGGAAAGAGAGATCGCGGACGACAAAGAGAGAAAATACTGGATAGCTTGATGTAATGACATGGAAAAGCAGCCAATAACAGAATTGATACGATGAACGGTGGATAGAAGATTGTGGAAGGTCATGATCGCCTACGTCATCCGGTATGGCACATGATGATGATATATATATATATATATATATATATGTAACATAATGTTTATAGTTTACATAATCAGCAAGCTGCCTGAACAACTTACATGTAGATATTTACAAGTACTACGTCCTATGATCTTATCTGTTGTTCACCAAATTTGGCTACAAACAATCGCTACTAACGATTTACTTTTCGCACCAGTTTCCAAGTAAATTGTCCCATCACAAAGTGACACACAAATCATCTTGTCTGCTACAAGGGGTCATTTGAGCACATTGTAGAGAGGTCAGGTAAATTTCCCGCGCAAGAATCACCAGTGATTAGGTCTAGCTCATCAAACTGTCTATGCGTAGGAATTCAAGCGAGTACCGGATATTGTTTTGAAATTTGCTAGAAAAGATAATTAAAAGACTGAAGAAAAAATACGTGAAGAAAATAGTTCGAATTTGAGGGATAGAGACGGTACCGACAGAGCTGGAATTTTTTGCCCAGGCTGTGTGTATGTGCGTGTTTGTGTGTGTGTGTGTGGTGGCGTGTGTGTGCGTGGTGCGTGTGTGTGTGTATCATCATCATCATGTGCCATACCGGTTGGCGTAGGTGAGCATGTCCCTCCACAATTTTCTATCTACAGTGCATCGTATCAGTTCTGTTGTTGACTGTTTTCGATGCCATGACACCAAGCTATCCAGTATTTTCTCTCTTTGTCGCCAGCGATCTCTCTTTCCTTTTATTTTGCCAGTTGTAACCAAGTATTCCAACTTTCCTCTTCTCATGATGTGCCCGACAAATGTTGATTGCTTCTTGTGTGTGTATAAGTAAACAAAAAGTAAAGAGCCCCGTCACGCCAAGTGGCATACAGGGAATATGGTGTTAATCAGTGGCGTATACTGGTTTTGGGGTCTGGGATACCGCTGACATAACAAATAAAGACATACATTATATTCAGTAGGCTAACATGACGTCATATTTGCTAATGACATCACTACGTTTTAAATTACTTGCTTATTTATATGTAACCTCTATCCGTCTTGTTTGGGACGAAAATGTCTCGATGACTTTGTCATTGAAAATACTGTTGGGTTGGTTTCTAAATTTCTGAAGGAATGATTTCTCAATGGACATTATTGCCAAACCAGATAAGCGTTCTTGTGTCTGAATTGAGCGACAATACGATTTGATTCTCTTGAGAGCAGAACATTTTCTTTCTACAGATGCAGATGCGCATAGCGTAGTTATAAATATGGTAGCAATTTCCGATAATCAGACATAGTTTCACTTTCACTTTGTGACGCTTCTGATTGGCTACAACTAAAAATAACCCATGAAACCGCATTATGTATAGGTAGCTCTTGCCGTATAATTTTGACGGGAATTTGTGAATGTCAAGGTCATTAATTCTAAGTCGGAGAGAAGAGAACTGTACCGCTGCTTATTAGCGGTTTCATATACTTTCTTAGTTTCGGTTTCATTCACAAACGTTATAGTCGCCATAGGAAAACCCTGCTTTAATAAATGCAAATCAAAGCAAATAAATCATATTGGCCCCCGAAATGTGTAATAGAATATTCGAAAATTTATAATATAATTATGAAAAAAAATAACAAATTATCATTTCCTTTTGTATTTCGTTAATATGTTGAGGCTACCGGCGGTAGCTGCGGTAGCATAGAGAATACACCACTGGTGTTAGTGCCCATAATTTTTACAGACCTTCGGTACATGATTCTTTGGGTAATATGGTCAGTATTACGCCCGTGCCGCTTTACTTTCCCAGAAGAAAAAAAACATCCGGTACCTATTTAATGCTGGGTGAACCTGGAAGCCGTCGATCAGGATCGAATCCGACCTCTTGTCCTTAGTAGTCAAGTTCACTAACCACTGAGCTATCTACAGCAGCTGGCGTAGGTGATCATGTATTATCCACAACATTCCTTCTCAACAGCAGCTGGCGTAGGTGATCATGTATTATCCACAACATTCATTCTCAACAGCAGCTGGCGTAGGTGATCCTGTATTATCCACAACATTCATTCTCAACAGCAGCTGGCGTAGGTGATCATGTATCTCCACAACATTCCTTCTCAACAGCAGCTGGCGTAGGTGATCATGTATCTCCACAACATTCATTCTCAACAGCTGCTGGCGTAGGTGATCATGTCTCTAGGGGCGCTGCAGCCATCAATGACTGACGGAGGCTACTATAACGTTATTGTTGTTAAAATCACCATCACTGCATACCTAGGATCCCATTGGTGTTCCGATATCCCTATAGTGAATCTGGAGAAAATCCAAGGTAAACCTTGGCCCATGTGCAGGAACTCCCCCTTCTACAATCTCATCTTGTGAAAGCAAATTCTTCGCTTATAATCCAATAAGAAACGATGATGATAAGAAGCTTTCGTCGATCTGACTCTAATTAAAACGATAACTCTAACATACTAAGGCACAATACACACGCAAATTCCACCCATTATTGCATTTCGTGACAATAGAAAGTCGTAGAAAAACAATGAGTTATTGTAATTCCATTTACACCTTTCAAAGCTCACCGTTATAAAACGCTTCTGGTAATGCGATCCCCATGTAAAAAGTTGAATAAACTGCACTGTATTATGCTTATCTAACAAGAGTCACGCACTGTTTGTTCATCATAATTGTCCTAATTATTATATTGCGTGTTGTAGGCATAGGAAGTGT
Source organism: Megaustenia siamemsis (assembly GCA_032433765.1). Taxonomy (NCBI): domain Eukaryota; kingdom Metazoa; phylum Mollusca; class Gastropoda; order Stylommatophora; family Ariophantidae; genus Megaustenia; species Megaustenia siamemsis. The sequence continues at coordinate 86,009,713 of JAVIAB010000047.1, read as the reverse complement.
CATTGTTCTGATCAAAGCTGTGGCTTTGAAAGAAATATAAATATTCTAAATTATATACCATCTTGTGACAGCGAATACATCGACGTCAGATGTAGCAAATAACAATACGGTCCTCGCGGTCAATTTCTCATAAAATAATCATGATTAAATTTAAGTGAACTTTTGCGATATGATTAAAGTACATGGTAATTTATTGACTGGCGATGTAATGATAAGGATGTTTATATATTGGTTATTAATAGCAGGAAAAATAAGAAGATGTAGAGGGAGATACAATCTATGGAAAATAGAGAGAGGAGAAAGTTAAAAGGCCGACATAGTAAAAGAGAGGAGGAACATTGCATTGAGAGAGAGAGAGAGAGAGAGAGAGAGAGAGAGTGGGAAAGAGAGAAGGGACGAGGGAGAAAGGCGGATATAGTAAAAGAGAGGAGGTACATTGCATTAGAGAGAGAGCGTGGGAAAGAGAGAATGAGAAATGAAAAAGGCGGATATAGTAAAAGAGAGGAGGTACATTGAATTAGAGAGAGAATGTGTGAGAAAGAGAGAGGGCAGAAAGGAGAAAGGCGGATATAGTAAATGAGAGGAAATACATTGAATTGGAGAGAGAGAGAGAGAGAGAGAGAGAGAGAGAGAGAGAGCGTGGGAAAGAGATAAAGAGCGAAAGCAAGTGACGGAGAATGGGTGTGTGAAAAAGAAGAACGAAAGAAACAGAAAGAGCTTTGATGAACGAATGTGGAAAGAGACAACGAATTATAAAATTATAGAGAGGAAGAGAGAAATTGACAAAAACATGTTGAACTTGTGTTTACACTAAACCGGGGGTCTCGGTAGCCGAGTTGGGAAAACTACCCGACTGGACTACCGACGTTCGGACAACCCGTGTTCGATTCCCGCTGGGAGCAGTGTGATCACACTCGTGGTTGGAAAAAAAAATACCCCCACATGCGACCCAGCCGTTGGCAGAAATGGATACCAGGGTATTACACTGGGAAGGTGAGGAATATTGCTTCGCATCTAAGTTTCGATGCTTGAGGCGACACTATACAGAAATCTCCGAACATTTCTGGATAGGCGGCCGAACAAATATGGGTGTAAACTCGCGTGCTAAGACGCCGGTTCGAGTCTCGTACTTTACCTTTACTTTACACTAAATATAATGATTAAAGTAGAGTGCGTTTTTGTCTCAGGCTTAAATATGAAGATAATTTAACTATCAGAAATGGAAGAGATTGTACCATCAGGAGAGAGAGGATGCTTTAGATATCAGTTGACGATTTCTATATGCAAACTTGTAAAAAGATGTTACCAAATAAGTGAATGAGAGAGACAGACAGAGAGAGTGAAAGAGGGACAGATAGAGAGAAACAGAGAGAGAGAAACAAAGAGAGACACAGAGAGAGAAACAGAGAGAGAGAGAGGCAGAAAGAGAGACAGAGAGAAAGAGAGTGATAGACAAAGGCGCGCCTCCCAGCACCAGAGCTGGAAGTTGTCAGCGACCCACAGCTGATGGCTTGCGCCAGGATCGGTGAACCAGAACCATCCAGACCCTGCTCCGCCTCTCCGTGGTGCTTCTAGTAACAGACTAACCTGTCTAGTCTGGCCAAGCGAGTAGGGATCGAAGAGGGAAGACAAACCGGTACTTAAAAATGTCATGCTGAAGTCGGATGTGTTGGGCCGAAAGGTGCAAATATCATAGTTATACTGTAAACCACAACACAACGCAGACACGCCTACATAACGTCCTTTTAAGGGCGGATGATGACGAGGTACACTCCTTAAGTCATCGGGCGAACGCAAGCAAAAAAGGCAGACATCGGTTGACGACTTCTATATGACAACTTTTACAACAAACAAAAGAGATGTTACAAAATAAGTGCATGAGATCGAGAGAGAGACAGAGCGAAAGAGACAGAGAAAGAGAAACAGAGAGAGACAGCGAGAGAGAGAAAGAAATTTCTTTAGATATCGGCTGGACGACTTCTCTATAAAAACTGTTGAAAACAAAATTAGATGTTACCAATTAAGTGCATGAGAGACAGAGAGAGATAAAACAGAGGGAGAGAGACCGGCTTTGACACACAGTCTCCGACGTTTGTATTTAACATCAGATCAAATGTCTTCAACCTAATAAATGTGACGATAGAAAGAGAGCACAAGCAGTTGGAAGACGGTCTGTGACGTCTTTCCGTATAAACATTTGATACCAGTATAGTGTAATGCCAAAAGAGAACTGATTTCTTTCAAACTGGAAAGAATATGTGTACTTCATTAACGGATAGTGGAGAAAAAAAGTATTTTAAAAGACAAGATCAAACTATGTCATGACAAGGAACGTTAACTACTATGGATGCCCATTATTTTGTGCCGTTTTCCTACAGGCAGCTAATATTACATCTTCTAATGTATCATTTCTCAAATCGTTTTCTTTTCTTCCTTCTGTGAGTCATAAACCTTTCTACTTAGTCACGTTCTCTCAACAGTATTCATCATCATTGATTGCCGTCTCCACATCGAAGGTTGGCTTCTATGGAGCGCCATTCCGCTCTGTCTCTTTGATTTGATGGTGCAAGTTGCCATAGGCTGACTTGTTCATCCTTTTGATGTTACTCGTCCTGTCAGTCATGGTCTGCCTCTGCCTCTTTTACTTCATATTTTCCCTTACAAGATTACTATTAGTAGGCTGTTGTGCAATAGTATTACAACCTGTATATAACTAACGCGCTAACCACTCAGGCTCCCTAATTCTTTGCCTTATACAAGCCTGTTTATGTGCGTTTAATATTTTCAATTTACAAAATTTGTGGTCAGTTTTGCTACCATCTCTGTTGATTTAAAAATAACGCATGTTACACACATACAAGTAGGAGAATACACATAATTGAATAGAGAATTTAAGCTGCGCAGAAAAATTAACAAAATCTGGCACAGTCTACCTTCGTCATATTGCCGGTTGCTATTTAAATGACAAATTTGAATAATTTTTGTTGTCCTGTCTCAATGAAGTTAGACCGTGAGGAGATTTTAGCGTCTTGGATCCATTGTCTTTTAGGTAACTCCCTCTACTGTGTCAAAGGAGTTAAACCCTCTATTATTGATATTTCAAAATCATTGTGGCTTTGACATGGTCAAATTATGTGAACCGTGTGTCACATTTAATGGGCATTGTTTATTTGTCTTGCGTTTCACTTGAACAATTTTGTTAATTCTGAAGATCATCGCAGATATTAGAAATATTCTTTCATAGTATTTGGTCTCTAATGATGAAATCTCCTCTTCAGCTGCCGAGTTTGGATCCAAAGTTTCACACTGTAACTGGAAAAACGCAAGTCTTGTGTAGCTTCAGCTTAATAATAAAGAAAAACATTCATACAAAATACCACGCTATAAATACGCTTGAAAGTGAGCCACCGGTGCATAACTGGCATTTGCTAATATGGGGAAGTAATTACAAAAATATTCCTAATTAATTATAATTTGTTTGATTAAACGTTAGGTTTCTCTCAAATAAAAGCATATTTGTTTATTGATTACCTTGATATGCTCTGTTGCATTAATCTGGTGTTTAAGAGAAAAACATTCCCAATGTATACGAGATTATACAAAGTGTGATTTCAGTTTAGAATTATCGATCACAACACAACGAGTCTTCAATAAACTTTGCGAGAACACAAGACCCAAGGGTCGACCACGAAAAAGATGGATTGATGGTATATTAGAAACAATGGGGAAAATAACAGCAGCAGAGGTCAACAGAAGAGCAAAAGATCGCAAATTATATCTCCCCTCGACGCTGAAAGGCAAATGAGGTAGGAAAGAAGCAGAAGATGACACAATGTGTTTCTTAGAATGGATGAAACGACACAAAAAAGATAATAAAAATGCTATGGTCACACTCGGATGAAGGACAAGACGCATTTCCTTTCTGTTGTTTCTCACTTACGTTAAGCTGGAATCACGCCAATTTTATTATCCCTTCCTTGTTCATTCGTATCGTTAGTTTTAGGTTAGCTTCGCTTTTCGTTTATGCATCTACTTATTTTTGTTAGTTTTAGGTTAGCTTCGCTATGCATTACTTTTTAGTTTTAGGCTATCGCATCTACTTATTTTTTGTTAGTTTTAGGTTAGCTTCGCTTTTCTTTTTGTTTATGCATCTACTTAGCTTTTTTCATGCATCTACTGAGGTTAGCTTCGTCATGCATCTACTTATTCAGTTCTGAACGTCAGTAATTCATAAGAAAAGTGATCAATACATTTAATAACAAATAGAAATATAAACCACGTGCAATCGAGCAAAACCGGTATAGATACAATGAAATAATACAAAATGATAAATTGCAGTCTTGTGGACAGACAAGACAATACAAACTAACATTTCGACTCAGGAAAACTGAGGGATATGACAAAACAGACCTCAGACCTTAAACGAAAAAAAATAAATAAAGCGACTATTAACAAGCTGGAAATAATAATGAACTACACAAGGAAGGTTAAGCCATATAGTAACCTATAGTTCCCTTTATAGAGCGGTTTTTTTTTTTAATGTATAAAGAAAAAGAAGTCATGAAAAAGTTTAGAGGAGAGATTTTGTGCCACATTTGTGACGTGATCTAGTCCGTGCCGTATGATATTGGCAACCTAACATCTTTGTTCTTATCTCTCAAGGTTTATCTAATTTATTGTCTTTTGTTAAATGTGCCACATGGACAATCATTTTAAGATACTCCTTTCTTGATTCGCCTCTTCTTCGTGTCTCAAATAAAAAAAAATAAATAAATAAAAATTAAAAATAAAAAACGAACTTTTTCGGAGATATTGGAAAGTTAAACTTTCTGTTGATTAAGCTTGCAGAAAACGTTCCTTTGTAAAGATAGGCCACCATATAATTCTTGTTTCATGTATTTCTTCTTCTTCTTCCTCTTTTCGTCATATTCATCTTTTTTTAAAAAAAATTTTTTAATAGTTCGTCTTCCTCTCGTTTTATCTTCTTCGTATACCTCTACTTTTCTTCATCTTATACTTATTAATCTTCTTCTTTTTATATTTCTTAATCGTCTTTTTCGATCAATCTCTACAGCTCACGAGATTACATAGAGAGATAAGTTGCCGCCAAGAATCTCGTCGTCGACAGCGAACAAAAAAATGCTGTAACATCTTATGAGAATTGCGTCCAACAATTTGCCATTGAGCATAGACAGGAAGAGAAAATCGTTGAAAATAAAGAGCTAAGGAAAATTAAAAAGGAAAATTAACCGTCATTATTACTGACTTCCACGAAACATTTCTACAGACGAGTCGACATACACGTACACATACTCACATATTACACACATACGGAGAGAACATATATGCGGCGTGTTGAAAAAAAAAGCTGAAATCACCCACGCACACACAAAGAACATGCACGCTTTCTTAAATGGAGCTGAAACTCTTAAAATGCTTGAAGTCAAAAACGAACGAGACAAAACAAAAAAAAAATATATTAAAAAAAATAATGAAGAAATCGTTTAATCAAGGCAGATCGAGAAATACGTGGGAAAAAATTGTTAGAAACAGAGAGAGAGAGAGAGAGAGAGAGAGAGAGAGAGAGAGAGAGAGAGAGGGAGAGAGAGATGGCAAAGGCGATGACTTTTAAGAAACTGAAAAGTTAGGCCGTCATAAACAAATAAAGACGTATTTCATGAACTGTATTTCATGATCTGTAATTCATGATCTGTAATTCATGATCTGTAATTCATGATCTGTAATTCATGATCTGTATATTGTGCTAAGTTGGAAAGTAATAAAGATGATGTAATTTAAAGGTGGCAAGGCACAAGACAGTTGTAGAGTTGGAAATGTCAGTGGTTCACAGCTGATCGCTTGCCCCAGGATCAATGAATCAGAAGCTTGTTCCAGACCCTGCTCCGCCTCTTCACTGTGCCTCTAGAAGCAGACTAATCTGCTTAGTCTGAATTAGTGAATAGTGATCGAAGAGGGACAGCAACCAAGTGCTCAAAATGCACTGCTGAAATCGGATGCGTTGGGTCATAAGTCGTAAATATATTTCAACTGAAAACTTCATCACAGCGTACCTACGCCCACTTAACGTCCTTATGAGGTGGGATAACGAAGAGGTCAATGAAATCCTCTTTTAGTACCGGGTAAACGACAGAAAGATAAAGATAGAAAAGAAAATGTAAAAGTTATACTAAGTAGAATTATAATTTAAATTAAAGTTGATAATTAAAATAATTTTTTTTTTAATCTTATAAGGGCTCTCGGTATCCTAGTTGGGAAAAACCACCCGACTGGGCTACCGACATTCGGACAACCCGTGGTCGACTCCAGCTGGAAGAAGTGTGAGTGACACTCGTGGTTGGAAAAAAAAATTACCCCCGCGGTCGACCCAGCCGCTGGCAGAAATTGGTGCCAGTGTAGTACTCTGGGAAGGTGAGGAATGCCGTTTAACATCGTAAGTTTTGATGCTTGAAGCGACACTATGTCGAAGTCTCCGAACACTTATGGATATGCGGCCGAGTACATGTGGGTGAAAAAACTCGCAGCTAAGAATTCGATTCAGGTCTCGTACTTTACCTTACCTATTTATTATATACTGGAGCCGCGATAGCTCAGTGGTTAGGGAACTGGACTACAAAGGACAAGAGGTAGAGTTCTATCCCAACCGACGGCTTTCGGTTCACCCAGCCTTTAATGGGTACCTGATTTTTTTCTGGGAAAGTAAAGCAACACGGGCGTAATACCGACCACATTACCCCAAAAAAATCATGTGCCGAAGGTCTGTAAAATTTATGGTCACTAACACCGTATTCCCTATACGCCACTTTTCGTGATGGGGCTCTTTACTTTCTTTTTTATTATATACTGGGCTTCTTGTAAAGGCTGATTATCCATGCTTAATTTGCGTCAAATTTGGGGAGAGAATTAAAGTGAAAGAAATAACACTGGATATGAGATAGGCCTATTTCAACTGAAAACTTTGCAAGGCAAATCTGCAACAGTAAAAAGTAAGGGGAACAAAGAAACGTTGAGAAGCACGTGGGGCGAAAACAGACAGAAAGAGTCTTAAATAAAAGGGCTGAGAGAACGCGGGTAGAGTAAGAAAGGTTAACTAAAGGGAAAGAAAGAAATGGAATATGTCTGTCTAAAACCTGACTTCCATTAGACTTGGCGAAATGATGATAACTTACCGCGATGCCGCATTTTAAAGTATTATGTTCATTAGAAAGAACAATCCCCTCTTTTGAAATTAAAACCAAAAACCTGGACATTACATGCTAACTTGTAGCCTTCCTTCCCAGACGAACGGTAGACCCCTGGCAGATTTCAGAAACAGAATCATATCCATGTGGTTTTTGTTTCCTTTTAAAGTGTCTTCTTTTATCTTCAATCTTTCAGATCTCATATTTCAGAAAGCCCAAAATTGTTACACTTACGATGCAAAACAAAGCTACCAACGTCAATCTCTTCAATAAGTGTCTCATGTGATTTTGCCTCGATGTGAGTGTTTCTGCTTGATATCGCTGTGTGTTATTTAAAAAAAAAAAAAAAGAAGACGAAAAGTTTCGAGAAAGATGGACAAAGAAAATATAAAATTCATCAAAATATAGAGAAAGTAAGAAAATACAAAAAGAAAGATCGCACTAACATTAGAAACAGTAAGCTGACAGTAATTAAAGCAGATGAAGACGTCAAAATAAGGGTTTATGGGATACAATTTCAGTCCGTGTCTTGCCAGTCGTTTTCTTGTGAAGTACATACGTATTACCAGGTATTACACTGGAATATGTGATTTCAGTAATGACGTTCTGGAATATGTTAGTGAATGCACATATGCGTGTTTAAACGTCCAGGATATGGTATGCATGATGTCGTTTTTGTTTAATGACAGAAAGAATTATAAAGACGAAGAAAGAAACTGCGAGTGTGAGATATGTGCTTTAAATATGAGTTCACCTGATCGACCTACACCATGTAGACTTCGTTTCATTATGTTTTTTGTTTTTGTTTTTTTTTAAGATCAAGCTCATGAAAAAAGGCACCCAATCAGACACAGAAAGAAAACGCGTAGCAGAAAAACGCATACACGATACCTACCCACAGGACTCTTGGCCCCATATATACACAGATGGCTCTGCTACAAAAGCCACCAGAAATGGAGGGGGAGGTGTGTTCTTGACGCTGAATAATCAGGACGAGATCACCAAGTCAATAGCTACTGGGAAATTCTCAAACAACTTTAAAGCAGAAACTGAGGCCCTCAGAGATACTGCAACACTGGCAACTCAACACAAAAATAACATGCACAATAAATTGGTGATTCTGACTGATGCACTGTCAGTACTATCAGCTCTAAAAAGCCCCAAGAACAATGAACTAGATGACTTGAGAACAACTCTGGACCAACTATGCAATAGCTTCCAGAGAGTAGTCATTCAGTGGATACCATCACACTGTAATATACACGGGAACGAACGCGCAGACAAATTAGCTAAAGAGGGAGGGAGATTACCTCAAGAGAACCATCCGCTCAGTTATGATGAAGCCAAATCCATCCTCAAAGGTCAGTTCCATGAAAAATGGAAACGAGAACACCCAAAGCATAACGAGAGTGACGGATACCACCAACTATCAAGGAGGGATCAAGTCATCATACTTCGCCTACGCACTGGCCACAATAGAATGAGAAATCACATTTTCACCAAATTCAAAATAGGTACAACCAGCCTATGCCACTGTACACTGGACAATATGACTACAAAACATGTTCTACAGGATTGCCCCCAGTACACAGACCTGAGAAGAGCAATGTGGTCCACACCCACCTCCCTGGAAGAAAAACTATATGGGGCAATCGATTCGCTTAAACAGACAGCTGACTTCATTAGAGAGTCTGGAATCCTACTCTGATTGAGTCTTGATCGCAGAGAGAGAGAGAGATCAAGCTGCACTTTTCAACCCATTGTATCTAACTTCAACATATTTTTGGCTACAATATTTGCCTTCCATTAATCCTCCAAATAGATTAACGAGACTAGTTAATCTGCTTCTAGTATCATCACGAAGAGGCGGAGTATGATTGAGTAAGGGAAGTGTGATGTGAGTAGGCAGAGTATGATTGAGTAAGGGGAGTATGATTGAGTAGGCAGAGTATGATTGAGTAAGGGGAGTATGATTGAGTAGGCAGAATATGAGTAAGGGGAGTATGATGTGAGTAGGCAGAGTATGATTGAGTAAGGGGAGTATGATATAGTAGGCAGAGTATGATTGAGTAAGGGGAGTATGATGTGAGTAGGCAGAGTATGATTGAGTAAGGGGAGTATGATTGAGTAGGCAGAGAATGATTGAGTAAGGGAAGTATGAATGAGTAGGCAGAGTGTGATTGAGTAAGGGGAGTATGATTGAGTAGGCAGAGTATGATTGAGCAAGGGGATTATGGTGGAGTAAGGGGAGTATGATGTGAGTAGGCAGAGTATGATTGAGTAAGGGAAGTATGATGTGAGTAGACAGAGTATGATTGAGTAAGGGGAGTATGATGTGAGTAGACAGAGTATGATTGAGTAAGGGGAGTATGATGTGAGTAGACAGAGTATGATTGAGTAAGGGGAGTATGATTGAGTAGGCAGAGTATGATTGAGTAAGGGAAGTATGATTGAGTAGGCAGAGTATGATTGAGTAAGGGGAGTATGATGTGAGTAGACAGAGTATGATTGAGTAAGAGGAGTATGATTGAGTAAGAGGAGTATGATTGAGTAAGGGAAGTATGATTGAGTAGGCAGAGTATGATTGAGTAAGGGGAGTATGATGTGAGTAGACAGAGTATGATTGAGTAAGAGGAGTATGGTGGAGTAAGGGGAGTATGGTGTGAGTAGGCAGAGTATGATTGAGCAAGGGGAGTATGGTGGAGTAAGGGGAGTATGATTGAGTAAGGGGAGTATGATGTGAGTAGGCAGAGTATGATTGAGTAAGGGGAGTATGATTGAGTAGGTAGAGTATGATTGAGCAAGGGGATTATGGTGGAGTAAAGGGATTATGGTGGAGTAAGGGGAGTATGGTGGAGTAAGGGGAGTATGGTGCAGTAAAGGGAGTATGGTGAAGTAAGGGGAGTATGGTAGAGTAGGCGGAGTATGATTGTTTAAGGGAAAAAGATTTAGAAATGAGCGTATAATTGAGTAAGGGGAATATAGTTGAGTAAGGGGAATATGATTTAGAAATGGGCGTATGATTGAGTAAGGGGAGTATGATTGAGTAAGGGAAACATAATTGAGTAAGGGGAATATGATTGATTAAGGGGATTATAATTGAGTAAGAGGAATATGATTTAGAAATAGGCGTATTATTGAGTAAGGGGAGTGTGATTTAGTAAGGGGAATATAATTGAGAAAGGGGAATATGATTTAGAAATGGGCGTATGATTGAATAAGGAAAGTATGATTAAGTAAGGGGAGTATGATTAAGTGGAATATGATTGAGTAGGCAGAGTATGATTGCGTAAGGGGATTATAAATGAGTAAGGGGAGTATGATTGAGTAAGGGAGTATGATTGAGTAAGGGGATTATAAGTGAGTAAGGGAGTATGATTGAGTAAGGGAAGTATGATTGAGTAATAGGAATATGATTGAGTAAGGAAATATGATTGAGTAAGGGAGTATAATTGAATAAGGGGAGTATGATTGAGTAAGGGGGTATGATTGAGTAAAGGTGTATGATTGAGTCAGCGAGTATGATTGAATAGGCAAAGTATGATTGAGCTAGGAAAGTATGATACGTATACAGATTATGAATGATCAAGCTGGCGGAGTATGGTGGAGTAAGGGGGAGGATTGAGCAGGTGGAGTATGATTGATTAGGCAGAGTATGATTGAGTAGGCGGAGTATGATTGAGCAAGTGGAGTATGATAGAGCAGGTGGAGTATGATTGAGCAGGTGGAGTGTGATTGAACTGGTGGTGTATGATTGAGCAGGTGGAGTCTGATTGAACAGGCAGAGCATGATTGAGCAGGTTGAGTATGATTGAGCAGGTGGAGTCTGATTGAGCAGGTGGAGTCTGATTGAACAGGCAGAGCATGATTGAGCAGGTGGAGTCTGATTGAGTAGGTGGAGTCTGATTGAGTAGGTGGAGTCTGATTGAGTAGATGGAGTCTGATTGAGTAGGTGGAGTCTGATTGAGCAGGTGGAGTCTGATTGAGTAGGTGGAGTCTGATTGAGTAGGTGGAGTCTGATTGAGCAGGTGGAGTCTGATTGAGTAGGTGGAGTCTGATTGCAAAGGTGGTGTATGAGTGAGCATCCAACATATCATAACGATTTATCTGTAGCATTTTGTTTTGAAATCAACCAATTGTTTAAGAGATTGTCCATGATTTACAACCAAATATTGCTATCGGAAAAATCCATGCCCTCAGTAGTTTAAAAATTGTACTGCTTTGTTGGTCTTGTATAATGTTCTCCATGAAAATTAATTCTGAAATATAATACCAGATATTCAACATTCGGGGGCATCGCTAGCCCCGTTGGGAAAACCACCTGACCTGGCTACCGACGTTCAGACAACCCGTGTCTGATTCCCCCTGGAAGCAGTGTGAGTTGTACTGGTGGTTGGGAAGTAACAAAAATACCTCCGCGGTCGACCCAGCCGTTGGTAGAAATGGGTACTAGGGTAGTGCTGTGGGAAAGTGAGGAATGCCATCTCGCATCGTGAGTTTCGATGCTTGAAGCGACACTATCCAGAAGTCTCCGAACACTTCTGGATAGGCGGCCAAGCATATATGGGAGAAAACTCGCGTGTTAAGGAGCCGATTCAAGTTCCGTATTTTACCTTTACTTTTCTTCTACCAGAGAAGACATGAAATCAACAGTATATCTCAGCTTAGGTTTTTAATATCATCATCATCAAGTACCGGGCCTGCTGGCGGGGGTGATCATGTCTCTCCACAACTTTCAATCTCCACAGTTATTTATCATTTCTGTTGTTGACCTTCTGCTAAGCCATTCGCTTAAGCTGTCTGGTATTTTTTTTCTCTTTGTTTCCCTTCCCTCTTTTCTTCGTCCTTCAATTTTCCCAGTTGTTACAATATATTCCAGCTGTTCTCTTCTCATTACATGGCCAAAAAATGATGATTGCTTCTTCCTAATATTGGAAATTAGCTCTCGTTTTGCTTTGGTCTCTTTCAGAACATTTTCATTACTCTTCTTAGCTGTCCTTAGTATTCTCAACATTCTTATGTAAAACCATATTTGCACAGTAAAGTAAAGTAAAGTAAAGTACCCCCGTCACGCCAAGTAGCGTATAGGGAATATGGTGTTAGTGACCCTAATTTTTACAGACCCTCGCACATGATTTTTGGCGTAATGTGGTCGATATTACGCCCGTACCGCTTTACTTTCCCAGAAAAAATCCGGTACCCATTTAAGGCTGGGTGAATCCGGAAGCCGTCGGTTGGGATCGAACCCTACCTCTTGTCCTTTGTAGTCCAGTTCACTAACCACTGAGCTATCGCGGCTCCCATATTTGTACAGACTCCAGTGATTTTCTTGTCTGTTGTCCTATTTTCCATGATTCAAATCCATATGTTAAGACTGGCTCTACATAAAATTTAAGAACTCTTTTTATTGTTTCTATTGTCAAAAATGGATTACATAGTATCTTCCTCATTTTTTGGAAAGCCGCTTTTGCCTGAGCCATTCTGCATCTCACCTCTTTTGCACATCTTCCATCTGAGGTTAACACAGTTTTTAATATAGTAATACATTTATAGTGTCACAAGATTTGTGTTTGTACAAATGTGCTTCTGTTAAGATTATATTCGCTTAATTAGCGCAGTAACTGTCCCCCTCATGCTTTCTTCATATAATATATCTATTACAAAAAATGTTCTTGTCGAAGCTAAGTAAGACAAGGCTTTCTTTCGCACTATGGAGCATTAAGACAATTTGATGTAAATAGAACGAGAGAATTAATGACAACACTACACATTTTTAAAAGATTAACAAATTAATGACAACATAATATGGTTCCCATACAAAAAGAAAGAGAGTCAATGAACAACACAATATGGTTCCCATACAAAAAGAAAGAGAGTCAATGAACAACACAATATGGTTTCCATTGTAAAAAAAAACCCAGATAAATTGAAGCATTGACAATATGGTATAGTTCCCAGACAAATGGATTGAAAGAATAAATGATAACACAGCTTGTTCTCCAGACAAACAGATTGATACAATCAGTGATATCACAACATGTCCCTCAGAGAAACATATTGATACAATCAATGATAACACATGTTCCTCAGAAAAACAGATTGATACAATCAATGATAACACATGTCCCTCAGAGAAACATATTGATACAATCAATGATAACACATGTTCCTCAGAAAAACAGATTGATACAATCAATGATAACACATGTTCCTCAGAAAAATAGATTGATACAATCAATGATAACACATGTTCCTCAGAGAAACAGATTGATACAATCAATGATAACACATGTTCCTCAGAGAAACAGATTGATAGAATCAATGATAACATAACATGCTCTCCAGACAAACTTATTGATACAATCGATGATACAACATGTTCTTCAGAGAAACATATTGATACAATCAATGATGACACGACATGTTCCCCAGAAAAACAGATTGATAAAGTGACAACACAGCTTGTTTCCAGAAAAACAGATAAAAACAATGAAAGAACACAATACAAGGTTTTAAACGACCACTTACTTGTTGAGTGCAGCAATTCACGTCACAGAACCAATCGCTGTTTGGCTGATCTGTATAGTTCTGTGAGCAGATAAAACCAGTAACAGTCAGAGAGATGTGGTACTAAATTATTAATAAGTGATTAATAAGTGATTCATAAATAATTAATAAGTGCCAGATACATATTAATTGAAAGATTTCATCTGCTCTTGTATGTTTTGCGGGGATAATCGCTTTTAGAATGCTAACAAGAGAGCACAGTGTGTGTCATACGTCAGGCAAGAGTTGAATTTTGTTTTGTTTTGTTTTGTTTTGTTTTTTAGGAAACAAAAGAAGATGAATGTTACAATACTTGAATATGATTGATTGCTGGCCGAATGGAGAACAGGCAAATGATTGAAGTGCTGCTGTAAAGTTGCCAGATATTTTTCTACTTCTGATGTATTCTCAAATTTAACAAAACCGAATAGTCAAAGGTCGCAGATCGAATGAGTCAAAGGTCGCTGATTTATTCCAAGCTGAGTGAGTCAAATGTCGCTGATTTATCATAAATGAATGAGTCAACGATCGCTGATTTATTACTAGCTGAATGAGTCAAATGTCGGTGATTTATTAATAGCTGAATGAGTCAAAGGTCGCTGATTTATTCCAAGCTGAGTGAGTCAAAGGTCGCTGATTTATTCCAAGCTGAGTGAGTCAAAGGTCGCTGATTTATCATTAATGAATGAGTCAACGGTCGCTGATTTATTACTAGCTCAATAAGTCAAATGTCGGTGATTTATTAATAGCTGAATGAGTCAAAGGTCGCTGATTTATTCCAAGCTGAGTGAGTCAAAGGTCGCTGATTTATTCCAAGCTGAGTGAGTCAAAGGTCGCTGATTTATCATTAATGAATGAGTCAACGGTCGCTGATTTATTACTAGCTGAATAAGTCAAATGTCGGTGATTTATTAATAGCTGAATGAGTCAAAGGTCGCTGATTTATTCCAAGCTGAGTGAGTCAAAGGTCGCTGATTTATCATTAATGAATGAGTCAACAGTCGCTGATTTATTACTAGCTGAATGAGTCAAAGGTCGCTGATTTATTACTAGCTGAATGAGTCAAAGGTCGCTGATTTATTACTAGCTGAATGAGTCAAAGGTCGCTGATTTATTCCAAGCTGAGTGAGTCAAAGGTCGCTGATTTATTACTAGCTGAATGAGTCAAAGGTCGCTGATATATTACAAGCTGAGTGAGTCAAAGGTCGCTGATTTATTCCAATCTGAGTGAGTCAAAGGTCGCTGATTTATTCCAAGCTGAATGAGTCAAAGGTCGCTGATTTATCATTAATGAATGAGTCAACGGTCGCTGATTTATTACTAGCTGAATGAGTCAAGGGAGATGATCTATTACTAGCTGAATGAGTCAAAGGTCGCTGATTTATTGCTAGCTGAATGAGTCAACGGTCGCTGATTTATTACTAGCTGAATGAGTCAAAGGTCGCTGATTTATTGCTAGCTGAATGAGTCAACGGTCGCTGATTTATTACTAGTTGAATGAGTCACATGAGATGATCTATTACTAGCTGAATGAGTCAAAGGTCGCTGATTTATTACTAGCTGAATGAGTCAAAGGTCGCTGATTTATTACTAGCTGAATGAGTCAAAGGTCGCTGATTTATTACTAGCTGAATGAGTCAAAGGTCGCTGATTTATTACTAGCTGAATGAGTCAAAGGTCGCTGATTTATTCCAAGCTGAGTGAGTCAAAGGTCGCTGATTTATTACTAGCTGAATGAGTCAAAGGTCGCTGATATATTCCAAGCTGAGTGAGTCAAAGGTCGCTGATTTATTCCAATCTGAGTGAGTCAAAGGTCGCTGATTTATTCCAAGCTGAATGAGTCAAAGGTCGCTGATTTATCATTAATGAATGAGTCAACGGTCGCTGATTTATTACTAGCTGAATGAGTCAAGGGAGATGATCTATTACTAGCTGAATGAGTCAAAGGTCGCTGATTTATTGCTAGCTGAATGAGTCAACGGTCGCTGATTTATTACTAGCTGAATGAGTCAACGGTCGCTGATTTATTGCTAGCTGAATGAGTCAACGGTCGCTGATTTATTACTAGTTGAATGAGTCACATGAGATGATCTATTACTAGCTGAATGAGTCAAAGGTCGCTGATTTATTACTAGCTGAATGAGTCATAGGTCGCTGATTTATTACTAGCTGAATGAGTCAAAGGTCGCTGATTTATTACTAGCTGAATGAGTCAAAGGTCGCTGATTTATTACTAGCTGAATGAGTCAAAGGTCGCTGATTTATTACTAGCTGAATGAGTCAAAGGTCGCTGATTTATTACTAGCTGAATGAGTCAAAGGTCGATGGTTGATTGCAGTCAAATGTGTCAAAGATCGTTCATTGATTTACAGGTCACACGAGGTAAAGGTCACTGACTGATTGCTGGTCTTTAGTGTTTATTTCTGACTGGCGCCATCGTAGTCAAATCATTCCCATATCCGTGCTGCCGCCCATTCTAGCACCATCGAAGTGTTCATCTACTTGTCATGTTGCTGGTCTTTGAGTCAAAGGTCGTTGATTAATTACTGATCTAACGAGTCAAAGGTCACGAACTGATTGTTGACTGAATGAGTCAAAGGTCGTTGATTAATTACTGATCTAACGAGTCAAAGGTCACGAACTGATTGTTGACTGAATGAGTCAAAGGTCGTTCAGGTGAGTCAAAAGTACTGTGCACACACAAATAATTATAAAGTGATAAATATTGATCCATCTCTGACTACAAGCAGCTGTCTCCTTGCCGGAAGGTTACAGAAAGTCAAAGGCTAAGGGAGCATTAACACCATATTCAAAAAGGTCTTAAGTGGAAGAACTGTTTCTTAGCTTTAAATGATGTTCTTAGGTAAAACCATTTCTCATTTTGAGGTAAAAAGATATGATCCACTAAGATATCCCCATAGAGCTATCCCCATAGAGCTATCCCCATAGAGCTATCCCCATAGAGCTATCCCCATAGAGCTATCCCCATGGAGCTATCCTCATAGAGCTATCCTCATAGAGCTATCCTCATAGAGCTATCCCCATGGAGCTATCCCCATGGAGCTATCCCCATGGAGCTATCCTCATAGAGCTATCCTCATAGAGCTATCCTCATAGAGCTATCCCCATAGAGCTATCCCCATAGAGCTATCCCCATAGAGCTATCCCCATAGAGCTATGACCCTTAGAGCTATCCCCATAGAGCTATCCCCATAGAGCTATCCCCATAAAGTTATCCTCATAGAGCTATCGCCATAGAGCTATCCCCATAAAACTATCCCCATAGAGCTATGACCCTTAGAGCTATCCCCATAGAGATATCCCCATAGAGCTATGCCCCTTAGAGCTATCCCCATAGAGATATCCCCATAGAGCTATCCCCATAGAGCTATCATTATAGAGCTGTTCCCATAGAGCTGTCCCCATTGAGCTGTCCCCATAGAGCAATAATGCACAGATTGAACAGAAGAAGGAAAAATACATGAGAAGGTCAATGATACTACAGATATCATGATGTTCATGCGCCAGTACAAAAGCATTGACAACGAATGTTCCATTCTCCCTCGACGCTGGAAGGCAAAGAAGTGGGAGAAACCTATAAAGAAAAGAAGAAGTTAAAACCATGTCGCGGCTTCACTTCATCATATAAAGAATACGAGGTTAGGTCCAAAATTATTATTATGACCATCAGCACATTTTGGATATGATCAGCACAACTTAAGACTGTCTTTCCTCCCCACAAAAAGTACCCAGTAACAATTTAAGCTTGGGTGAACTTAGAGGGCATATTCTCAATTTTAATCGTCGAGTTTTACCGTTTTTTTTCGGTTGATTTATTTCCTTTCAATATTACCTAGGCAACGGTCATTTTTTGCCCTACGTCTTTAGATTTCCAACTGCCAATCGGTTTTTAACATGTGCAGGGTACACACGAGTCCTTCTGGTTTTTATCTTTCATCTTCCAAGAGTGCTAAACATCGGAACTCACTATCCGGATAAATGGGGGAAGGGTAAAACCACGAATAAATCGTGGATTTGAAGTGACAACTACATTAGTGTTGCAATTCTCCGAAAGTTGAAAAGCCCTGCTCTTAAAAACGGACGTGATGAGAATAAGACAGGAAAGCGAGCATAATAATCGTCACTGATTGGCTTGGGACTGTCGTCTGGAATTTTGAAAGGCAGAAAACGAGCATAAGAAATAACACAAAGAGGAACTGGTACTAACCAATTTCTTCTTTGCAATACAGGAACGGCAGAAACCAGTCAAGTTAGTGTAATTACCTTATATAGCCCTAAGTCACAAGAAACTATCACTAAATGTTATTATCTTCACTAGATCCGTCAGTGCTTCCTAGAAGATAGGAATCTTTACTACAGCTACTAACTAAGCTATGCTTGAGGGGTTAGCTCCAAGATTGTACCTAAGATCAGTTGAAATAAATCTTCATGCTATTTCTCGGTTCTTAGTACGCGTACTTTAATTATATTGCTGTTAGGAGACAGATATATCATCTAGTGCACTTTAAAATAATAAATAACTTTGTCCCACTTAGACGGTATAGTGTTTTCTTATTTCGTTCGCTTTCAAGTATTTTATCTATATCTGCAACGTCGCTCCTTGTATAAATTTTACTGTTTGTGTAAATCTTGCAGAGGCCCATATAGATGTGCACATGATGTTGCATCTGTGGGGCAGGGTTTCTTCTAAATGAATAATCAGTAATCTTTAAGTATGTGCTAGGTATGTGAAGAAATGATAATCTATTCTTGTCCTTAATTTCTTTCTTCCTTCTTTCATTTTTTTTATTTATTCCCTCCTTTTCTTTCTTCTTTCTTTCTTTCTTTCTTTCTTTCTTTCTTTCTTTCTTTCTTTCTTTCTTTCATTCATTCTTTCTTTCTTTCTTTCTTTTTTTCACTTCATCTTGTACACGTTCAGGTGTCGCGGGAGATACAAATTTCTGGTTCTCGCTGTTTTGACGGCTTCAGTCATTGCCAATTGTAGGTAGTGTGTGTTTCTTTGATTCTGTCTGTCCATATTACTCTGGGTCTGCCTATTGTTCTTCTCCTCTTTTAATATATCCTTTGTATGGTAAGGAATCGTACGACATTTTTTCTAGATGGAGAAATTAGTTTATTTGTTGTTCTGTATTTGGCTTAGGATTGCCTACTCTTTCTCTTATAAAATCATTTCTGATTATATCTTTTCTGGTCACTCCTAGCGCTTTTCCAAGATATCTCATATCTGTGGTGACAGTCTTTCTTTTATACTTGGTCGTAAGAGACCATGTTTGGCATGGCTAATAATAGTAAAAGCCCCTTGTGGAAATGAATATGCTCTTTATGTGATAAATAAAGTAAGTAAAGAGCCCCGTCAGGCCAAGTGGCGTATAGGGAAGATGGTGTTATTCTTTATCTTTTCTCTTTCTCACTGGTACCGAAAAGGTGTCGTGGTTATATCATTTGTCGTTCTTAAGCTGCTCGAACTGTCTGAATTAGTGATTTTCCTTTGTTGTTACATGTCTCTGTCACTGCATCTATCCACCTTCTTCTGGGTCTTCCTCTTGGTCTTTTTCCATGCATTGTCGAGAAGAAAGCCCTTGATGGTGGTTGGTGAGGATTCATTCTGACCAGGTGGCCAAACCGTTTAAGTTGTTGTTCTATATATTCTTGGCAGGGTAAAATATGGTGTTAGTGACCATATATTTTACAGACCTTCAGCACATGATTTTCGGGGTAATTTGGTCGGTATTACACCCGTGCTGCTTTATTTTTTAAAAATCCGGTACCCGTTTAAGGCTGGGTGAACCCGGAAGCCGTCAGTTGGGATCGAACCCTACCCCTTGTCCTTTGTAGTCCAGTTCACTAACCACTTAATATGATAAGGTCAAAGGTAAAATACGAGACTTGAATCGATGTCTTAGCACGCGAGTTTTCACCCGTGTGTGCTCGGCCGCTTATCCGAAAGTGTTCAGAGACTTCGGGACAGCGTCACTTCAAGCATCGAAGCTCGCGATGCGAGGCGGCATTCCTCACCTTCCCAGAGTATAACCCTGATACCCATTTCTGCCTGCTGTTTTTGGTTCGACCAAGGGGGTATATTTTTTTTCCTGTCACGAGTACAACTCACACAGCTTCTAGCGGGAATCGATCACAGCTTGTCCGAATGTCGTTAGCCCAGTCATGTTGTTTTCCCAACTAGGCTATAGAGGCTCCCTATGATGTTTTTTGGATGTAATTTTTTAAAAGTTAATTATAATATTAAACTATTTTATTTATATTATATGTACAAATGTAATGAACATAAATATGATTAATGTAAAGCACTTATAATAAGAGGAATAGTAATTAATTACACTTAGAAGATATAAAATATTCTCATCCACAAAGAAGATACAAGGAAAAATATTGCACCTAGAAAATATGAATTAATATAGAAATATTGGAAAGCATTGCAGCAATCTATCACATTTAGAAGACAGCAGGTTAACAATAACTTTAACACGAACAATATACTTTAGTCAATATCCTAAAGGCTTCAGAAGATTGCAAGTTAACAATAACTTTACTTTAGACAATATCATAACAGCTTTAGAAGATTGCAAGTTAACAAAAACTTTACTTTAGACAATATCATAACAGCTTTAGAAGATTGCAAGTTAACAATAACTTTACTTTAGACAATATCATAACAGCTTTAGAAGATTGCAAGTTAACAATAACTTTACTTTAGACAATATCATAACAGCTTTAGAAGATTGCAAGTTAACAATAACTTTACTTTAGACAATATCATAACAGCTTTAGAAGATTGCAAATTAACAATAACTTTACTTTAGACAATATCCTAACGGCTTTAGAAGATTGTAAGTTAACAATAACTTTACTTTAGCCAATATCCTAACAGCTTTAGAAGATTGCAAGTTAACAATAACTTTACTTTAGACAATATCCTAACGGCTTTAGAAGATTGCAAGTTAACAATAACTTTACTTTAGACAATATCCTAACAGCTTTAGAAGATAGAAAGTTACAATAACTTTACTTCAAAACAATATCCTAACAGCATAAGAAGATAGAAAGTTAACAATAACTTTATCACGAACAATATACTTTAGACAATACCATTACGGCATTAGAAGATAACGAGTGGTCTAATTTATTAGAAAATAGTAATTTTTGCTCTTAGAAAATAGAGAGTAGTCTAATGCATTAAGAGAAATAGATAGAAGTCTAATTGACTTAGAAAATCGATAATAACCCTATGCACTTAAGAAATAGAAAGTAATCTAATTGCACTTAGACAGAGTAGTTTTCGTTAGTCATAGTTGACTATGGATTTTGCAGCTCCATTAGGAAATATTTTTCTTTTCTTTTCTTTAGCCGTGTATTTTCTTTCTATAAGAATGTATCTGCTTCTTACTTGAGTGTTTTGTATGTGTCTGTTGTGAATGTATCTGCTTTAGAGTGTTTTTTCCAAAGATTGCGGTCTGCAGCTATTCCTTCCAGGCTGTAGCGTTTATGTTCAGAGACTTCAAGTCACGTTTACACACGTCTATAAATCGGAGTTTTGGGCGCCCCCTAGTTCTTTTCCAATGTGCTAGTTGTTCATAAGTATATCTTTTGGCATGCGGCCATCTTTCACACGGTGTAAGTGACCAAGCCAGCGTAATCTACGTTGTTTGAGCAGCGTGTAGATGTTTGGTAAGCCCCATACAGATAGATAGTAGTCTAATTCGCTTTAAAAATAGATCGTACCATAATGTACTTTATGAGATAGATAGATAGATAGATAGATAGATAGATAGATAGATAGATAGATAGATAGATAGATAGATAGATAGATAGATAGATAGATAGATAGATAGATAGATAGATAGATAGATAGATAGATAGATAGATAGATAGATAGATAGATAGATAGATAGATGGATGGATGGATGGATGGATGGATGGATGGATGGATGGATGGATGGATGGATGGATGGATGGATGGATGGATGGATGGATGGATGGATGGATGGATGGATGGATGGATGGATGGATAGAAAGAATAATACTTTAAATGTTAAAAGCTGGATTCTGTTTGTGATTCTCTGTTACCTCTCTTTCATTATTATGGTTATGATGGCTTGTTATATTTTTTTTGTTATAAAACATAGAAATTCTCGTTTCTTATTCACAACACATTCAACCCGTGTTCGATTCCCGCTGGAAGCAGTGTGGTTGAAAAAAAAATACCTCCGCGTTCGACCCAGCCGCTTGCAGAAATGGGTACCAGGGTATAGTACTCTTGGAAGGTGAGGATTGTCGTTTGGGCATCGTCAGTTTTTATGCTTGAAGCGACACTGTCCAGAAGTCTCCGAACACTTCCGTATATGCGGCCAGACACATATGGGTGAAAACTCGCATAATAAAACGCTGATTGAAGTCTCGTATTTTACCTTTACTTTATTCACAGCGCATTTCTTTCGCTCCCGTTAAAATTGATTAAACACAATTGGGGTACATAATGTGGGAATAGATCTGTTCGAATTTTACGAATAACAAATTATCTCATAACATATCCCTCATTTCTCAACATTGAATATTCACACACCTAAACTAAACTCGACCGTCTCCTCGGAAAATGTCAAATAATTTTATGAACTCGGTTATAGCGCAAATAAAAAATTGGTATAATATTGAAGTGTTTTCAAATATTTACATATCAGAACACATTTTCATGCAGACATTGTGCTCGAGTGCAGCATGTCTATGAATTTTCGGCGTTTGAAAGTAGAATCAAGCAAACTGCTTGACCATGTCGAGGTATCATCAACTAAATACATTACAATTTCTATCCAATCTTCTGGAATTATGTATTTACTATATTCACCCGTTGTGGTCAAAGCAAAAACCGGGGTGGACAGAAAATCCATAGATACTCTCATCTCCATATCTACAACAAAAATAAGACAAAACGTCCACTGACGGTTGGATCAATGACAAGTATTTTGTAATATCAAGATATTTATGCAAAAAGATAAAATTCTATGAATTTGTAAAGGCCACCAACGTCTGTGCTGAGCATTTAATATTTAAAATGATCCATTTCGAGCGTATAGCAGATAATTAAAATAGAGTTAAAAAGAGTCAGTGCTTTACTAATTAACAGTTTAAAAGATTTAACATCTCTCTCTATATCTCTCTCTCTATCTCTCCATCATCATCAGCGATGAATATATATATATATTATATAACATTTCTTGTAACTCTTGCCCACTCTTAGCGATTAAGATTGTATTATCAGCATACCTTAGATTATTTATAGTATGACCTCCCACACTCTGTTTTGTTTAAAATATTATCATCATCAAGTACTGGGCCTGCTGGCGTAGGTGATCATATCTCTCCACAACTTTCTATCTCGACAGTTATTAATCATTTCTGTTGTTGACCTTCTGCCAAGCCATTCTCTTAAGCTGTCTGGTATTTTTTTTTTCTTTTTGCTTCCCTCTATCACTTCAATAGCAAAATGTTATGTCTTCTCAACATTTCTGTATGGTGCAGAAATACGGACATTAGACAAGAAAACAGAACAGAAAATTGAAGCCTTTAAAATGTGGATTTATCAAAGAATATGAATAATTGGATGGAAAGAAAAGAAAACGAATGACAAAGCCATACAACAACTAAAAATGAAAAGAGAACTTCTAAACACAATTCAAACAAGACAAATGAGATTTTTGGGCCATGTTAAAAAACACAACAGCCTAATAAAAGTAATAGTGGAAGGGAAAGTACAAGGTAAAAGAGGAAGATGTAGACCAAGATTAACATGGACGAGTAACTTCAAAAGATGGACAAGTCAGCCTATGATGGCCTATTACAAATCTGTACCACCAAAGCAAGAGACAGGGCGGAATAGCGCTCCATGGTAACCAACCTTCGATGCGAAGACGGCACTCAATGATGACTACTTCCATATTGACAGAGACATGGGAAATAAAATGACTTTGACAGTTATAACTATGAGGTTGACTTCCTAGTAATTTCCATGTAATTTGATTAAAGAAGTAACAACGAAGGTCAGGAATTCAAATGTCAAACCGTGAAGAAATACGCCACGTCTGATAACAAAAAAATTGTGCACGTCTGATAACAAAAAAATAGTGCACGTCTGATAACAAAAAAATAGTGCACGTCTGATAACAAAAAAATAGTGTAGGTCTGATTAAAAAAAAATAGTGCAAGTCTGAAAAAAAAATAATCCGCTTACATAGAATTTACTGCAACAGGTCCGGAGGTTATGTGAGGATTTTTTTTTGTTTTGGGGGGGGGGGGGTGTAACAGATTTTAAAACAGCAGCTTAATAAAGGGATTACAAGACAGCTAACCAAATAGAAGAGAGTAACAGAAATAAATGAAAGCGTGATTTGGACATTAAAAGAGAGTCTATGCTATCCAGACTTATATGAACAAGCGATATAATATAAACAAGTTATTTCAAAGAATATTTTTTTTAATTCAAACATTATAAGGCATAATAGATCAAATATTTGTTTATTTTACATAAATTATAAACAGTATAATTAATACAAGAAAGTATTTTGAATTATATCAACAAAATATTTAAGGAAATATGAACAAATGTTGGAAGAGTATATATATATATATATATATATATATATATATATATATATATATATATATATATATATATATATACTTTATTTATTTATTTATAATGTAAACAGGTTATTTATTATAATATACACATAATACTTCACCTGCTAGTTTCATATTACACAGATGTAAATTGAGTAAACTCATTTATTATCTGTTGCAAACATCGATATATCCCGTCATGTTGACCAGACCATTTTGCGACCGGAAATTACGTCGCGTAGCAGCTTTCAACCAAATTGTATTGTAAATGAAAATTTCGACCACATCTTATTTCAACGAGGATTGTTGTTGTTTCCTTTCCTTATGTAGTCGTCTTCCGGCAGGGCAGGTGAATTGCAACTAATTGATTTGTATGTATCCATCATCATTATGTACCATACAGGTTGTCGTAGGCGAGCATGTCCCTACACCATCTTCAATCTACAGTGCATCGTTTTAGTTCTGTTGTTGACTGTTTTCCATGCCATGACATCAAGTTATCCGGTATGTTCTTTCTCTGTTGTCTGCGATCTCTCTTTCTTTTCATTTGCCAGTTGTAACCAAGTATTCCAACTTTCCTCTTCTCATGATGTGCCCGAAAAATGTTGATTGTTTCTTTCTGATGTTTTTTAGGAGCTCCCATTTTGTTTTAGCCTCTTTGAGAATTTCCTCATTGGTCTTTTTATCTGGCCAGGGAACTTTCAACATTCTTCTGAGAGATCCCATCTCTGTATCCTCTAATCGTCTTTTCGTTTGTTTGTCTACTGTCTATAATTCTCTTCCATAGGTCATATGTGGTTCTATATAGCACCGATGAACTCTCTTTCTGACTTCTTATGACATAGATCTGCTTTCTTCTTGTAGTTCTTGGTTGTTTCTTAGTCCCATGGTTGAGCCTTCCCTATCAATTGTTATGACTAGCGATTCTCTTGGTCTGCCTTGTTTTCTTTTACCAGATGGATTCCACCAGAATGCCTGACTGGATAGTCTTTCTTCACTCATTCTCAGCACACAACCGATGTATTTCTAACGATTGTTTTCTTGTAAAGCTCAACGCGTATTATTTTTATTTATTCGTCTATTATCTGTTCATTTGAAATGTATTATTTCCAGCTTGTAGTTAGTTGATCCTGCGAAGATATTTGTATTCGAAGCCATTTAATTTCCTAACTAAAGTTTTGGTGGATTTCAAACTTTCGCATTAGCATGTTAGCATTGGTATCACACAAGAGTTTAACGTGATATGGATAATATGAATTCTAAAAATTATAGCAGTAAATAAATTCCTTAAGAAACATGAAGATGTTAATAGTATCTGGCCACAGTACTTCAAAGCAGTATTTTTTTTTTTTTTAATGGCTGATTTTGCCACTTTTGGAAAGACAGATCCGGCAGCAGAGTTTGACGAATACACAAGGCTAGTTCATGTCGAAGAGCCTAATCTTATTTCATTTGTATCGTTCTTATACTAATTATTATTTCATTAGTTCTTCAAATATTATGATGCCGATGTATATACATATTTTACAAAATTGAGGGACGAAGAGATAGAGGGAAGCAAAGAGAAAAAATAACAGACAGCTTAAGAGAATGGCTTGGCAGAAGGTCAACAACAGAAATGATAAATAGCGGCCGAGATCGAAAGTTGTGGAGAGACATGATAACCTACGTCAGTAGGCCCGGTACTTGATGATGATGATGATATATATATATATATATATATATATATATATATATATATATATATATATATATATATATATATATATATATATATATATATATATATATATATATATATATATATATATATCCCGAGAAAGAAAGAAAGAAAGAAAGAAAGAAATATAAATCAAACGATTTTAACATCCATATTTTCTTTTCAGATTTGTGGGTACTGTAGTCTGTATTCCAGCAGCGAAGCCCTTCTTTCCCAGATAAACTCGGTACACAATTACGGCAGGGTAAGCCAAGAAACCGTCGATCTGGATCTAATCTATCTGATCACCAGTTCTCAGTAAATCAGGCGCGTAACCTACTGGTCTTGGGTATAATACAAAAAACACTGTCCTACAAAATGTACACAATGCAACATTATTAGAAAACGGAAAAACGCCGAAACTATTTGGTAACGAATTAACCATAATTTAGTATATGGCTCTAAAATATCGTATCATTTAGCCATTTGACGTGAAATTCAAACCAGCG
This sequence comes from Megaustenia siamemsis, assembly GCA_032433765.1. Classification (NCBI taxonomy): domain Eukaryota; kingdom Metazoa; phylum Mollusca; class Gastropoda; order Stylommatophora; family Ariophantidae; genus Megaustenia; species Megaustenia siamemsis. The sequence continues at coordinate 85,983,110 of JAVIAB010000047.1, read as the reverse complement.
CCATTACTATTACGTTACCTGTACTAAGATTCGTACATACAAAATACAAAATACTTTTCTTTTACTTATCTTCATCATCATCATTGAGTGCCATCTTCACATTGTATGTTGGCTATCATGGATCACCATTCCCCTCTGTCTCTTGCTTTGATGGTGCAGATTGTCATAGGTTGACCTGTCCATCTTTTGATGTTACTCGTCCCTGTTAGTCTTGGTCTGACTTTGCCTCTTTTAACTTGTATTTTCCCTTCCAATATTACTTTTAGTAGGCTGTTGTGTCTTTTAACATGCCCCAAAAATTGCATTTGTCTTGTCTTAATTGTATTTAGTAGTTCTCTGTTTATTTTCAGTTGTTTTAAGACTTCATCGTTTGTTTTCTTTTCTTTCCATCAAATTCTACCTATTCTTCTATAAATCCACATTTCAAAGGCTTCAATTTTCTGTTCTGTTTTCTTGTCTAATGTCCATGTTTCTGCACCATACAGGAATATTGAGAAGACGTAACATTTTGCCATTCTTAGTTTCAGCCCTGTTGATATTTGTTTTGTTGTTAGTATATTTTTTATGGCATGAAAATTACTTTTTTCCGTACCTATTCTTTTGTTTATTTCAATTTTACATTTTCCATCATTGGTTACAGTATGTCCCAGGTAGTTGTAGCTCTGGACTGTAGTTGTAACTCTGGACTGTCTCCAGATGTATTCCCTCAACTGTGATATTTAATTGTAGGTCTTAAGAATTTTCTGTGATCATAGTTTTAGTCTTTTTGATATTCATTTCTAGTCCATATTTTTTGCTTGTTATGTTTTTTACCACATTAAGTAATTGTTGTAGGTCTTTAGGATTTTCTGCTAGTAGAACAGTATCATCAGCATATCTTAGGTTATTGATTAATGTTTCCATTAATGTTTAGGCCTGGTATCTCTGAGATGTTTTTAAAGATTTGCTCAGTGATTGAACAAGCTTGGTGATAGGATGCATCCTTGTCTTACTCCTCTTTTTATGTCCATGGGTGTAGAGTTTTCCTTGTTATATCTTATTATTGCTGTTTGCTCCCAGTACAAATTACATATTAGTCGTATGTCTGTGTCGTCTAGATTTATATACTTTAGGCAGTCTATGAGTTGGTTATGGTGTATTCTATCGAAAGCTTTGGTGTAGTCTATAAAGCAGGCATATATTGGTTTGTTTACTTCTGTGTACTTTTCAATAAATGTTCTCATGCTAAATATGGCTTCTTTTGTCCCACTGTTTTTCCTGAATCCAAATTGTTGCTCATCTAATTCAGTACTTCTGTTTTGTTGATGTTGATTTTCATGTTGTATTTTGTGTCTGTGCAGTCGAGTCTATTTAATTGTTCTTGTTGGTCTTATATTTTTCCGTGTATTAGGCCAGGAAAAATAGAGATACCATAAACAATACATAAACCGAATCGAAGAGAATTAAAATGAGAAAAGAGACAAAGACAAATATAGTCTACAACTGCTGCTTCAAGCCATTACATATTATTTACAACAATTTTAATTTTCGAAAAAAACAAAACAACTTAGATACTTCCAAATATATATATAAAATAAATTTTAAAAAGCAGAATGAGAGAATCAAATGAGAAAAATGAATGAGTAAAGGAAATCATGAAAGAAAACAGAGCGACAGAAGTACTCCCTACTGTCGTGAATTATGCGGGTTGGGAAATTGGGTCTGAGAAATGACTGGAAATAACATTGTACAACCCGCACAGGAAACTCCACATGAAAATGAATACGAATTTGTTGGCGTCTCTGGCAGACGACAGACTCTAGAATGCTGGGTGGACATAAATTACAGACACATGTTTGTAACTGTGAACTAAGGAATACGCACACACAAAACATCAACAACAAGCTAAACAGAACATAATAACAATCCAACATTGGTGTTCAGTCACCAATGTTCGGTACTGAATAACAAATGTGTCTCCTGCATAAATCTCACAGTCTGCAATACACCGTTATATGTGCGTCTTAATTTGTCTGCAGGCATTTTTCTTTGTGACCAAGTTTTACATTTTAGATCTACTGTGTAGCTCACGTTTACAGGATGGTTACTGGATAGAGAGGCTGTGTGAACTATATAGCTCAGCGTTTGCTGTGTAGACAAGGACCACAGCACAAGGCAGTTTGTCAGATCAATGCATATAAATGGTGGGGTGGGGGGGGGGTGTGAAGTTCCTACTTGTTAGAGCCAACAATGCAAGCCCTCAACGGTATATCTATCTATCTTTCGTTCACCCGAAGTATTGTCTATATATGCAATGTCGTTTCCTGTATAAATGTTACTGTCTTTTGTAATTCTTGCAGTGGCCCATATAGTTTTGTCTGTAGTGTTGTATTTATGGGCCAATGGATTTTCCTCAGTCTACTATATTCAGTGCAATCTTGAAGTATGTGTTCAGCAGTCTGGGGCGCCTGTCCACATGTACAAGTAGTTGATGTGCCGATCTTGAATTTTGTATACATGTGACTATGGAGTCGATTGTGTCCTGTTCTGAGGCGTATAATGATAAGTTGTTCATATCTATTCATATTATGGAAGGCATCCTGATTTGGGGCTTGTGGTTTTCTGATTTATTTGATTATCTGTTTCTTATGATGGTATGTAGCCAGTGTATCTAGTTGTGTGCCTGTTGAACCTTCCTTTGCCAACTGATCTGCTTTCTCATTTCCTGGTATTCCACAGTGAGATGGGATCCACTGCAGGGCAACCCTGTGGTGCTTGCAGAGTTCAGTCAATAAGGTCTGCAGATGTGGTAGTTTTCTGGATTGTAGTAGCTGGAGTACAGATCTTGCATCTGTCAAAAACACTGCAGGCTGTGGGCTAAGATTACTGTTCAGCAGTTTTTCTATTGCCAACTTTATTGCTTGCATTTCTGCATCATAATTGTGACAATATTTCTCTGTTGCTATTTTATTCATATCCCTAGTGTTATTTGGGTACTCTATATAAGGATGGACCACCTGCCTGAGTGTCCATCACAGGGCGTATCGATTTGTGGTTACAGACATACTTCCCATTGGCGTGAGTGCGTGATATCCTGATTGTTGTAGTGCGCCTTTTGGCTGGTTGCTTCCGACTTCAGCACTTAAACTTGCTAGAGCAGACTGTGGTCATGCTCGGGTGTAGGAAGACCTGGCCAGTCTTTTCAGTCCCTGGTGACTGTTAAGCCTCATCCCCGCGACAAGGAGCTGGCCTTGATGAGGAACGGTATATCAACAATACAGATTTAATCGCTGTTTTAATCTTTGCAAAAAGGCTGGAAACATGCTGTTTTTGATTCTTACAAATTAACAGCTGAGCGTGACTTTGTTGAGCAGCTTCGGCCAAGGTAAAGGTGTCACATAGCAGTATTTGTACTGCCGTAGGGAAGTGGAGTGTAGAGCCTCCACGTTGGGCACATCTTTTGAGGGAGTGTGGCACAGTGTTTTACTTCCCAGACGTCTCACCTTGCCTGACCAATGGCCATGTACCCACTTTTTGCTGACTGTACCTAGATTTGAATAGCCACAGAATAAACAAGACCAATTATATCGTGAGAGTTTCAACTTTTATTCCCATGAGTTTTCTATTTTCTAACTTTAGCCAAAGCGTTCTTTTTATTTTTTTTTTGTCCGAATTCTGTCCATTTGTTTTGCTTAGCTTCTTTGATTAAAATATAAACTTTTTTTCCGAACTAACGTGTATTTTTCATCTTCTTCTTGATTCTTATTCACCTCCAATTTGTTAACAGTTTCTTCTTTTCTTTAATTGCTTCTCTGATTGCTTCGTTCCATCACGAGGTGCTCTTATTCCCTTATTTTGTCCTTAGTTTCGCTCCACATAATGCTTTTGAGATGTTGATTGCTGTTTTCTTAAATTGTTTCCATTCTTCTTCTACTGTGATTACTTCGTTAGGGAGTTTCTTGAATTCCTCTGTTAGTTTTTCTTCTAGGTTTTTTTTATTCTTGATCTTTTAATTGTTTTACTTTTATTATCTTCTCTTCTTGAATATTTTGTTTCATTGTATATCATCTCTTTATTTGTATCTAAGTGTAATCATAACCATTTTGTGGTCCGTGTAGTCTGTAATATTATGGATATCTCTGGTGTCTGTTACTCTTTTCTTGTACTGTTTTCCTGTTAGTATAAAACCTATCTGGCTTCTGCATGTCGTGTCATTCAACTTGTACCTGGTGTATAATTGAGACTCAAAAAAAGTAAAGTACTCCCGTCACGCCAAGTGGCGTATAGGGAATATGGTGTTAGTGACCATAAATTTTACAGACCTTCGGCACATGATTTTTGGGGTAATGTGGTCGGTATTATGCCCGTGCAGCTTTACTTTCCCAGAAAAAAATCCGGTACCCATTAAATGCTGGGTGAACCGGGCCCGTCGGTTGGGATCGAACCCTACCTCTTGTCCTTTGTAGTCCAGTTCACTAACCACTAAGCTATCGCGGCTCCCGTTTGAAGAATGTGTTGGTGATAAACAAATCATTTTGATTACTAATCAGATGTGCTGGGCCGAATTCTGAAGCAATTTACCCGAGTATACATTTTAAAAGAGGCTGTTGATGGAAATGGCATCTTCGTAAAACTAAATTTCCTGTCATTGTCGGATGTACCGGGCCGACTGCTGCAGCTATTTATCACCACTGTTTAAAAAAAAATCATGCCGCATTAATCTGATTTTTTTTTGTAAAGAATATATCAAAGCAGTTTATTATTATACAAAATTAGACCGACCTGATAACAGACTGTTCCTGATATATTATTTTAGCTTTAAAATAGAAAAACAATAATTAACACGATTGTTTTAGAGTTTGAACATTGTGAATCTAACTACTAAACCTGCATCTGTATAGGTAATAATAAATCCGAGCCTGTTTGCGCGTCAAACTAATGTATATCCAAACTTCTTATTCAAGTTTATAATTCAAAAATGAAGTTTGCACCCACAGGACCGCTTACAACTCACCACAAGTTCAATTTTGCATTTGTTCCATTTGTGGGTCGATTGACCGACTGATCAGGTCGTTTTTTATTCATTGAAAAGTCAAGCATCAGTTGATAGGGTCCATAACAATCCCTGACAAGTTAACTCGTCTCTGGAATTCCTGCGCATGCGTTGTCGCGTTAGTACAATATATTTAAGTTACATCCGCGTCTAGTCTGGCTTCTAGAGAATGAGATGAGACATACAAGAAACTCTCTCACTGACAAGTTTCGAGACAGACACAATTCAGTTTAACAAACGTTAAAGAACGAGCCTACACTACGGCTGCAGGGAACTATCACGAATCCTGATGTAGAAGACATCCAAAGCACTACAATTTCTGTATCGAGAACTTATATCAAATGAGGTTCCATTGAAATGGTACATGAAGAACCGGTCTAAGTCAGTGACATTTAAAAATATCTTTTCTTCTCTTTAACTGGAATGATAGCCAGGAACAATTCAAGCTGACATGAAATAAATGTTGGTATGATAATTTAGTTAGGATTAAGTGTCTTTGAAAACAAATGTCTACATCGGACCTCAAAGCCTCAAGACAGAGAGGTTGTGGGCTCAAATCCCGGCTACACCGGTTGGGATTTTTATGTATGATTTCTCTCTGCGGTAACCACCCCTGGTCTCAGCAGCGAGGCCCGGCTTGAAACGTCAATTAATTATCGACGGAAAAAAATATGAGTACCACCGAAGACGGCGTTATCTGCCTGTGCGGCGAGGGACCCCTGTGCACACGGCTGCCAGGGAAAAATGTATTAACACGCAAAATTCAGTTCCTAGTCTCTAGGGACTTCGTCAGAGGTAAAAGTTGGCGAACAAAAAAAAAAAACCTAAGCTGGAAAGAAAACATTTCAAACGAACAGATCAAATATGAATCAACACAAGAATACATGTTGAGCTTTATAAGTGGAAGGCGCTGGAAAATACATTGGTCTTGTATTTGACTGATGAATGAAGAAGATGGGAATGTAGAAAGACTTCTCGACACGTAATCACGTGGAGACCATCTGGTAAAAGAAAACAGGGCAGACCCAGAGAACCGTACGCAGAATAATTACTGGGGAAGGCTCGACCATGAGATTAAGAAAGAATCAAGAACTACAGGAAATAGCAACAAATCGGTCAATCATGGAGAACTATGACTTTCCCTGCCCTATGTGACGTCATCTGCCCGAGCGAAAATTGAATGAAATGATGATGTAGTGAATCTTAATCATGAAATAATGCTGACTTTATATGGCCATATTGAAAGCAACAATTTTGTTAAAGACCCCTCCCTCCCTCCCTCCCTCCCTCCAATACACACACACACACACACACAAATTCCCTAGACCAGTTCTTAGCCGGAGTTCCCCCACACAATCATGTGAGTGGTCTCTAGAGGGTTTCCCCAAAGATTTTTTTATGAATTAAGTATATTGTCAACATTTCTATTATTATTATAACTATTATTTGTATTACTATTTTTATTATTATTACTATTATTGTTATTACTATTACTATTATTACTATTATTGTTATTATTATTACTATTATTGTTATTATTATTATTATTATTATTATTGTTATTATTATTACTATTATTAATAGTAGTATTTGCTTAAATCAGTAATTATCAGAAGAAAATAAATTGTTTTCCTTATTAACGCTACGTTTATAAAAGACAAAGACAGATGTTAATAATTATGCGCAGTTCCCCCACACAATCATGTGAGTGGTCTCTAGAGGGTTTCCCCAAAGATTTTTTTATGAATTAAGTATATTGTCAACATTTCTATTATTATTATAACTATTATTTGTATTACTATTTTTATTATTATTACTATTATTGTTATTACTATTACTATTATTACTATTATTGTTATTATTATTACTATTATTGTTATTATTATTATTATTATTGTTATTATTATTACTATTATTAATAGTAGTATTTGCTTAAATCAGTAATTATCAGAAGAAAATAAATTGTTTTCCTTATTAACGCTACGTTTATAAAAGACAAAGACAGATGTTAATAATTATTTTTTATGTAGAAATTCTCTGGGACAGAGTAATTATCTCTAAGGTGGAAAGCGGGTGACCAAATAGATAACTTGTACTCCAGAACAGAAGAATATGGGTTTAAATCCCACAGGATCACATTTTTATTTCCCTGTCAGGGGTCCAATGAAAAATCAGACCCGAACGCCTCATGACGACTGCTGAGGTATCCTCCAGTCCTATATGCCCTCCACCCCTCCCCCCATCCCCAACGCGGGAAACTCCAGGAATGGCATAATGCCGTCAAGACAGCTGTGATAGTCTAGAAGGGTAAACATGTAGAAATGCTCTGCCTTGGATCACCGATATGGTCACGACATCAAGGATACGTTGAGGAAATGAAACCAAAGGGATTAGGGATAAGGAGGGAGAGAAGAATTATAGGTTGGAAAGAAATAATGTATTTCTTCAACTCGTAAAGTAGTGTATCTACATAACAAAATGACAATTTGTTGTCATTAATTGCGTTATCGGGGACCTCGGTAGCCTAGTTAGGAAAACCACTCGACTGCACTACCGACGTTCGGAACAAAGTCCCGCTGGGAGCAGTGTGAATTGTACTCGTGGTTGGAAAAAAAAAATACCCCACGGTCGACCCAGCCGTTGGCAGAAATGGGTACCAGGGTATTACCCTGGGAAGGTGAGGAATGTCGCTTCGCATCTGAGTTTCGATGCTTGAGGCGACACTATACAGAAATCTCCGAACACTTTTGGATAGGCGGCCGAGCACATGTGGGTGGAAACTCGCGTGCTAAGACGCCGGTTCAAGTCTCGTACTTTACCTTTACCTCATCTTTACCAAACTGTGTTATTGCTCATGGCTTTCATTCTACCACATCCACTTCCGCCAAAATGTTATGTTGTTTTTTTTCCCTATGCCACTTTTATCGTTAAAGCGTAACCTCTGCTTGTTTTCTCTCTACCATATATATGATCACACCGATTACTCTAAACAATTTCGCCACATACATATTTCGTGGGCAAACTGTGCTTTACCAAAACGGATCAAGCATTGACATTTCATGCTCACTGTTAATTGTTCCCACTTGTGTAGCCGACCCACGTTTCTAGTACACGTTCTGCTGTCTTGCATGTTCTTCGTAAATTGACGTATATGTTTGGACAATATATAACTCATATAACTCAGTGTACGCATGTGACGGATAAATATGTTGCGGCCGGTCCTGAGAGTCATCATCATCATCAGGTGCCATGCTGGTTGGCGTAGGCGATTATCTCTCTCCACATCACTCTGTTCTTCATGCATGTCATAATTTCAGTCCGTGATCTTTTATTATGCCATTTGAATAAGTTGTTCACTATTTTTTCTTTTGGTTTTCCTCTGATCTTCTTTCTGTTCATTCTGCATGTTATTATAGCATTCTCATTGCCTTCTTTTCGCATGGCATGTCCAATAAATGTAGGTTGTCTCTTCCTTATGATTTTGATGATATTTCTGGTATCTCCAGCTAATTTTAAACATTCTTCATTTGTCATTTTTTGTTATCCATGAAATTCGTTGCATCCCTCTGATAAACCACACCTCAGCTGCCTCTAACTTTGTGATGTCTTACTTCTCGTCTATGACTCGCTTCCAAATAGCAGAACAGGTTCGATATAGCACTCTTGGACACGTTTTCTAACATTAATTGACAATGATTTGTTACACAGGATGTTTTTCATTCGATGGATTTCTGTTTTTTCTTGTCCGATTCATCTTCTAATCTCTGCAGTGCATCTGCCATCTAACATTATTATTGATTCCAGTAATCTATACACTTGTTTCATCCTAAGATTAAACTTATCATTTAATCTCTAAAATTATTGCTTGGCTTTTACAACTATTAATTGATAATTAAATTTATTTAGTCTAAAAATATAATATCATCTCTTAAAACCTCCCACAATGATTTCAAGAACTGCTTTAACGCTGGCTACTTCAAAGTGAATAACGCAGATGTAGCTTCATGGTCTATACGGGACTAAAATATTTACTCACGGACACAATAATAACTTTAGACCTCATGCGAAAACACACAAGATCTCCAACTCATCTCCCCTACCCCACACTATAAAGGTCCAATCTTCTACATCAAATAACAACTATCATTTCTCACAAAAAGCCTACGGCTTCGACAGAGCTGTCGAGCCATTTCAATATTCACTTGCTTGGCTCTGTAGACACACTCACCTCGTGGTGCATCTTTATATACGAGCATAAATCAATAAGCAAAATTGAGCCCGTCTTTCATTTCATTTGCTGATGTTTTTCACTTGTAAAACCAAATAGCCAAATGCGTTCGCTTTACGTAAAGACTAATCTGAAGACCCCAGGGAACGCTTACAAAAATAATCAGTATCTTCGGAGATAACTTCAACTGGATTTCCCCAATTCTCACAAAATTCTTGAATTTACATGGATGTCCACAGTGTCATGTTGTATGTGGGCCCTAGTACCGACTCAGCAACATTTGAAGGTACACATTTATATATCAAATCAAGTAAATTAAATTCACAGATGCGGTTGTCCTTCTGTGTAATGTGTTGAGTATAGGAAAATGAACGCTGAGAGTGGAAGAAAAAGTAGAAGAGGAGGAAGATGAAGAGGGAGAAGAGAAAGAGAAAAATTAAGAAAAAGAGGAAGAAGAGGAGGAAGATGAAGAGGGAGAAGAGAAAGAGAAAAATTAAGAAAAAGAGGAAGAAGAGGAGGAAGATGAAGAGGGAGAAGAGAAAGAGAAAAATTATGAAGAAGAGGAAGAAGAGGAGGAAGATGAAGAGGGAGAAGAGAAAGAGAAAAATTATGAAGAAGAGGAAGAAGAGGAGGAAGATGAAGAGGGAGAAGAGAAAGAGAAAAATTAAGAAAAAGAGGAAGAAGAATAGAACGATGCAGAAGAAGAAGAGCAAGAATAAGATGATGATGGTGAAGATGAAGATGAAGAAGAAGACTCAATATAAATGATACATGAGAAAATGATTGAATAACACGCATCGACTGAAGAAGGAAATATAAACCATGCATCTGCTGTAAAGATAAGTAGAAAAGAACCATTTATGAACCATAATGATGTTTACACTTAACATATATAAAGTCATTTGAGAAAAACATAATAAACACTTAACATTACATGTATGGCTTAAAAAGAAAGAAAAGAGAGGCCTATGGCAAGTCAGATTGCCTTACAGAGAACATAACATCATTGTGCATATGTTTATATTATCTGCACATATTGCTTAAAGTTACCAGCATTAACTCTTGCCCTACGGAAGCTTTCTATCAACGCAACGAAATAGACACAACATTTTTCATGGTTTTAAGAATAAATCTATCTAACATATAACATATTATATATGAATTTTTAGATAATTGAACAACCATTAGATTGCATTATTAGATTTCACCAATACCAAAATGATACAAAACATGTTTAAAAAAATATGGTTTGATGACGGTTCACACTAATCAAATTGAGAGTGGCGCACTATGAGCCGAAACGTACGGGAAGAGTTCAGCCAGTGCTGTCTTTATTTCCTGGACAAAAATGATGGTACCATTATAAACACATTTGAAAATAGAACAATATATCGCTATATAACCATGAGGTGCAGAAAAAAAACGGTTTTCTCAACAATATAGTAATATCATTTATCGGTTAGAGAGAGATAGAAAAACACCACCCATCGACAAGATAGACGTATAATAAGAAGTCACGTGGTAGGAATGAATGCTCGCCCTATTTCCAACAAGACGCGAGCGAACGTTTTCCCGTGCTACTGATCTCCAGGTAGATAAGATCGAGGTCGTGTTCCTATCAATGGATGACAACAAAACGTCGGGTAGCTCGTTGGAAAACGTTTGACATTTTAGAATTGACATGAACAAGCTGTATGCCTCTGCCTGGAATAAATTCCAACAACAACAAAATGTAAGTTACTCATCATTATCAAACCGTTTGACATAAGGCGATCGTGCCCTCCCACAATTTTCTGTCCATCTTATCAATTCTGTTATTGACTGTTTTCCGCTCCATGACACCAAGTTAGTATCTTCTCTCTTTGTCGTCCGCGATCTTTCTTTCCTTCTACTTTTCCAGTTGTAACCAAGTATTTCAAAGTTCCACTTTTCATGACGTGCTCTAAAGACTTTAATTGTCTCTTTCTGATGTTTGTTAACAGCGCTCGTTTTGTGTTGGCCTCTTTGAAATTTTCTCTGTGGTCTTTTTTTTTTTAGCAGTCCAGTGAACTCTTATCGTTTCTCTGAGAAATACCATCTCTGTGGGCTCGAAACGCCTTTTCAATTGTTTCTCTTGTGTCTACTCTTCTCTTCCATAGGTAAGAATTGCTAATTTATAGCGCTAATGAACTCTTACCATGACAAGTCTATAAAATAATAGTAACCAGCTTTCCGAAGTGATGACAGCGACCTTTGACTGTGCATTAATGTGAGTGTACTTCTGTTTAATCAGGAAAGATGTGTAGCTCATTGTTCATTATTGTCAGAGTTTACACCACATATCTCCTGAAAATTCCGCAGGTGCTTAGTTACGTTCAGAAGAAGACGAAATGTATGCACACTGATAGTTCCATTAGCTTGATGGTTGCTCGTATACCTATCTCATAATTGTGAGCCAGCCTGCATGTCACCCTATATGTCTACGTTCTATTTAAAATTATTGCATTCTCAAGGCGATATCCATCCCTGAGAGATGTGTCAATCATCGACATAAAATCGCTGAAAGACTTCATCACGTGTATCCTTGTGTATGTCTATCATTCCCATTATAGGTGCACCTGAATCTAGCCAATCAGCTATCTCGCTGCATGATTTCCCCCTCCCACCGTGAAATTTGAGAATTCATCAAGGCAGTTCCTTGTCTTTCTGCATTTTTTATTAAGACACGGTATTAATATTAATAAACACTCTCTGATAAATAATAACAATAATTTTGTTCCTTCATACAAGAAGAAACAAGATAGTGAAGGCTGTAGCGAATTTTTAAAACTTGGACAAAATATGGAAAAATAAAAACACTAAGTAAGAAAACTAAACTTAGATTATTCAACTAAAACGTATTATCTATAAACCCTTACCTGCGCGTATGAAAGCTGGAAAACAACAAAAGAGATTGAGAGAAAATGAAATCTTTCTGAAGACAAATGCCTAAGAAAAATACCTTGTGTATAACGGAATGAATTCAAGATAAATATCGAGATAGAGAAACAGCCATGATATCATCCATTTTAAAGGAGAAGATAGACAAATGTGGAAGGTGTATTGAGAAGAGACAGCAACAGAATTCCAAAACAGGTTCTTCTATGGGAAACATCAGAATACAGAAAAAAAATGGTATGACTTAGAGAGACCCTAAAAACACTTATAAAAGAAGCAAAGTTGGCAGGCATAAACTCAAGAGATAATATCGAACACCTCGCCAAGAATAGTGCTAGGTAACGAAAAACACTACGAGCCATAAGCGACGTCTAGCAGCGCTGTAAGGATCAAGACCAAGATAACCGAAAAATACGAAAACGCCAACGATCATTCTACAAACATGGAAATAACACCTCGGACTGAGTTTTTAAAAAACGTAATGGAAATAACAAGCATCGACAACACAAACATAATAATGAGGTGAGCATTTTCCAAAAGAGAAATCGCTGCAGAAGTAGCCGTCAAACAAACACGTCAATGTTGAAGCACGTGACACAAGAAAAAATTGCAAGCACTTGCTTGACAAGTTCACGAAGTTTGAACTAAACAGGCATTTCTGAGACCAGGGCATTGTGTCCCGCCTACACGTAGTCCTGCAGTATTTATGCAAACAATTTTGTTTCAAGATGATCTCCCCCCCCCCCCCCCCCCCCCTTTAATTCTGACGCTCATCACAAATACATCATTTTTCTTAAAGCTGTGATTATAATCGAAAACTAAACGTTGAATACACAGTTTTTGTTGTGAGAACTACATCCACGTGTGAACTGTGCGATTTAAATCGGGACTAACATGGGGAAATCATTTTAAAATATCAAATTAGCTTCCGTTAGAATCAACATGACAATCCTTCTTGGCATAAAAGCTTTTATAATCAGTGTATTTCGGCGCTTTTCAAAGTGTTCACATCAACATCTCCTGCCCAGTTCAAGATTCGATAATAATGTGGACATCAAACATTTCGAATTGAGACTTTGAAATTATAGGGGGGGGGGGGCACAAAAACATGACAGAGATCCTGGCTGGTGCTACGGATTTCTGGCAGTGTTCCCATCGGGAACGATCCACCATGATCGTCAAACAAAGTTCCATGCTATTGGTGTAGATGTTCATATCTCGCAAAAACTTTCTCTTTCCACAGTTGTTCATCGTTATGAATGTCTTTAACTTCCACCAATCCATTCTCTGAAGCTGTTTGGTATCTTTTTTTTCCCCTCTATTTTTCACTATATCTTCTATAATCGACTAAATAAAAGTTAGAATTAAATAATAAAAGAGAAAGAGGATCATTTGTTAGAAGACTATAGTTAAACCTCTTGTTAATGATTCACGTGTTAACTATTAACACATTCACCTGATTATTACAGGAGCTAAATAGAATAGAGACAAATTGATGACGTTAATACTATTAGTCGATGATAAAGACAGTAAGGTGTAGTAGCAAAGATCTACAGCAAAACCACGTGAGAATAAAACCATAAAAGAATACACATTTGCACATATATATGGGAAAACATTAATGATGGATTATATAGATATGCAACAAGAGGTAGGGTTCGATCCCAACCGATGGCTTCCGGGTTCACCAAGCCTTATAATGGGTACCGGATTTTTTTTCTGGGAAAGTAAAGCGGCACGGGCGTAATACCGACCACATTAACCCAAAAAATACGTGCTGAAGGTCTGTAAAATTGATGGCCATAACACTATATTCCCTATACGCCACTTGTCGTGACGGGGCTCTTTACTTGTTTACTCTATAGATATACAGATTAGCACGAAGAGAAGCGATCAAAGTTAAACAATAATAGCATTTATAGATTTGATACATCAGAAAGTAACAACATTGAAAGAAAATAAAGACGTATGAGAGTAAAACAATGTAGGCAACTATAGAAAGATATATGGGAAAACATCAATTATAGATTATGAAGGCATGTGGAAATAGAAGGGTGAAGTTATTACAAAGTCATCTGAGAAAAAGTCATTTTAAAAAAGACTATCCAACAACACATCTACCATATACATCTAATGGTGTATGTTGGGGAGCTCTCGACAGGACCACAGAAATAAAGGGTGGTGTATGTTGGGGAGCTCTCGACAGGACCAGAGAAATAAAGGGTGATGTATGTTGGGGAACTCTCGACAGGACCAGAGAAATAAAGGGTGATGTATGTTGGGGAACTCTCGACAGGACCAGAGAAATAAAGGGTGATGTATGTTGGGGAACTCTCGACAGGACCAGAGAAATAAAGGGCGGTGTATGTTGGGGAACTCTCGACAGGACCAGAGAAATAAAGGGCGGTGTATGTTGGGGAACTCTCGACAGGACCAGAGAAATAAAGGGCGGTGTATGTTCGGGAACTCTCGACAGGACCAGAGAAATAAAGGGCGGTGTATGTTGGGGAACTCTCGACAGGACCAGAGAAATAAAGGGCGGTGTATGTTGGGGAACTCTCGACAGGACCAAAGAAATAAAGGGCGGTGTATGTTAGGGAACTCTCGACAGGACCAGAGAAATAAAGGGCGGTGTATGTTGGGGAACTCTCGACAGGACCAGAGAAATAAAGGGCGGTGTATGTTGGGGAACTCTCGACAGGACCAGAGAAATAAAGGGCGGTGTATGTTGGGGAACTCTCGACAGGACCAGAGAAATAAAGGGCGGTGTATGTTCGGGAACTCTCGACAGGACCAGAGAAATAAAGGGCGGTGTATGTTCGGGAACTCTCGACAGGACCAGAGAAATAAAGGGTGGTCAAAACAGTCGCCGCGACCTGTGTGAGTCAGGATTTTTATTTCACCCCCGATAGAAAAAACATCCTTTGTCTACCTACCTAGAACATCGTCCTCCGGCTTGTCTGCCGGCTAAACTGTGTTTTTAACAGCATGACCACACGATAAAAAGACATGAAAAGCCATGACTTGACAATACAAGAACAGAGAAACAACAATCCATCGACGCTTCAATCACTTTTAATGTCCGTCAATTCAAGATAGAATCAAACTGTGTGTGTATGTTGGCCAATGTAAAGCTTTAAATCATGTTACATTTGTTATTGTTGTTTTTTTCTCAATTATTAGTCGCAGATACTTTATTTTATTTTTGCTTATTTGTGGTTTCATCATCATCATCATCATTGAGTGCCGTCTCCGCATCGAAGGTTGGCTACCATGGAGCGCCATTCCACTCTGTCTCTTGCTTTGATAGTGCAGATTGCCATAGGCTGACTTGTCCATCTTTTGATGTTACTCGTCCATGTTAGTCTTGGTCTGCCTCTGCCTCTTTTACCTTGTATTTTCACTTCTAATATTACTTTTATTAGACTGTTGTGTCTTTTAACATGACCAAAAAATTTCATTTGTCTTGCTCTAATTGTGTTTAGTAGTTCTCTCTTCATTTTTAGTTGTTTTAAAACTTCCTCGTTTGTTTTCTTTTTCTGTCCATCCTTGGCTTTCTTTAGACTGTTACGTGATGAGGCTCCAATCTCTTTCACGGTGGTTCTGCCATATTCTTCTTTCGTGTTCTGAATATGCCTCATGTGTACCTTTGTGGTTTCAAAGAAGATAAAATTAACATACTATTGTTTATTACACATTCAAAGCGATTAGAAGAAGCTGTATTTTAACATTGAAAATATACGTCAGTGGTTACAATTGGAATATTTCATCCTCCAAAACACTCTTGCCAACCTTTGCTCATTTTGTTGTGAGCATTAAGTATTAAAATATAATTTGTTGGTAAATATTTGCTTTAATTAAAAACAGTTATCGTTGCTACTTTAATCTCCATCTTTTGAGTATTTCTCTGAGCATAAAACATTTATCCCTTAACGACCTGCTGAGTCAGTTGTAAGTTAAGGGCTTAACTTAAGAAAGAAACACGTTGGGGGAAACAGTCTGAGAGATAGCATCAGAAATGAAGAACTGAGAAAAAAGCTAGGAATAGCCCCCGCTATAGAATATATAAGGAAACAACAGATAACATGGTTTGGTCACGTGACAAGGCAGAAAGAACAAAACACAACACATCGAGCTTTCAACAATCGTAGTGAGAACACAAGACCCAAGGGTTGACCACGAAAAAGATGGGTCGACGGAATATTAGAAGCACTAGGAAACATAACAGCAGCAGAGGCGAACAGAAGAGCAAAAGACCGCAAATTATATCTCCCCTCGACGCTGAAAGGCAAATGAGGAAGGAAAGAAGAAGAAGAAGAAAGAAAAACATTACGTTTTGTGACTCATGCCACAAATTGGAACCACGTCCATGAAATACCAATTTTAAGAATGAGTGCACTGTTGTAGGCTTAATGATATCTTTACACAAAACTGCTGAAAATGTTCCAGGATGATAACTAAAATGCCACTTTGAAATAAAAACAAACAACTGAGCATTGTTTAGTTATTTTTCTTCTACTTCTTCGACCAAAGCGAAGGTCTTGGATGTTACCAACAAAGTCTCTGATATAACAATTAACAAATACATTTTACTAAAGGTTGCAATTGTTACCAACCTAGGCTTCCAAATGTCCAGATATGGAGACATAACATCAGAAATCATGAAAGGCATCGCACTAGCATCAAATACATTCAACAAACTAACGAGATCCAAAGTTCTCAGTAAACGAACAAAACTTAAACTGTTCAACTCCTTTGTGATACCAATGCTGACGTATTAATGGGAACGTTGGAAATCCAACAAGACTTTAAATGTGACATTTGAAAGCCTTTTAAAAATAAATGAAGAATCTATGAAGAATCTCAAACGTAAGCAGAAAGAATACATTTCAAATGGTAAGATAAGCGACGAAATCTACACAAGAATACATGTCGAGCGTTATGAGATGGAGGCGTTAGAAATACATCGGTGATGTGTTGAGAATGAATGAAGAAAGACTTCCCCATCAGGCATTCATGTGAAACCATCTAGTAAAACAAAGCAGATCAAAAGAAACGATACGCAGAGCAATTGCTAGGAAAGGCTGAGTCGTGGGGTTAAGAAACAAGCAAGAACTACAAGAACTAGCAGCAGATCGCCAATCGTGGAGCTAAGAAACAAGCAAGAACTACAAGAACTAGCAGCAGATCGTCAATCGTGGAGCTAAGAAACAAGCAAGAACTACACGAACTAGCAGCAGATCGCCAATCGTGGAGCTAAGAAACAAGCAAGAACTACACGAACTAGCAGCAGATCGTCAATCGTGGAGCTAAGAAACAAGCAAGAACTACAGGAACTAGCAGCAGATCGTCAATCGTGGAGCTAAGAAACAAGCAAGAACTACAAGAACTAGCAGCAGATTGTCAATCGTGGGGCTAAGAAACAAGCAAGAACTACAAGAACTAGCAGCAGATTGTCAATCGTGGAGCTAAGAAACAAGCAAGAACTACAAGAACTAGCAGCAGATCGTCAATCGTGGGGCTAAGAAACAAACAAGAACTACACGAACTAGCAGCAGATCGTCAATCGTGGAGCTAAGAAACAAGCAAGAACTACACGAACTAGCAGCAGATCGTCAATCGTGGAGCTAAGAAACAAGCAAGAACTACACGAACTAGCAGCAGATCGTCAATCGTGGGGCTAAGAAACAAGCAAGAACTACAAGAACTAGCAGCAGATCGTCAATCGTGGGGCTAAGAAACAAGCAAGAACTACAAGAACTAGCAGCAGATCGTCAATCGTGGGGCTAAGAAACAAGCAAGAACTACAAGAACTAGCAGCAGATCGTCAATCGTGGGGCTAAGAAACAAGCAAGAACTAGCAGCAGATCGTCAATCGTGGAGCTAAGAAACAAGCAAGAACTAGCAGCAGATCGTCAATCGTGGAGCTAAGAAACAAGCAAGAACTACAAGAACTAGCAGCAGATCGTCAATCGTGGAGCTAAGAAACAAGCAAGAACTACAAGAACTAGCAGCAGATCGTCAATCGTGGAGCTAAGAAACAAGCAAGAACTACACGAACTAGCAGCAGATCGTCAATCGTGGAGCTAAGAAACAAGCAAGAACTACAAGAACTAGCAGCAGATCGTCAATCGTGGAGCTAAGAAACAAGCAAGAACTACAAGAACTAGCAGCAGATTGTCAATCGTGGAGCTAAGAAACAAGCAAGAACTACAAGAACTAGCAGCAGATCGTCAATCGTGGAGCTCAGAAACAAACAAGAACTACACGAACTAGCAGCAGATCGTCAATCGTGGAGCTAAGAAACAAGCAAGAACTACACGAACTAGCAGCAGATCGTCAATCGTGGGGCTAAGAAACAAGCAAGAACTACAAGAACTAGCAGCAGATCGTCAATCGTGGGGCTAAGAAACAAGCAAGAACTACAAGAACTAGCAGCAGATCGTCAATCGTGGGGCTAAGAAACAAGCAAGAACTACAAGAACTAGCAGCAGATCGTCAATCGTGGGGCTAAGAAACAAGCAAGAACTAGCAGCAGATCGTCAATCGTGGAGCTAAGAAACAAGCAAGAACTAGCAGCAGATCGTCAATCGTGGAGCTAAGAAACAAGCAAGAACTACAAGAACTAGCAGCAGATCGCCAATCGTGGAGCTAAGAAACAAGCAAGAACTACAAGAACTAGCAGCAGATCGTCAATCGTGGAGCTAAGAAACAAGCAAGAACTACACGAACTAGCAGCAGATTGCCAATCGTGGAGCTCAGAAACAAACAAGAACTACACGAACTAGCAGCAGATCGTCAATCGTGGAGCTAAGAAACAAGCAAGAACTACAAGAACTAGCAGCAGATCGTCAATCGTGGAGCAAAGAAACAAGCAAGAACTACAAGAACTAGCAGCAGATCGTCAATCGTGGGGCTAAGAAACAAGCAAGAACTACAAGAACTAGCAGCAGATTGTCAATCGTGGAGCTAAGAAACAAGCAAGAACTACAAGAACTAGCAGCAGATCGCCAATCGTGGAGCTCAGAAACAAACAAGAACTACACGAACTAGCAGCAGATTGCCAATCGTGGAGCTCAGAAACAAACAAGAACTACACGAACTAGCAGCAGATTGCCAATCGTGGAGCTCAGAAACAAACAAGAACTACACGAACTAGCAGCAGATCGCCAATCGTGGGGCTAAGAAACAAACAAGAACTACACGAACTAGCAGCAGATTGCCAATCGTGGAGCTCAGAAACAAACAAGAACTACACGAACTAGCAGCAGATTGCCAATCGTGGAGCTCAGAAACAAACAAGAACTACACGAACTAGCAGCAGATCGCCAATCGTGGAGCTAAGAAACAAGCAAGAACTAGCAGCAGATTGTCAATCGTGGAGCTAAGAAACAAGCAAGAACTAGCAGCAGATCGTCAATCGTGGAGCTAAGAAACAAGCAAGAACTACACGAACTAGCAGCAGATTGTCAATCGTGGAGCTAAGAAACAAGCAAGAACTACACGAACTAGCAGCAGATCGTCAATCGTGGAGCTAAGAAACAAACAAGAACTACACGAACTAGCAGCAGATTGCCAATCGTGGAGCTCAGAAACAAACAAGAACTACACGAACTAGCAGCAGATTGTCAATCGTGGGGCTAAGAAACAAGCAAGAACTACACGAACTAGCAGCAGATTGTCAATCGTGGAGTACTTTGACTTCCGCCCTATGCATCGTCTTCGGCCAGAGAGGAAAATTAATGAATGAATACTTCTTCATCATAATCGTCTCCTTCATGTTTTTTTCTACCACAACCTCATCGTGTCATTGATCTTCATGTTAAGACCATCCTCACTAACTCTGACAATACTCACAACATAAACCTTTTTACCACCTTCTTCCTGAGAGCACAGTAACAGTTTACCCCAGCCCACCGGCTTCATAAGACCGAAGAATCACTGTCACCTCTTCCAAATCTCAGATATGTTAATTTATTATAATGAAAACAGGTTATTTGATCTAGAGAGCTGGTTAATTCATTATAATAAAAAGTGGTTATTTGATCCAGAGAGCTAGTTAATTCATTATAATAAAAAGTGGTTATTTGATCCAGAGAGCTAGTTAATTCATTATAATAAAAAGTGGTTATTTGATCCAGAGAGCTGGTTAATTCATTATAATAAAAAGTGGTTATTTGATCCAGAGAGCTGGTTAATTCATTATAATAAAAAGTGGTTATTTGATCCAGAGAGCTAGTTAATTCATTATAATAAAAAGTGGTTATTTGATCCAGAGAGCTGGTTAATTCATTATAATAAAAAGTGGTTATTTGATCCAGAGAGCTAGTTAATTCATTATAATAAAAAGTGGTTATTTGATCCAGAGAGCTGGTTAATTCATTATAATAAAAAGTGGTTATTTGATCCAGAGAGCTGGTTAATTCATTATAATAAAAAGTGGTTATTTGATCCAGAGAGCTGGTTAATTCATTATAATAAAAAGTGGTTATTTGATCCAGAGAGCTAGTTAATTCATTATAATAAAAAGTGGTTATTTGATCCAGAGAGCTGGTTAATTCATTATAATAAAAAGTGGTTATTTGATCCAGAGAGCTAGTTAATTCATTATAATAAAAAGTGGTTATTTGATCCAGAGAGCTGGTTAATTCATTATAATAAAAAGTGGTTATTTGATCCAGAGAGCTGGTTAATTCATTATAATAAAAAGTGGTTATTTGATCCAGAGAGCTAGTTAATTCATTATAATAAAAAGTGGTTATTTGATCCAGAGAGCTAGTTAATTCATTATAATAAAAAGTGGTTATTTGATCCAGAGAGCTAGTTAATTCATTATAATAAAAAGTGGTTATTTGATCCAGAGAGCTAGTTAATTCATTATAATAAAAAGTGGTTATTTGATCCAGGAATCTGGTTAATTTATTATTATGAAAAGTGTTTATTTGATTTTTTTTTTAAACTGTGAATTGTTATGATAAATGGTTACTTGGTCTAGAAAACCGTTTAAT
The DNA here is from genome assembly GCA_032433765.1 of Megaustenia siamemsis. NCBI lineage: Eukaryota > Metazoa > Mollusca > Gastropoda > Stylommatophora > Ariophantidae > Megaustenia > Megaustenia siamemsis. The sequence continues at coordinate 85,961,926 of JAVIAB010000047.1, read as the reverse complement.
TCATTAAAATGAAAATGAATTATTTCATCCGGAGAGCGTCATGTAGTTCCCACTTTTCGATTTTGATCTGTGTGGGGTTCTTTCACGTGCTCAGCTTGATCGCAAGACCACTATTTATCGTCACTTTTTAAAAATATGGTTAAGTATTAATCACCTTCCCTGGGAAAAGGGATCAATCAGGGAACCCTTGATTTCCCACCCCCCCCCTCGCCCCCCTAACCTGTGATTCGACTGGGAACCTTGTGTGTCGCCCTGTGAGGCGAGCAGTTTACCTCAGCACTAGATGGTCTCCAACTCCTTGCATTAATATGAAACTAGTCACGTGAGCATACAGAGAAACAACTTCAATAATAAAATATAACAAAGAGAACTCTACACCCATTGATATAACAAGAGGAGTAAGACAGGCATGCATCCTATCACCAAGCTTGTTCAATCTATACACTGAGCAAATCTTTAGAAATATCACCAGAGATGACAGGCATAAACATTAATGGAAAGAAAATCAATAACCCAAGATATGCTGATGATACTGTACTACTAGAAGAAAATCTTAAAGATCTACAATAATTCTTTTTTTTACTTCTTCTTCTTTCCTTCCTCATCTGCCTTTCAGCGTCGAAGGGAGATATAATTTGCGGTCTTTTGCTCTTCTGTTCGCCTCTGCTGCTGTTATGTTTCCTAGTGCTTCTAATATTCCATCGACCCATCTTTTTCGTGGTCGACCCTTGGGTCTGGTGTTCTCACAACGTTTGTTGAAGGCGCGTTGTGTTGTGTTTTGTTCTTTCTGCCTTGTCACGCGGCCAAACCATTTTATCTGTTGTTTCCTTGAATATTCTATGGCGGGGGCTATTCCTAGCTTTTTTCTCAGTTCTTCATTTCTGATCTTATCTCTCAGACTGTTTACTGTCATTCGTCTAACACATTTCATCTCTGTAGAGGATATTTTTCTTATTGTTCTTGCATCTAGGGTCCAGGTCTGGCATTGGTAGTACAACGTTGGGGTGAAGATTGTATTGTATAGTGCTCGTTTTGCCTCCAGAGTTATTTCCTTGTTGGACAATAGTTGCGATAACTGTCCAATGATTTGACAAGCCTTATTGCATCTTGATTCTATCTCTGCTGTTTGAGAATTATCGTTTGTCATTAGACTTCCTAGGTATTTGAATTCCTCTACTTGTTTTAGTTGTCTGCCTTCTATAGTTATGTTGATGTTCTGTTTATTTTTAGCGACATTCATGACTTCTGTTTTGTTGATGTTGGTTTTCATGTTGTATTTTGTGCCTGAGATGTTGAGTTTGTTTAAATGTTCTTGTAGGTCTTCTATTGTTTCATGTATTAGTGCCTGATCGTCTGCAAATAAAAGCTCGTTGATCTCCTCTGTCTCTGATGGGTTGGCTAGCTTGCATATATAGTCCATGTATGTAATAAACAGTAGGGGGGATAGTACCCACCCCTGTCTTACACCTGATCTAACTTCAAAGTGGTCTGTGTAGCCTGCTGCTGTAATGAAATAAACATGACAAGCAAAAAGTATGAATTAGATATGAATATCAAAAATACTAAGACTATGATCATAAACAAAGAAGATACTCAAAACCTATAAGTGGATATCAATATTGAAGTAATAGACCTGGAGACAGTTCAGAGAAACAACTACCTTGGACATACTATAACCAGTGATGGAAAATGTGAAACTGAAATAAACAAAAGAAATGGAAAGGCAAAAAGTCATTTTAGTGCCATGAAAATTATACTAACATCAAAACAATTAACACCAGGGCTAAAACTATGAATAGCAAAATGTTCCATCTTCTCAACATTCATATATGATGCAGAAATATGGACATTAGACAAGAAAACAGAACAGAAAATTGAAGCCTTTGAAATGTGAATTTATAGCAGAATAGAAAGAGTGGATGGAAAGAAAAGAAAGCAAATGATGAAGTCTTAAAACAATTACAAATGAAAAGAGAACTACTAAACACAATTAGAACAATGACAAATGAGATTTTTGGGGCATGTTAAAAGACACAACAGCCTACTAAAAGTAATCTTGGAAGGGGAGATACAAGGTAAAAGAGGCAGAGGCAGACTAAGACTAATATAGACGAGTGACATCAAAAGATGGACAAGTCAGCCTATGACAACCTGCGCTATCAAAGCAAGAGACAGACCGGAATGGCGCTCCATGGTAGCCAACCTTCGATGCGGAGACGGCACTCAATGGTGATGATGATGATTCACGTGAATGTTATGAAAATACAATTAACTCAACGATCAACATTCACGTGAACGGTGTGAAGAAATTAATCAACTGAAAGATCAACTTTCACGTGAAATTTATAAATAAACCAATCAACTGAAAGATCATCATTCACGTGAATTGTATGAAGAAATTAATCAACTCAAATAATCATCATAATTATTCACTCTCTACCGATAGGAAAGAATCGATAAACATCATCTATGAACTTATGGTTTCTCCCGTGCATTAATTAATGCGTATTGGAAATACGGAGCTTTTTCCCATATTTATCAATGGCCAACAACATATTTTATTGGTGAGCTGGTCGGTCTCACGCTTGGGCGCCTTACTTTCGAATTAAGTGAACCACTGTTTTCAAAAGCTGTGTGGATTCCGAAGCCGTACCAATTTTTTTTTTAATTCGTCACATCTGGGAGGTAATCTTGGAACCTTCTAGTCAGGATGGTGCGGCGCTAACCACTCAGCTACCGCTGCTCAAACACCATCTGTGGCACGATAAAATAAAGAGTACCATACCCTTACGTATAGAGAACGAACTGTTAAACATCATATATGATGGAGGAAAGGGAGGGGGGAGAGAGAGAACAGTACACATCCTCAGTCCCCGGGAAAAAAAAAAATCGTTAAAAACTCTTTAAAAGAAATCTCGGCAGACAGGAAATCCACAGACTCGTACACAATACCTTTCAATGGGTTTGGAAAACGCTCAAGCTCTCAATCAATAACAATCAGCTCTGATCGTCGTGATGTCTCTGCTGTGTTAAGTAGGGCAACGATCAGAACATCTGGATCGGAAATCATCAACAGGTTATCGATATAAAGGAACGGACTTTCATCTTTGTCTGATGTGCATCGTTCCCAACTTCAACGACGCCAAAATGTCAACAGCCCTTACTCTGCGACAGAACTAGCACAGCCACAGAGGACAATAACATACACACAACAATGCTCAGAGCCAAAATAATGGAGAAACTATCGCGATCATACAGACATAACGTAAATAAAATTGCAACCATAAATATTTGTGGTATCAGAGACAAAGAAGAATTGATGGCGGAGTGACTGTGCCGGTGTATATTTTGATTCAGTGGAACATCAAATATTTCTATTCCATAGGATTATGTGACATAATACGACTCTGAAACAAGTAGACAATTTTAAATATCTGGGTAGCACGTTTACACAAGACAATAACCAAGAGACAGAGATAGATATAAGGTGTAACAAAGCATGCAAAGTTATAGGCCAAGTATCAACACTATTGAAAAACAAAGCAATAACAACGGAAGCAAGAATGGCAATATACAAATCAATTGAACTACCAACTCTGTGCTATCAGTGCCAGAATTGGATGCTGGACTCTAGAACAATAAGAAAGATAACGACCACCGAAATGAAATGTGTCAGAAGAATGACAGGAAACAGCTTAAGGGAAAGAGTAAGTAAGAAACACCGACCTGAGGAAGAAACTCGAAATTGAACCAGCCATCGAATACATAAAGAACCAACAGATACAATTGGTTCGGTCACATAACAAGACAAAAAGAACTAACAATGACTCAAAGAGCCATAAACAAACGCTACGAAAACGCCAGATTAAGAGAAAGACCGAGAAAGAGATGAATAAAGGGAATACTAGAGTCACTAGGAGGGATAACACCAGAAGAAGCCAACAGAAGAGCAAAGAATCGCAGATTGTATCTCCCCTCGAAGCCAATGGCAATGGAGGAAGGATAGAAGTGGAAGAAGATGGCAAATTGCTATCATATTTTATAGCATTCACATTTGGTCGATGCATTTAATCTATTCGTTTTAGTTTCAAAAAGGACATTTACTCAGCCCGCCACGGCTGCCACAACATGCAGAACCTGGTTGGCGTTGCAGTTTCCTTTGTGAGCACCTTGGCTTAGAGATCTGTAACAATGTGGTGTCGCCAGTCACTCGTTAGACTAACTACTATATATAAATATGATTTAAATATTTAAGGAAAATACGGAATCATTGACGTTATAATGAAAAGAGTTGGGGGATGTTATTTGTCTACTGCCAGTGGCGTAGATTATTTGCCAGGGCCTGGAATACAGTGAGTATGTAAGTTGCAAGGATTCGAGGAAAGACACGTATCCAAGCTACTGTTTTATTCTGTTTAGCCTACCGTTACTAATTTGGGAACTTTGCGCTAGGAGAAACCGCCCATCGCGGGCTACGACACTGCCTAGTGCTGAATGATATTCGGCAATAACAGATCAAATCGTTTGAATATACAAACACGATCATCGATAGATACGTCCGTGGAGGGCGTTAATACTCAGGATCAATAGGAAAGAGAAGGAGAGGAAGGTAGGCAGAAGTTTAAAAAAAAAAAAAGTAAAGGTTCCCTTCACGCCTTGCTAGGCGTATTGGGAATATGGTGTTAGTGACCATATTTTTCTATAACCACGGCATTCACCCATTATCACCCATTTTTGGGTGATATGGCCGGTATCACGCCAGGCCGCCTTTACTTCCCAGAAAAATCTCTGGTACCCATTTTTAGAGGCTGGATGAACCCAGGAGCCTTGTCATTTCGACCAAAAAAAATCCGCCACTGCTGGGGATCGAACCCGGAACCTTTAGGTCAGGAAGCGAGCACACTAGCCACTTAAGGTCGGCATAGAAGACGATATATCAAAGAAACAGCAGATGAAATATATGAGCACAGTATATGATATCATTGAATCGAACAATTCATATTTTTCTTGCTCTGAAGTGCAACAGAGGTGATGAAATAAGAAGATGATGTAATTATTATAATTATGTAGCATTCTTCAAAGTGGACATGTCCTATCCAGCACTTCTTGCTCAAATACATCAATAATTAACACGTGTAGATATTTTTTGCATGTTTTATAAATAGACATCCGCATGCACAAATTTGACAGGAGCACTATTTGCCTAGCCACGCCTTGGAGGAGGGGCTAATTCTTTTACCTATAAGCCTGCCGTTGGAATAACAGTCTGTCGGCACTATCACAATCACCTGAAGCATATACCTGTGAACTCAAGTGTTGAATTCAGTACCAAAATACGATAAAGTAAAATAAACCAATAATGAAAAGTGCAGGAAGATCTTTGACTATATCATCATCATCATCATCAAGTACCGTGCCTGCTGGCGTAGGTGATCATGTGTCTCCACAACTTTCGATCACGACAGTTATATTATTTATCATTACTGTTGTTGACCTTCTGCCAAGCCATTATCTTAACCTGTCTGGTATCTTTTCTCTTCGCTTCACTCTATCTCTTCTCCCCTCAACTTTCCCAGTTGTCCCAATATAGTCCAGCTGTTCCCTTTCATGGCCAGAAAATGATGATTGTTTCTTCCTAATATTGCATATTAGCTCTCTCTTTGATTTGGCCTATTTCAAAACGTCGTTATTACTCTTCTTAGATGTCCATGGTATTCTCAATATTCTTCTGTAAAACCACATTTATGCAGCTTCAGATGCTTTTATTGTCTGTTGTCCTATTGTCCATGATTTGCATCCATATGTTAAGACTGGCTATACATAACATTTAAGAACTCTTTTTCTTGTTTCTATTGTCAAAAATGGATTGCATAGTATTTTCCTCATTTTTGGAAAGCCGCTTTTGCCTGAGCCATTCAGCATCTCACCTCTGTTGTACATCTACCATTTGAGGTTGAATATCGTTATCCCGTATTATTGGAACAATTATAAACACAAATGTACTATATACAATAATATACGCTTAATACCTGGACGCCATGAGTTATATTTGAGTAGCTGGCTGCTTTAAGCTAAATTACTGCGTGCATTTCGCGCCTGCAAACTTATTTTAATTAATACCCCCAAAAAAACTTCAGTATTATTTCAGTGCGACAACTTATGTTATTTATTTAATTTGTTTACCCAGTAGTCATGTAATTTACTTTCCAATTGTTTTTTTTTCTTCAAATTATAGATTATATTAATTCTTTTAGCATCTGGACAATCAACAGCATCCCCATTTTTACTGCCGAAAGTGAGCGCGACTTCTCTGAAACGAACCTAGTTTATCAAACCTACAAGAACTCCCTAGTGTTTCCAACACTTGCCAAACGTCGGTTCTGGGTGCCTTAAAGCAGTCGATTCGAAGAAGTTGATCGTGAAGACAGTGTGACTAATGTGGAAAATCCAATTTTGAAAATAAAATTAAAGGTATTCCTTTGATTTCTTTATTGTTTTATGAACAAAAACTACTGTTCCTCATCATATAATTTTTGCCTGATTTTTAATTTTCATTTGATAAATAAAACAATATAATATATTTGATAAATAAAACAATATAATATATTTGATAAATATCAATTCTCTCTCTCTCTCTCTCTCTCTCTCTCTCTCTCTCTCTCTGCGTTCAGGACTCAATCAGAGTAAGGATTCCAGACTCTCATATGAAGTCAGCTGTCAGGCTCAGTGTGTTGATCCCCCCCACAGACAGAACATCACAATTAGAGTCTGTCAGATCCACTCTGACTGAACACCCGTTAATACGTTGCACTGTGTTCTGCGCCAGTGGCCCAGTGCATCCGATTTCAGCCAGCATTTTATTCGGGTTTGCTTTCCCTATAGACGACCGCGGTTTTTTTTTTTTTTGCAGCCATGAGTAAAATTCACACTGCTTCTAGAGGGAATCGAACACACGGGCTGTGTCCGAACGTCGGTAGCCTAGTCGAGAGGTTTTCCTAATTAGGCTACCGAGGCCAGTAGAGTAGCAGTAACAGTAGTAGTAGTAGTAGTAGTAGTAGTAGCAGTAGAGTTAACAGAAGTAGTAGTAGTAGTAATAGTAGTAGCAATAGCAGTAGTCATAGTAGTAGTAGTAGTAGCAGTAACAGTAGTAGTAGTAGTTGTTGCTGTAGTCGTAGTAGTAATAATAGTAGTAGTAGTAACAGAAGTAGTAGTAGTAGTAGTAGTAGTAGCTGTAGCAGTAACAGTAGTAGTAGTAGTGGTGGTGGTTGTAGTAGTAGTAGTAGCAGCAGTAGTAGTAGTAGCAGTAACAGTAGTAGTAGTAGTAGTAGTAGTAGCAGTAGTAGTAGTAGTAGTAGTAGCAGTAACAGTAGTAGTAGTAGTAGTAGTAACAGTAGCAGTAGTAGTAGTAGTAGTAGTAGTAGTAGCAGTAACAGTAGTAGTAGTAGTAGTAGTAGTAACAGTAGTAGTAGTAGTAGTAGTAGTAGCAGTAACAGTAGTAGTAGTAGTAGCAGTAACAGTAGCAGTAGTAGTAGTAGTAGTAGTAGCAGTAACAGTAGTAGTAGTAGTAGTAGCAGTAACAGTAGTAGTAGTAGTAGTAGTAGTAGCAGTAACAGTAGTAGTAGTAGTAGTAGTAGTAGCAGTAACAGTAGTAGTAGTAGTAGTAGTTGTTGTTGCTGTAGTAGTCGTAGTAGTAATAATAATAGTAGTAGTAACAGAAGTAGTAGTAGTAGTAGTAGTAGTAGTAGTAGCAGTAACAGTAGTAGTAGTAGTAGTGGTGGTGGTTGTAGTAGTCGTAGTATTAGTAGTAGTAGTAGTAGTAATAGTAGTAGTAACAGTGGAGCACACATGGGACGGGTACCTGAGGGTAACTCTTTTATGGGTAACAAATTTCAAAAGGAAAAATGAAAAAAAAAAGTAATAAAGTAGTAATAATGTATTTTTTAAATAAGTAGTAAAAAAAAAGTAAAATACCCCCGTCACGCCAAGTGGCGTTTAGGGAATATGGTGTTAGTGACCAGGCACGCCAAGTGGCGTATAGGGAATATGGTGTTAGTGACCATAAATTTTACAGACCTTCGGCACATGATTTTCGGGGTAATGTGGTCGGTATTACGCCCGTGCCGCATTACTTTCCCAGAAAAAAATCCGGTACCGATTAAAGGCTGGGTAAACCTGGAAGCCGTCTGTTGGGATCGAATCCTACCTTCTTGTCATTTGTTGTCCAGTTCCCCATGTAGTGATCTATCGCGGTTCTATTTTTAATTTAAAGAGGGTTGAAAAGGTGGGGGTGATGAGTGCGATACTTGCTTAGTACAGGTGCTGCATTCTTTGGGCCTCAAAAATCAAAATGTAAGAGACGAAAGAAGAAAGCAATACAAGTAATTGTGTACAAAGTTGATTGGGACGCAATACTTGTCTTGCCACGGTAACTGATAACCTACGCTACTTAACTGAGAGTAATAGTAGTAATAGTAAAAGTAGTAGTAGTAACAGTGTAGTGTTAGTAGCGGTAGTAGTAGTAATAGTAGTATTAATAACAGTATTAGCATTAGTAATAGTAATAGTATTAGTTGTAGTAATAATTGTTGTTGTAATAGTAAAAGTAATATTAATAGTAGTAGTAGTTTTAGCAGTTGTTGTTGTTGTTATTGTAGTAATAATAATAATAATAATAGTAATAACAGAAGTAGTAGTTTTTTTCGGAGCATATTGCTAATAACAAAAACTATGACTAATAAAACAGCATTAATTTGATTTTGATTTAAATATGATTAAAAGCGTTACATTCAACCATTCATATCTAAAATATCATGCACAAATTATATGGCAGATTAGTTTCAAAGTTAGAATTAATATCATTGATGATGTAAAAAAATAAGTATATTCCTCAGTACAAAAAGTGTGATTATAACATTAAACATGTATGCAGCAAATTACTTAGTATCATAACAATTATTTATTTAGTTATTACTCCTTAATTAGTCACTTGCTACTAAACTTAAAAGTAAACATTTACTAAACTAAATGAATGTCTAAAGTTGCTTATGCTACACTTCACTACACTTAACTTTACATTTATTTTAACAATAACCGAATAACGCTTTTACTTTTTATTCTTATGTTTATATACTTATAACTCACTATTAATATTATATTGTATATTGGTCTGTCACAACAAAAGCGTAGTAAAATCAAATAACTGTAACCGTACACTCAACAAAACAATTAAAACAACCAACATACCACACTTCTTGCACACATTTGTTGACATATCTTTTGAAATAATCCAGAAGTTATTAGTTGCACAAACAACAATAATAGAAACAAAGTCCCAATTCCAGCAGACATCTTGTACGCTATCTCTTCGCCATGGTGACCGTATTGAAAACTGTGGGAAACTTTTCCAGCGGCTTTGAGATGTACGGCGTTTATAACGCGTCTGATTGGTTGGTTTCTTCACTGGACCTGCGGGCTATGAAAAGTGCCACAAGCTACAGAGACGAGTTCGCGAAGATAGAGCGTGGTGTCAGGATGTGTGCCTAAACAAATGTTTTCGTAAAATGTCATAATTGTATGTTAATTGTAAGCATCAATAACACGCAAACACTTCAATAAATTTCAATATTTTGTGTTAATTATTCATAAAATTCGATAGAGAGAGAAATGGAGAGAACCATATTTCAGCTCGAGAATGTCTTACTTTAAAATAAATCTTCCTCTTCTTCTTCTATCCTTCCTCTGCTGCCGTTGGCGTCGAGGGGAGAAACAATCTGCGATTCTTTGCTCTTCTGTTGGCCTCTTCTGAAGTTATTCCTCCTAGTGACTCTAGTATTCCCTTTATCCATCTCTTTCTCGGTCTTCCTCTTAATCTGGCGTTTTCGTAGCGTTTATTTAAGGCTCTTTGAGTCATTGTTAGTTCTTTTTGTCTTGTTATGTGGCCGAACCAATTTATCTGTTGGTTCTTTATGTATTCGATGGCTGGTTCAATTTCGGGTTTCTTCCTCAGGTCGGTGTTTCTTACTCTTTCCCTTAAGATGTTTCCTGTCATTCTTCTGACACATTTCATTTCGGTGGTCGTTATCTTTCTTATTGTTCTAGAGTCCAGCGTCCAATTCTGGCACTGATAGCACAGAGTTGGTAGTTCAATTGATTTGTATATTGCCATTCTTGCTTCCGTAGTTATTGCTTTGTTTTTCAATAGTGTTGATACTTGGCCTATAACTTTGCATGCTTTGTTACACCTTATATCTATCTCTGTCTCTTGGTTATTGTCATGTGTTAACGTGCTACCCAGATATTTTAAAATTGTCTACTTGCTTCAAAGTCGTATTATCTGTTACGATGTTTAGTTTTTCTTTCTTTCTCGCTATTGCCATTACTTCGGTTTTGCTTATGTTGATCTTTATGTTGTATTGTTTACAAGTGTTGTTTAGCCTGTTGATATGTTCTTGTAGGTCCTCAGTTGTTTCATGTATCAGAACTTGGTCGTCTGCAAATATTATTTCATTTATTTCTTCCTCTCTTCTGTTGTTTTCTGGTACGTATATTTCGTTCACTTTTGTGTTATCGCTTGTTATCGTCCATGTTGGTATATTTCCTTGGATTGGGATTAAAATAAATGCCATCACAAATGTTGAAAATGAGGTCTGGGGATAGGGGCAGTGGCGTAGCTAGGAATTTCAGTGACAGGGGGCAAAGTCATTTTTCGCGCCCCTCGTGACAAGGTGTGAGCCAAAAGGGGGTTTGTCATGCTTTTTGGGAAATATTTGAGTTTTAGAAAATGAAAAACTACATTTCGTGGATTATTTTTATGGTTAAAAGAGGGTGAAAAAAGTAAAATAAAAAAGAGCAACAATGGTCAATTTTACGCCCCCACATGCTGCGCCACTGGTGTGGGGGTGGAGCAAGGATCTACGTGGTCTAGAGTCTACAAGTAAAGCTTCAACCTCTGGATAACAGAGTGATCAGTTCGATTCCTGTCACAGGCAGTGGGATTTTTCAATTTTCGAATCTGTTATTTCTTTGTGGCTTTACACTCCCCCTGGCCTCTCTGTGTGCACTCTGCACACGGTAAAGAACTCTTGCCAGTTAAATTTGTTATTGTAAGTGCTAGTAGACCAAAGCGGTCGATGAATATAAATAGTGTTAAACAATTAAAAAGTTACCCAGCTCAAAGTCGGATATGTCGAGCCGAAAGGTGCAGATATGGCGACTTTCAGTAAACTGGCGAAACTGTACATTCACGTTTTTAACGAGGTGATCGCTGAAAAAGAAGTAGAAAAGAGGAAATACAAATTGAGGGCTCAGGATGTAAAATATTGTGTCCGTGCAACAATATTCACTGAACAGTGTGGGGACGGGGTGGTTGTTGGTGGTGGTCTCACTGTGTAAGCCCCTAAACTTAGGAAGCTGAACAAGAAAAAACTGTGCAGTGAAAACTGTCTTATAGAAATCAAAGACATTACATAAAATAAAAGACAACAAAATGGAGCCCCAGGAATATGGCAGTCAATACTGCATGAGTTATTGTTTGAATATGTTGCCAGAGGTGTGTCTCTTCGGAACTATAGTATTCCTGATTTATATAGAGAAAATGATCATGATCTGACAGCATATACATCCACAAGAAGGTCTAGGATGACCCCTCTAAAGATAGAGATAGATCATGACCCCTCTAAAGATAGAGATAGAGGATGACCCCTCTAAAGATAGAGATAGAAGATGACCCCACTAAAGATAGAGATAGAAGATGACCCCTCTAAAGATAGAGATAGAGGATGACCCCTCTAAAGATAGCGATAGAAGATGACCCCTCTAAAGATAGAGATAGAAAATGACCCCTCTAAAGTTAGAGATAGAAGATGACCCCTGTAAAGATAGAGATAGTAGATGATCCCTCTAAAGATAGAGATAGAAGATGACCCCTCTAAAGATAGAGATGGATGATGACCCCACTAAAGATAGAGATAGAAGATGACCCCTCTAAAGATAGAGATAGAAGATGACACCTCTAAAGATAGAGATAGAAGATGACCCGTCTAAAGATAGAAATAGAGGATGACCCTTCGAAAGATGGAGATAGAGGATGACCCTTCGAAAGATGGAGATAGAGGATGATCCTTCGAAAGATAGAGATAGAGGATGACCCCCTCTAAACATAGAAATATTGGATGACCCCTCTAAAGATAGAGATAGAGGATGACCCCCTCTAAAGATATACATATTCGATGACCCCTCTAAAGATAGAGATAAAGGATGACCCCCTCTAAAGATAGAGATATTGGATGACCCCTCTGAAGACAGAGATAGAGTATGATCCCTCTAAAGATAAAGATAGAGGATGACTCCTTTAAAGATAGAGATATTGGATGACCCCTCAAAAGATAGAGATATTGGATGACGCCTCTAAAAATAGAGATAGAAGATGACCCCTCTAAAGAAAGAGATATTAGATGACCGCCTCTAAAGATAGAGATATTGGATGACCCTTTCTAAAAATAAAGATAGAGGATGACTCCTTTAAAGATAGAGATATTGGATGACCCCTCAAAAGATAGAGATAGAGGATGACCCCTCTAAAGATAGAGATATTGGATGACGCCTCTAAAGATAGAGATATTGGATGACCCCTCTAAAGAAAGAGATATTGGATGACCCCTCTAGAGATAGAGATATTGGATGACCCCTCTAAAGATAGAGATATTGGATGACGCCTCTAAAGATAGAGATATTGGATGACCCCTCTAAAGATAGAGATATTGGATGACCCCTCTAAAGATAGAGATAAAGGATGACTCCTCTAAAGATAGAGATATTGGATGACTCCTCTAAAGATAGAGATATTGGATGACTCCTCTAAAGATAGAGATATTGGATGACTCCTCTAAAGATAGAGATATTGGATGACTCCTCTAGAAATAGAGATATTGGATGACTCCTCTAAAGATAGAGATATTGGATGACTATTCTAGAGATAGAGATATTGGATGACTCCTCTAAAGATAGAGATATTGGATGACTCCTATAAAGATAGAGATATTGGATGACTCCTCTAGAGATAGAGATATTGGATGACTCCTCTAAAGATAGAGATATTGGATGACTCCTCTAGAGATAGAGATATTGGATGACTCCTCTAAAGTTAGAGATATTGGATGACTCCTCTAGAGATAGAGATATTGGATGACTCCTCTAAAGATAGAGATAGAGGATGACTCCTCTAAAGATAGAGATATTGGATGACTCCTCTAGAGATAGAGATATTGGATGACTCCTCTAAAGATAGAGATAGAGGATGACTCCTCTAAAGATAGAGATGTAGGATGACCCCTCTAAAGATAGAGATATTGGAGGACTCCTCTAGAGATAGAGATATTGGATGACCCCTCTAGAGATAGAGATATTGGATGACCCCTCTAGAGATAGAGATATTGGATGACTCCTCTAGAGATAGAGATATTGGATGACTCCTCTAAAGATAGAGATATTGGATGACTCATCTAAAGATAGAGATAGAGGATGACCCCTCTAAAGATAGAGATATTGGATGACCCCTCTAAAGATAGAGATATTGGATGACCCCTCTAAAGATAGAGATATTGGATGACCCCTCTAAAGATAGAGATAGAGGATGACCCCTCTAAAGATAGAGATATTGGATGACTCCTCTAGAGATAGAGATATTGGATGACCCCTCTAAAGACAGAGATAGAGTATGATCCCTCTAAAGATAAAGATAGAGGATGACTCCTTTAAAGATAGAGATATTGGATGACCCCTCAAAAGATAGAGATAGAGGATGACCCCCTCTAAAGATAGAGATATTGGATGACGCCTCTAAAAATAGAGATAGAAGTGACCCCTCTAAAGAAAGAGATATTAGATGACCGCCTCTAAAGATAGAGATATTGGATGACCCTTTCTAAAAATAAAGATAGAGGATGACCCCTCTAAAGATAGAGATATTGGATGACCCCTCAAAAGATAGAGATAGAGGATGACACCTCTAAAGATAGAGATATTGGATGACCCCTCAAAAGATAGAGATAGACGATGACACCTCTAAAGATAGAGATATTGGATGACGCCTCTAAAGATAGAGATATTGGATGACCCCTCTAAAGATAGAGATATTGGATGACCCCCTCTAAAGATAGAGATTGAGGATGACCCCTCTAAAGATAGAGATAGAGGATGACCCCTCTAAAGATAGAGATATTGGATGACTCCTCTAAAGATAGAGATAGAGGATGACCCCTCTAAAGATAGAGATATTGGATGACCCCTCTAAAGATAGAGATAGAGGATGACCCCTCTAAAGATAGAGATATTGGATGACTCCTCTAAAGATAGAGATAGAGGATGACCCCTCTAAAGATAGAGATAGAGGATGACCCCTCTAAAGATAGAGATATTGGATGACTCCTCTAAAGATAGAGATAGAGGATGACCCCTCTAAAGATAGAGATATTGGATGACCCCTCTAAAGATAGAGATAGAGGATGACCCCTCTAAAGATAGAGATATTGGATGACCCCTCTAAAGATAGAGATAGAGGATGACCCCTCTAGAGATAGAGATATTGGATGACCCCTCTAGAGATAGAGATATTGGATGACTCCTCTAGAGATAGTGATATTGGATGACTCCTCTAGAGATAGAGATATTGGATGACCCCTCTAGAGATAGAGATATTGGATGACCCCTCTAGAGATAGAGATATTGGATGACTCCTCTAAAGATAGAGATATTGGATGACTCCTCTAGAGATAGAGATATTGGATGACCCCTCTAGAGATAGAGATATTGGATGACTCCTCTAGAGATAGAGATATAGGATGACTCCTCTAAAGATAGAGATAGAGGATGACTCCTCTAGAGATAGAGATATTGGATTACTCCTCTAAAGATAGAGATAGAGGATGACCCCTCTAGAGATAGAGATATTGGATGACTCCTCTAAAGATAGAGATAGAGGATGACTCCTCTAGAGATAGAGATAGAAGATGACCCCTCTAAAGATAGAGATGGATGATGACCCCACTAAAGATAGAGATAGAAGATGACCCCTCTAAAGATAGAGATAGAAGATGACACCTCTAAAGATAGAGATAGAAGATGACCCGTCTAAAGATAGAAATAGAGGATGACCCTTCGAAAGATGGAGATAGAGGATGACCCTTCGAAAGATGGAGATAGAGGATGATCCTTCGAAAGATAGAGATAGAGGATGACCCCTCTAAAAATAAAAATAGAGGATGACCCCCTCTAAAGATAGAGATATTGGATGCCCCCTCTAAGGATAGAGATAGAGGACGACCCTTCTAAAGATAGAGATAGAGGACGACCCTTCTAAAGATAGAGATAGAGGACGACCCCTCTAAAGATAGAGATAGAGGATGACCCCCTCTAAAGATAGAGATATTGGATGACCCCCTCTAAACATAGAAATATTGGAAGACCCCTCTAAAGATAGAGATAGAGGATGACCCCCTCTAAAGATATACATATTCGATGACCCCTCTAAAGATAGAGATAGAGGATGACCCCTCTAAAGATAGAGATATTGGATGACCCCTCTGAAGACAGAGATAGAGTATGATCCCTCTAAAGATAAAGATAGAGGATGACTCCTTTAAAGATAGAGATATTGGATGACCCTCAAAAGATAGAGATATTGGATGACGCCTCTAAAAATAGAGATAGAAGATGACCCTCTAAAGAAAGAGATATTAGATGACCGCCTCTAAAGATAGAGATATTGGATGACCCTTTCTAAAAATAAAGATAGAGGATGACTCCTTTAAAGATAGAGATATTGGATGACCCCTCAAAAGATAGAGATATTGGATGACGCCTCTAAAGATAGAGATATTGGATGACGCCTCTAAAGATAGAGATATTGGATGACCCCTCTAAAGAAAGAGATATTGGATGACCCCTCTAGAGATAGAGATATTGGATGACCCCTCTAAAGATAGAGATATTGGATGACGCCTCTAAAGATAGAGATATTGGATGACCCCTCTAAAGATAGAGATATTGGATGACCCCTCTAAAGATAGAGATAAAGGATGACTCCTCTAAAGATAGAGATATTGGATGACTCCTCTAAAGATAGAGATATTGGATGACCCTTTCTAAAAATAAAGATAGAGGATGACTCCTTTAAAGATAGAGATATTGGATGACCCCTCAAAAGATAGAGATAGAGGATGACACCTCTAAAGATAGAGATATTGGATGACCCCTCAAAAGATAGAGATAGACGATGACACCTCTAAAGATAGAGATATTGGATGACGCCTCTAAAGATAGAGATATTGGATGACCCCTCTAAAGATAGAGATATTGGATGACCCCCTCTAAAGATAGAGATTGAGGATGACCCCTCTAAAGATAGAGATAGAGGATGACCCCTCTAAAGATAGAGATATTGGATGACTCCTCTAAAGATAGAGATAGAGGATGACCCCTCTAAAGATAGAGATATTGGATGACCCCTCTAAAGATAGAGATAGAGGATGACCCCTCTAAAGATAGAGATAGAGGATGACCCCTCTAAAGATAGAGATATTGGATGACTCCTCTAAAGATAGAGATAGAGGATGACCCCTCTAAAGATAGAGATAGAGGATGACCCCTCTAAAGATAGAGATATTGGATGACTCCTCTAAAGATAGAGATAGAGGATGACCCCTCTAAAGATAGAGATATTGGATGACCCCTCTAAAGATAGAGATAGAGGATGACCCCTCTAAAGATAGAGATATTGGATGACCCCTCTAAAGATAGAGATAGAGGATGACCCCTCTAGAGATAGAGATATTGGATGACCCCTCTAGAGATAGAGATATTGGATGACTCCTCTAGAGATAGTGATATTGGATGACTCCTCTAGAGATAGAGATATTGGATGACCCCTCTAGAGATAGAGATATTGGATGACCCCTCTAGAGATAGAGATATTGGATGACTCCTCTAAAGATAGAGATATTGGATGACTCCTCTAGAGATAGAGATATTGGATGACCCCTCTAGAGATAGAGATATTGGATGACTCCTCTAGAGATAGAGATATTGGATGACTCCTCTAAAGATAGAGATAGAGGGTGACTCCTCTAGAGATAGAGATATTGGATTACTCCTCTAAAGATAGAGATATTGGATGACTCCTCTAAAGATAGAGATAGAGGATGACCCCTCTAAAGATAGAGATATTGGATGACTTCTCTAGAGATAGAGATATTGGATGACTCCTCTAGAGATAGAGATATTGGATGACCCCTCTAGAGATAGAGATATTGGATGACTCCTCTAGAGATAGAGATATTGGATGACCCCTCTAAAGATAGAGATAGAGGATGACCCCTCTAAAGATAGAGGTATTGGATGACTCCTCTAAAGATAGAGATAGAGGATGACCCCTCTAAAGATAGAGATAGAGGATGACCCCTCTAAAGATAGAGATATTGGATGACTCCTCTAGAGATAGAGATATTGAATAACCCCTCTAAAGATAGATATATTGGATGACCACCCTTGAAAGATAGAGATAGAGGATGACCCCTCTAGAGATAGAGGATGACCACTCTAAATATAGAGGTATTGGATGACCCCTCTAAAGATAGAGATAGAGGATGACCCCTCTAAATATAGAGGTATTGGATGACCCCTCTAAAGATAGAGATAGAGGATGACCCCTCGAAAGATAGAGCTAGATGATGACCCCTCGAAAGATAGAGCTAGATGATGACCCCTCGAAAGATTGAGGCAGGTGAAGACCCATCAAAAGATAGAGGCAGATGAAAATCTCATCGAAAGATAGAGGCAGATGAAAATCTCATCAAAAGATAGATCAACAAGAAATCAAAAGCCACACAAAGAATCATGTAGAAGACGAACCAAAGTGCACTATCTAGAATGCATCATTTCTCAGTTATCCTTAAATACATGAAAGGTTATAGAACGAGAACACCCAGGACAATATGTGTTGTTATTTGATACAGGAAATGTCTAAATGGCATTCGGCAATTCCTCATAGGTGTTCATCTTTGTAAAGCAGAATGCTAACGGCCGTATATGTAATGCTGTTGGTTAACATACATGATTTTTTGGGTAATGTGGTCAGTATTACGCCCGTGCCGCTTTACTTTCCCAGAAAAAAATCTGGTACCCATTTATGGGTATCTGTTATTTGTTTTGATGTTAGTATATTTTTCCTGTGTGTTACCGGGGCCGCGTTATGAGGGAAGTAAAGAATAGTGACACTGTGACCTTCCAGACATGTTGTAAGAGGCGACTAAGGATGTTGATCGATGGCTTGACAAGCTGTCATTACAAAAAGTATTGTATTGGAAACAACCCCATATATTTTATGGCAGTGATCTCTGCAATATGTGCCACTTCGGCACGCAAGGTTTCTGTTTTTGAGATTGTGGTTCTGTCCTCGGCTCGAAAGGACGATAGATAATAGATTTAAGGCTGGGTGAACCTGGAAACCATCGATCAAGATCGAACCCGATCTCTTGTACTTAGTAGTCCAGTTCACTAACCACTGAGTTATCGCGGCTCCCCCTCTTTATAATAGTCCATATCATACACCTTTGAATCCTAAGTTATGCATATATATATCATCATTATGTACATACACTGCCTTTCTCTTCTTCAGCATCACAAATTATCGAAGAAGTCAACACAACGAACTCACTGTGTGTTCTTCATGTCATTATGAATAGAATACTACAATTACCATTAGCTACCATAGCTCAGTCGGTTGGCTTACCACGGCAACAGCCGGGGTTCGTACCCTGGCGAGGACACCTGGGTTTTACTAATTCCCTAAAAATTAGTAGGAGCCGCGATAGCTCAGTGGTTAGTGAACTGGACTACTACGGACAAGGGGTAGGGTTCGATCCCAACCGACGGCTCCGGGTTCACCCAGCCTTAAATGGGTACCGGATTTTTTCTGGGAAAGTAAAAGCAGCACGGGCGTAATACCGACCACATTACCCCAAAAATCATGTGCTGAAGGTCTGTAAAATATAGGGTCACTAACACCATATTTCCCTATACGCCACTTGGCGTGACGGGGGGTACTTTACTTTTTTTTTTACCATAGCTCAGTGGTTACTGAACTGGACTACAAAGGACATGAGGTAGGGTTCGATCCCAACCGACGGCTTCCGGGTTCAACCAGCCTTAAAATGGGTACCGTATTTATTCTGGGAAAGTAAAGCGGCATGGGCGCAATAGCGACCACATTACCCCGAATATCATGTGCTAAAGGTCTGTACAGTTTATGGTCACTAACACCATATTCTGACAGAAGCAGAGATGAAGATGAAGGGGAGGACATGGAATGATATTAAAAGAATGGTAAGAAACAGAATGGCTTGGAGGGAGCTGAAAGGTAGAAGAAGAGAACACCATATTCCCTATACGCCACTTGGCGTGACGGGGCTCTAACTTTTTTTTAAAATTTACTTTTACTACAATTACACACCACCTATCATTGTTTTATATTAATCTTAATGTCTACCTTTTTTTTTTTTTTTTTTGCAAGGAGCAACTGACAATACGACAAACAGCAGCAACAAGAACAACAAAATAATATGTTTCTTCTACTTCTTTCTTTTACCTAACTGCTGCTGCCCAGAAGCGTCGCAGTAGAAAGAATAAATATATAATCTGTAGGCTGTAGATGTATTGCTTTTTGGTCACTCAAACAGGAACAATACTGCTTAATGTTGAATTTTGTTCCGGAAAAATGAATGGGTAAGATTTAAATAATCAATATATCTGTACTCAGTCAATGTCAATAAATGACACAAAGACTGGAAGCTGATTTCTACAGACACTTGAGGGTTACATGCATATCCTGATGCCTTCTCAATTTCAAGTTACCCACAGTTGGCCTAATTTCTCTTAAGTCCCGCAATATTTGTTTGCAATTCTGTTTTTGTTCATCCTTCCAATAATGTTAATTCAATGCTAACAGGAAATAAATAAGAACACTATAATATGTCTGCAGGAAGTAAATAAAAAGGATCTAAACAAAAGACGAGAAAAGATAATGAATGTCGCAAGTGACAGTTCTGCTATTAGACGTCACACCATGATAATGATGGGGAAAATGAGCTTTCTTGCTGTTAAAGTCTTCCGCAACTCTGCGACTGAGGTACCCGTTATTTTTTTTTTTTCCATTTGAGCCAACATTCACAAGGTTGTGCAAGGAAAGTAAAAAAGAAGTGGTCGATGAGAAAATATCACCCTGGAATAAAACCATGGCCATTTGATTGGCAAGCCATCACGTTAGTTGCCATGTTACTGACACTGAGAGAAGGCTTTCTCTGACAGTGGCGGTGTAGTGTTCCAGTATAATGATATAATATACCCAAATATTTATGTGAACACTATTGTAGTCACCACACAAGCGACAATGGCACACATTAAGATTGAGTCCTCACCGAGCATTTCGCAGGCCGACAGTGCACTGCCGGTGAGTGAGGTACAAACATGTACAGACACCTATTGTTTGGACGGGCATTCTTGGTCGTTTTGTGCAATGTGTAGTGGGTGTTTTAAAGGCTGCAACGTCATCATCGGTACGTGTCACGGCAACTGTTCACATGGGATCTATGGACACGACTGCTCCGGGTCTTGTCTTAGTGTCTGTCCTTTATGTGAGGAAAAATCCGGAAAATGCCTACAATGTAAACATCCTGGCTACACCTGTAATGACACTTGTCCCGATGGTAATTTTGGGCTACAGTGCAAACAGACGTGTTCTGATGGCTGTGATATCATATGTGACCCGGAAAGTACAGACAGACTGTACGTGCAAGGAAACGTACTACAGATCAGACTGCACTCTCAAATGTCCGGACAACTGTTTCAACGACACCTGTGAACAGTCAACCGGGAACTGTACATGCAAGGGAACGTTCTACGGGTCAGACTGCACTCTCAAATCTCCGGACAACTGTTTGAACGAAACCTGTGAACAGTTAATCGGGGCCTGCGTCTCGTATGTCGATGATTCCCACGTTAAGAAGAGTCTGCCGACTACAACAAGCCCAAGCATATAGATACCTTAATGTGTTTCTGTGCTGGACATGGTTCATTTCTTGGTGTTTTTCCGTGAAGCCATGGCTCATATCTTGATGTGTTTCTGTGCTAGCCATGGCTCATATCTTAGCTTGTGTGTGTGTGTGTGTGTGTGCTGGCCATGGCTCATATCTTGGTGTGTGTCATGTTAGTCATATCTCATATCTTGGTGTGTCCGTGTTAATCATGTCTCATATCTTTATGTGTGTATGTGTTTAGTCATATCTCATATCTTAGTGTATATCTGTGTTAGTCATGTGTCATATGTTTGTGTGTGCATGTTTGGATTAGTGGTATCTCATATAATTGTGTGCATGCTTATGTTAGTCATATCTCATATCTGTGTATGTCACATCTCATATCCTTGTGTGTGCATGGCTATGTTAGTCACATCTCATATCTTTGTGTGTGCATGTCTATGTTGGTCATATCTCATATCTGTGTGTGCATGTCTATGTTAGGCATGTGTCATATCTTTGTGTGTGTATGTCTATGTCAGTCATCTCATATCTTTATGTGCATGTTTATGTTAGTCATGTGTCATATATTTTGATGTGTGTCAGTGTTAGTCATGCCTCGTATCGCTGTGTGCATGTCTGTGTTGGTCACATCTCATATCTTTGTGTATGCATATCTGTGTTAGTCACCTCTAGTGACTCGGGCAGATGGTGCTCGTAAACCTGGGAGGTTCGACCATCTAAGGGCAGAATCCCCCTACAGAAAAGAAAAGATCATCTGCTGCCTTGCAGGAAGATTGTGGACAATCAAAGGCTAAGGAATGCAAACCTGAATAAAATGCTGGCTGAAATCGGATGAACTGGGCCACTGGCGCAGAACACAGTGCAACGTTTTAACGGGTGTTCAATCAGTGTGGATCTGGCAGACTCTAATTGTGATGTTCTGTCTGTGGGGGCGATCAACACACTTAACCTGACAGCTGACTTCATGTGAGAGTTTGGAATCCTACTCTAATTGAGCCCTGATCGTAGAGAGAGAGAGAGAGAGAGAGAGAATGCTGGGTGATTTGAAATTTGAAACTTGCTCTTTATAGTTTTACATCAACTATATCATTTCTGCGTGAAGGTATTTCTTTCATTTAAAATGTAACATTATTTGTTCACGCAATGTGTCAAGCAACATCGTAACAACTCTTCCATTAAGAATATCTGCATTATATTTACTAATTGTTCAAAGTTTCATTTGCATGTTTTATTTTAACATCCTCATATGTTTGCACACAAGCATTTAGTTATTTACATTCAGCCAAAATTAATTTACGTTGTAATTATTTGATACTAAAATGTGCGTGCATGATGTTGGGACCGAGGTAAGGGTGTGAACATTACGATGAAAGGGAGAGTAACCCGGTAATGCTTTTTTATATATCTTTTTTACGGATTAAATAATTTTCGGAATTTTTACTTTCAACAAACCTTTAAAATACATTATTATTATAACAGTGATGAAAAATACAAAATAAGCATTAATACAAGAAGAATTTACATGAACATTTTTTTTTCGGCATACGAAACCAATATTTTTCCAATCGTTGTTTGTCAATAGTACGCAAACATGGCTGCCACGCTGTCGTTTCGTTGGCTCGAGATCTTAGAAAAGGAGTTTGATAAAGGATTCGTAGATTTAGATCTTCTTTTAGGTGAAATAGACCCTGATCAATGTGAGATTACATATGAGGGACGTCAAAAAATGACTGCTCTCAGTGCAGCGTTTGCACAACTTAGTCATAAAGCACAAACAATCTTCCAGTGCAACGCCAAACTAGAGGTACAAAAAAAAAAAACAGATATGAGTATGAGATCCAGTTATTAGATAAATATTTATTTAAGATATTTTTATTAAATATTACATGATTTGATGATTACTTAAAATAATTGATTGATCTTGTCCTGTTAACTTATAAGTCTTATATATTAATTACTTGATTTTAACACTTCAGGAATTTCTGTCTCAGTTGTCTGTCTGATAGTTAATTAAGTTAAGTTAAAAAGTAAAAAGTTCTAACACATTCGTCATTCGTGATTTATCCGACTGAAGTCAGTCATTTGTTGAGTTAAAAAAAGTTAAATTAGAAATTATATATTATTATATATGTGTACATTTTTATTTTAAATAAAATAAATAATCGTCACACTACTAGTGACTAGACAGTACACAAGGTGACAAGTGTTGTTAGTAAAAGTAGTAAACTTACAAACTTTACTTAGTTAACTTAGTAAGTTAAGCAAGACGTTTTAAAAAACTGTACTGTAGTAAAGTATAATAAATTATTAAAATTAATCAACATAATTTTAATTAGTGTGGTGTATTTCTGTCTGTGCAGTTCGAACAGAGGAAGGACTGAGCGAATGTTTCCCAATAGAAACTGGGGTTAAACAAGGATGTATTTTATCGCCCTTGTTATTTGGAATTGTTATGGACTTCATAATGAAGAAATGCTGCACTGGTAATAAAGGCATCGAATGGATACAAGGAGACCATTTGGAGGACCTGGACTTTGCTGATGACATAGTTCTCATCAGCAATCAGATAAAAACGATGCAGGAAAACACAAATGAACTATCATCAATAGCCAGCAAAATTGGGCTTGAGGTCAATCATGAAAAGACTAAAGTCATGAAAAGTTTAATTCCAACAAGTGACAAAATATACATGGAAAACAAACCAGTAGAAGAGATCGATCACTTCATCTATCTTGGAAGTCACATTGATCGAGAAGGGGATACAAGCAAAGAAATTAGAATCAGAATGGCTAAAGCAGCAATGTCTTTCAGAAGCCTTGAAAAGTTGTGGAAATCAAAACTCATTAGCACAAACACAAAACTTAGGCTATTCAAATCAAATGTACTATCAACCCTTACGTATGCGTGTGAAAGCTGGAAAACAACAAGAGATATAGAAACAAAGTTGAACGCATTCGAAAATAAATGTCTAAGGAAAATACTTGGTATAGAATGGAACGAATTCAAAACAAACGAGGAAATTAGAGAAATCGCCAATCAACCACTAATATCTTCAGTAATAAAGAAAAGACGATGGTCATACGTTGGACATGTGATGAGAAGAGATAATAATCGAATAGCAAAGCAAGCCCTCATATGGGAAACAACAGGTAAAAGAAAAAGAGGAAGACCCAGGGAGACACTGAGAAGAACATTGATGAGAGAGGCAAGAGCAGCAGGAATCGGCTCCCTCAATGAGATAGAACTGCTTGCACAGAACAGAGACAGATGGCGAGATTTGATAAAATATCTTTAAAAGAAAACTGCTAGAACAAAAATTCATATAGGAGAAGGTGTATCTTGGTCTACGCCCTATGGGCCGGTTACGGCTCGAAAGGTCAATAGATAGATTTCTGTCCAACTATTATATAACAAAAAAAAGTGACATTAGTAGTATGAGTATGATTAGTTAGTTGATAAGTTTGTTTAAGTATAGTCCTTAGTTGTTTTAAGTAGATAGGCAGTTGTTGATGTTGTTAATGAGTTAATAAGTTTGAAGTTGTTGAAATTCTGTGAGCGTTAGTAGTCTTTTAGTTCTTATTATTTATAATATTATTTTATTATTATTATTTTTAGTTCTTATATTTATATTATCATAAATATTATCAAAGACATGTATGATGGCTACACATGTGCAGTTCGTACATAGGAAGGACTGAGTGAATGTTTTCCAATAGTAACTGGGATTAAACAAGAATGTATTTTATCGCCCTTGTTATTTGGAGTTGTTATGGACTTCATAATGAAGAAATGCTGCACTGGAAGGCATCGAATGGATACAAGGAGACTATTTGTAATTTGGAGAACCTCGACTTTGCTGATGAAATAGTCCTCATCAGCAGTCAGATAAAAACGATGCAGGAAAACACAAATGAACTATCATCAATAGCCAGCAAAATTGGGCTTGAGATCAATCATGAAAAGACTAAGGTCATAAAAAGCTTAATTCTAACAGATGACATAATATACATGGAAAACAAACCGGTGGAAGAGATCGATCACTTTGTTTATCTTGGAAGTCACTTGACTTTGATCGGGAAGGCGATGCAAGTAAAGAAATTAGAATCAAAACAGCAATGTTCTTCAGAAGCCTTGAAAAGTTGTGGAAATTAAAACTCATCAGCACAGTCACAAAACTTAGATTATTAAAATCAAATGTACTGTCAACCCTTACATGTGCATGTGAAATCTGGAAAACAACAAGAGACATAGAAACAAAGTTGAATGCATTTAAAAATAAATGTCTAAGGAAAATACAGGTATAACATGGAACGAATTCAAAACAAATGAGGAAATTCGAGAAATCACCAATCAACCATAAATACCGTCAGTAATCAAGAAAAGGTGATGGTCATAAGGAAATGTGATGAGGAGAGATAATAACCGAATAACAAAGCAAGCCCTTATGTGGCAAACAACAGGTAAGAGTAAAAGAGGCCAACCCAGAGAGACACTGAGAAGATCACTGATCAGAGAGGCAAGAGCAGCAGGAATCGACTCCCTCAATGAGATAGAGTTGCTTGCACAAAACAGAGACAAATGGCGAGATTTGATAAAAGATCTTTACAAGGATTTAAAACTGCTAGAATAAAAATTTAGATAAGAGGAGTATCTGGGTCTAAGCCCTATGGACAGGCTACGGCTCGACAGGTCAATAGATAGATAGATAGTTGTTATTAAAAAGAAAAAAAATTAAAATTTTGATAATAATGAAGTAAGTAGTAAATCTTTTGTTTTTATTCATTCATTTCTTGTTTATCATTTTGTTATATTTAGTGTGCTGCTTCTCACTTACTCAGTTACTGTCATCTGAGTTTAACTTAAACACAGATGATGACAGTAACTGAGTGCCAACACTTTACTTTAAACTTTAAGAAGGGGTGCAAACTCTTTTCTAATTTCTGCATGGTAAATACAGTCATTATTTATTGACTTTGACAAGTACTATTATAATTAATAGCTAACTGATTAAGAAATGTGTACCATCTCTTGCTTTAGGGAAGTTATAACAGTGATCTAGTGCACTAGTCCAGTCACCATATAATCTCTAGGTAGACCAGTGTGGTGACACTTTTTTCTCTATGGGTTAAGAATGGTGATAACAATAAGAAGAATGCTGGACTTGTCACTGCTAATGTATGGCTAAGAAAAGTCTGCAAAGTGAAATTTAAAACTTCATTTCCCCACATTTTATGTGTCACAAGATATATTAGTATGGTATTGGGTGCAATTTTCAAATTAGTTTCCTGTAATTTTAAATGTAA
Organism: Megaustenia siamemsis; assembly: GCA_032433765.1. NCBI lineage: Eukaryota > Metazoa > Mollusca > Gastropoda > Stylommatophora > Ariophantidae > Megaustenia > Megaustenia siamemsis. The sequence continues at coordinate 85,935,534 of JAVIAB010000047.1, read as the reverse complement.
TATACAAATATAAATTCAATACTATAATTTTGTTTTACATCTTTTCATATAAAATTGTTTTTAATTTAAGTGGATTAATTTTACATCAAACACTGACAGAAACAGAGAAAAATATCAAAGTACCCATTTGAAACAATGCCTGTCCTAGAGAATCTAGGTCAGCGGTAAGAAAGATGTATAATATAGCTTTTTTTTAAGATTTTAATCTTTTGATATTTCAAGTCATATGGAGACAATGCGCTTGACAGCAACAAAACTGAAAGCAGTCAGCAACTCATAGCTGATGGCTAGCACTAGGAACCAGAACCATCCAGACCCAACTAAACTTCTTCGTGGTGCCCCTGGAAACCCTGGACTAACCATTCTAGTCTGGCCAAATGAGTAGGGATCAAGGAGAGAAGGGAAGCCAACCTAATACTCAAAAATGCTGTGCTGAAGCTGTTGGGCCAAAATGTGCAGATATCACAGTTCTCTAATGCAAACCACAACACATCTATGCCCACATTACATCTTTTTAACCCTAGATTACGATACATTACTGCATCAAAACACAAATTCTTCAAAATTGGACATTTTGCCATGGTCAAACATTAATCCCTTCCATGTATCTACTTTCAGTAACCAAGAGTGTTAGATATTGATGTAGGATTTTTTTCTTTTCCATTTCCCGAGAAGCATTGTTTTTTGGGGAAAAAAATTGCTAATTTTCAAGAAATTTTTTACTTTACCTTTGCTGTGACCAGGCAAATTTCCTGGTCATTGGCAGACATTAAACAACCCTTTGTGACTCAGGAAAACATAGTGAATAATGCTATGAGGTAGCCGAACATACTGACAGACTTACGGCGACCATACCGATAGACAATGTAACATGTCCGATCCGTGAGGTGAAGCTCAGGTCATAATTCAACCTGAGCCAGGAATTCAGAGTCCCTGTGTTCTGTCTAGTGTGAACTTTACGGCAGTGTGTCAAAATTTCAGAGAACTTTATTTTTAGAGAACCTGTTACATTTAAATGGTGATAATTTTTACTATGGTATTGTAATGATAGAGTTACAGATAGGTATCGTAATAAAGAGTTAAGGACAGATGACAAAGAGGTCAATTAATTCATTTAGTAGTCATCTGATGAATGCCAATATTGTAAGATTTCAAGTCATGTGATCAAACTTTATGTGCTTGTTTCTTACCTCAGTCTCTAATAAGTAGTCTAGTCTTTGTCTCTGAAGCTTGATGAATTTATATATTATTTTGGTATTTACTTTTAAGTGTTTGTGTGTCTGCAAGCTTTTAGAGACGTATGGATGAAAAAGGAACTCCTTAGCATTCACCCTTAAGTGGACGTGATTTCGTTGTGTTGCTAGTTGATGGCAAAGCCGTGTTATTTGTGCCTTTAGCCCGAGACATATGTCTTTGGCATAGACAGATTTGCTTAACAATTTTTACCTGGGCAGTGGCCATTTGTGGCTTACTCTTTTAGAATTTTTAACTGCCAAAGGTTCTTCAATGCACGTGGGTACACACAGGATATCCTGTTTCTCACTGTTTACATAGAGTGCTAGACATTGGATCTCACCACCCAGAGACCAGGGGAGGGTAAAACTGAATTAGCCATGGATTCAAAATGAAAAATTTCTAATCTTGTCGTTGGACTCAGCCCAAGGCGTTCCTGTCCAGAGGCTGACATCTTAACTCTACACCCTTTCCTTCCCCCAAACCCCCCATCTAGGTGCATGTTAACTTTTAATGTAACTATAAATAGTTACTTATTTTTAAAATATGTAATGTAAACAAGGTATTGTTAAATAATTACTATTCTCACACACGTATGCCCACTCTCTCCTTTTCTGCGAGTCATGTAATTTTTGTTTTCTTCTGAGCACAAATTGTGTTGCAGCTCTTACTAGATTTGTTTGCTTTGGTGTTGCAAAATTTATCATTTCAGTTTGTTTATGCAGATAAAAGTCAGTAGATATTGGCAATTTTGTTGCTTTTTATGTGCTATTTCTGTTACATTTATAATGGCCAAAGTAATAACAAACACATACCTCTTTTAAAAAGAACATAGCAACTGTAAATAAAGCTGGACAGCTAGAGATTCATTAAAGAGTGATCACCCAAAAGTGCTGCCTAATATGTGCTTTGGGGGTACTTATATGAAACAATAATAAGCCTCATCAACAACTATATGTGCCCAGCTCAAAGGGATTAATAAAAGGTAAAGGTATATAGGGAATATGGTGTTAATGCCTATATTTTGCAAATACCAGTGGCACATTTTATTATGGGATCATGCTACACTACTTTCCAAAAAATAATCTGGTACCCATTTCAGGCTGCAGAAATCTAGAATCCATCAACTGAGTTCTACCTTGATTTCTTGTCCTTAGTAGTTCAGTTCACTAGTCATTGAGTTATCATGGGTTCCCCTGAGGGAACAGGCCAGAAAAAAAAAAAAACAACGGAGAGACTATTGTATGTTCAACAAGAAAGAAAGTAGTTTGGTCCTGTTATGTTTGATGATGTAGTACATTTTCTATTATTTATGTGATTCTGGTTTAGTGATTGATTTATTGTTATATTAATATAATCTATTGTATGTATATTATAATAATATAATATATTGTAATAGGAGCTAAGAATCGAACATGCATTAGGAGAAGCAGCTCAATGAACTATTTTGAATTACATTGGCCATTTTCTGGAATCTCTTGTGAAAGAAAGAGTGAAATAAGACAGAGACATGTATGAAGAAGAGTTAGGAAGATCTCATATGGAAAAGATGGGAAAGATTAGTCATAATATGAGAACACAAATAAAAGATTTAATGAGGTCCTATGCTCAGTGAGGAGTTGAAAGATTGACAATGGCGATTTGATGAATAATTATTCCAGTTCTAGGAGAATGAGGTGCTGATAAGACAAACTTGACAGATAGCTGAGAAGGGGGTCACTGATAAGGACATGAGAAGTGTAAGTTGATACCACACAGCGTGAAGGAGAAAGATAGTCTCAGCACTTGTGTTGTGTGGTCACAGCTTACAATTTTATTTTTGTGAGAACTGATATCATATAATTGTCACTGAGAACAAAAATCTGAAAGGAGTGAAAATTATGTACACTTTTTTTTAATTATGATTTGTATGCTTATTGAGTTAAATGGAACATTGTAAATGTAAGCAAATCACAAACACTTGTAGATGGCTTTGGGCCCAAATGGCATAATTGATTGTGGTGATATGTTTAAATTTGATAATTGATGGCATTGTTGGTTTCTGAGATTAAACATTGAGCCAAAATCTAGGCATGTTAGATCAATAACCAACCAACTTTTCATATAGAGTCAACACATCAGATGTCTTACTTATTAAGGGTCTTTGGAGAAACATTATTAGTATTGTGTGTTTTAACAAGAAAGATCCTTGCATGTTTCATCTTACCTCTTGTTCTTATTTCACAATTTTTTTTATTAATTTAGCATTAACTATAGTAAAGTATAATATAACTATGCAAGTACATATATAATTACCAGTCTGATGTTAGCAAACTACATAACAAGCAGTTTTACATCCGAGTATTTAAAATATCTACATAGCTGGAATTATTATCAACAGGTTGTTCTATTTTTAATAACATTGTCCCCCTCATACATGGCCATTGTACACCTGTCAACCATCTAAAATGATGTGCATTAAACCAATAAAACTGACACAAAGATAAATAATTTTACATTATGTTACTTTTTGGGGTCTTAAAATGTACTTGTTCAATACTGAAACATATTTATTTTATATGCATATACATTTTTTTTTTCTGATTATAAATTTGTAGATGAATTGAAATAAATCTGAACATTTTTTATTCATTACAATTCAATAATAAATTAGATGTGTTTGAAAACAAAAGCTCTGGGATAATACTTTGTATGCCATGGAATGAATTCAAGAGTAGTGCAGAAATAATGACAAAGCATCCCAAAGTATCATGTATGATCAAGGGAAGAAGGTGGTCTAATGGGGGATTGGTTGGTCTCGAGGCAAGATGCTGGTTTCAAGACAGAAAGGTTGTGAGTTTAAATCTCGGCTGCACCATTTGGGATTTTAATTTGTAATTTCTCTCTGCAGCAACCACCCCTGATGTCAGCAGCGAGACCTGGCTTGAAACTTCAATTATTCATTGATAGAACAAAATATGAGTGCCTTTAAAGTCAGATTTATCTACCTGTGCAGTTATGGACCAATATGCACATGGCTGCTATGGAAGAACAGATTTACATGCAAAATGAAGTTCCTAGTCTCTAGTGACTTTGCCAGAGGTGGAAGCTTGTGAACGCAAAAAAAAAAAAAAAATAATAAATAATGTTGGTTATGTGATGAGAAGACATAACAAGGAATTCTCAAAGCAAGCCCTTAAATAGGAACTAGAGGGTAAAAGAAAGAGAGGCAGACTAGAGATACACTAAAATAAACACAGAGGTGAGAGGCAACAACAGCAGACATGAGTTCTCTTGCTGAGATTGAGAGGTTTGCCTAGGACAGGGATGTGTGGTTAGACACAATGCCAGTCCTGTTCAACATCTGCCATTTGATAATGGAGATTGTTGGACATGAGAGTGTAACATTTCTGTCCCATGTGTCATCTTTGGCTCAAAAAGATAACAGAATAGAGTTACAGTTCAAGGTTCTTATTTTATGATGTATGTGAATGGTTCTTAGCAAAATGTCATTTGTAAAGATAAGATTACTAATGTTTACAATTTTGGAAATAATGTGCTATTACAATATATAATTTATTGCAATGGGAAGAACTGAGTGCATTAACAACTTATAAATTTGTCATAACTATCCTATGACAGGCAACACTCTGTTATTAATGATGAAGTGAATGGATTAGTATAGGGGTATTAAAAGGGACATAAATCATTTCTCTCTTTCTCTTTCTCTGTGATCAAGACTCAATCAGAGTAGGATTCCAGACTCTCATGAGGTCAGCTGTTTGTTTAAGCTAATCGATTGCCCCATGTAGTACACATAAATCATTTGATGTGTAAACTCAAGATATGGATAGTGAGTTGGTGAGTGGATTAAAGATGTGGATAATTGGTTCGCTTTGTGGAAAATGAATTAGATGAGTAATTTCACAATGTGGAGGAGTAATTAGGTGTATGGATTCTTCAGCATTCAAGGATTCAATTTCTGCAAAATAATTATGTAAGTGGATTTATGATGTGGTCTTCTTCTTTTCTTCTTCTCCTCTTCTTTCCTTCCTCATCTGCCTTTCAGCGTCGAGGGGAGATATAATTTGCGGTCTTTTGCTCATCAAAGTCATGATGTGGTGAAGGAACTATATGAGTGAATGAAAAATTACTTGATATTTATGGATTTGCAGTACTTAAATCCTGTTGTAAAGCCCAATTCATTGAATGAAATTGATATTATACAACCACATTTTTATGGTGGATATAACAAGTGGAGTTCTTCAGTGTTTATGGAAAATTGTTGAGATTAACATGATAGTTAAGAAGAGGAACAAGGGCATTCCAAAAGAGGCCAAGTGAAAAGAAAGCTTAATTCTAACATCACGAGGAAACAGCTATAATTTTGTCTGTACATTTAATAATAAGGGGAACAGCTGGGATATATTGTGATAACTGGAAAAGTTAAGGGACGATGGTATAGAAGAAAATAGGGAGAAAAGATACTAGACAGTTTAAGAGAATGCTTTGGTGGAAGTCAGCAGCAACAGAATTGAAAAACAAAAATTAGAGGTAGAAAGTTGTGGAAAGACATGATCATCTATGCCACAAACAATTATTATATTTGTTGACATTAGTTGCCATAGTTGCTTCCAAGCATTCATTCGATGATTAAATGAGTAGACCTCTTCGTCATCCTCCCTTAAAAGGACATTAAGTAGGTGTGTTGTGGTTTGCAGTAGATCTGTGATATTCCTGCTTTTTGATCCGGCACATCTAACTTCAGCACATCTAACTTCAGCACATCTAACTCCAGCACATCTAACTTCAGCACATCTAACTTCAGCTCATCTAACTCCAGCACATCTAACTCCAGCACATCTAACTCCAGCACATCTAACTTCAGCACATCTAACTCCAGCACAGCATTTTGGAGTGCTGGGTTTCTATTCCCCTTAATCTCTACTCACTTGGCTGGACTAGACTAGTTTGTCTGTTTCTAGGGGCACTATTAAGAGGTGAAGTAGAATCTGGATTGTTCTGGTTCACCAATCCAGGTGCACACTATCAATGTTTAGCTGACAGCTTTCAGCTTTGTTGCTGCCTCATTGTCTTAATTACTTTATGTAAAACATTAACCATTTTTCTAGCTGCTTGTGACTGCTGGTATTGTTGCAACCCTTCCTGCACTGGTTTTCAAACTAGTTAATAAGTGTAATTTAACTATAGTCTTTTTCTTATATTTTAGATTAATCGTTGTTGATGTTCACTGTTATAATAGAGAAAAATAAACAAATATACTTAGTAATATATTTTAAAGAAAGTTTTTATAGATACAATTTACTAAGATTATATTCTTCTTTGTTTAATTTCTGTGCTAAATCATTCCTTGTTTTTATGTTTCCTTCCATGTTTTTTAATTTGTTTACGAACGGTTGTTTGGACAGTTGCTCTTCGTTGAAAGACAAAATGTATCAGCCAAGTCATATTTCATCTTGTTGTTTTGCTGAATTGCACCCAGAAATCCTAACGTAGGTTTTCATGATTAGTTGTTTTGCCCGCATCCTGTCTATGTGCTAATGAGGCTTGACAGGTTGTAAAACTTAGACTATGTTAAAAATATCAAGAGATATAAACTGTATGAAAATAGATCATTTTGCTGATTAAACAGATGAGTTTAACATCTATGATACTTTAAATTGTTAACTCTACATTTTCTTCTAACACTATCAGCCTAGTCACATGAAATATATTTAATTAGCAGAACATTTACTGCACTTTTTCAGCAGATAGGGAAGACTATACATGATGATGATTCCCCCAGCTTGCTGGTTAAACTCATTCTTTTCTTTATTTTTTCATTCATTTGTTCATTTTACTTGTTCCTCTAAGATGAAGTGCATTTTAATAATTAACTGAGCCAAGCTAATAAGCCAAATGAGAGTATTACACAACATGCCCTTTCCTGGAATCCCCAAGGAAAAAGACAGAGAGAAAGACCAAAATATTCCTGAAAAAGACAAATGGAAGCAGAGATGAAGATGATGGGGAAGACATGGAATGAACTGAAAAGAATGGCAGGAAACAGAACAGCTTGGAAAATGTTTGTTGAAGACTTGTGCTCCACAGAGAGCTGAAAATTAAAATAAGAAGAAGAAGACTTAAGTTGAAAATTCTTACTCTCAGTGCATTATAGTTTGTTGTAATTTGACTTGTACTCCGTTAACCCCTGCATTTATGCTGTGCTGATCCAATAAATACTTTAAATGCTTTTTAAAATATTGCTCACATACGCACTCTGTCCTTTCTGTTGCACTGTCCAACTTCTCTTCTTGATTAGTCATCATCATCATCAAGTGCCTTCTCCGCAACGAAGGTTGGCTGCCATGGATTGCCATTCTACTCTGTTTCTTGCTTTGATGGTGCAGGCTGTCATAGATTGACTTGTCCATCTTTTGATGTTACTCGTCCATGTTAGTCTTGGTCTGCCTCTGCCTCTTTTACCTTGTATTTTTCCTTCCAATATTACTTTTAGTAGGCTGTTGTGTCTTTTAACATGCCCCAAAAATTTCATTTGTCTTTTCTTAATTGTATTTATAGCTCGTTTCAAATCACGTGCCCAACTTCAAAACGCTATTACTCAGTAACCGTTTGTTAAAAACTGTTGAAATTTTCCAAATGTTATTAGAATGCAAAAGACCCTTTAAATGTATATTTAACAAATATCTTGCAGCTGCAGTTTTCTTAAAGTGGCGAATTTCTTTGATGTTTGTCAAAATTGTAAATTGTGAACCCCTAAATAATATAAATTACCGTAGTTGCTGGTCTATGATTAATTTTCACTAGGTAAAGGCGTGGCCGTAATGGGGAAATAACCTAATAAGACAAAACACCAGGAGAATTATTGTCTTCTCAGTTCGAGGACGGACGATAATATCAAGGTATACCTGTATGTCCAATTTTCATAGTTGTGTGGTCCTGATAAGGACCGTTTGTTGAACTAATTTAAGGTAATATAGGGGCCAACATTGTGGGGGCTATATACTTTCATTCTGAATCAGACGAGTCTAAAAGATTAATAACTGTTTGGGGTTGAACATTCCACAAACCATCATTTTTCCAATATTCCTCTTCCTGTTTTAAGACGTGGTCTTCACATTTAGCCCAATAATCTTTGTCTATATTTAATAAAGCGAGATTAGCAAGAGTCTTTACATCGCATATTTTGAATGTTGTATTTTCATCTGCCACTTGTCCTTTTAATTTTGCCCAGATTAGTTCTATTGGATTTAAATGAGCACGGTAAGGTGGCAGCCTCAAACTTATATGACCGTGCTCTTGGATAATCTTATCTATTTGAAAAATCTTTGTCCTTTGTTTTTGCTTTACTAGAGATAGTAATTCAGGTTTTAAGCACATGTTATTAAATTGTATGTGCTCCTTTGTGAGCCATATCTTAATAGCATCTTTTGTACTGGATGACGTCGGGACTTTATCTTCAAGTGCAACAATGTTGTGGTACGCTGCATTGTCCATTATTAGGCAAGATGGTCGATCTAGTGATGGGAGAACAGAATTTTCAATCCAATGTCTAAATATGTGACCATTCATCTCAGAGTGATAATCCCGATTGTCTATGGATTTTGAAAGAAAAATTAGCTCTGCATTCTGTATTAGTCCATGTTGTCGACTACCTGCATGAGCAATTATCAAGCGCTGTCCTTTGCTGCTAGGTATTAATCTCTTAATCTTTCCATCTGATGACTGCCATTCCCTTTGGTTAGTGTGGTGAGCATTGATCCATGTTTCATCCAAGTACACAATATCATAACCTTGCTTGCGCACCTCTTTTACTTCACGTAAGTACTTGCTTCTCATGACTACTATACGTGGCTTCTCACAGATGATGTTTCGTCCATTGGAATACTTTCTGAATGTAAAGCCTGCACCTCCCACATTCCTCCATAATGTAGACTTTGATATTTCAATACTGTTGTTCTTTTTCAGCGATACTTTTAATTTTCTTATTGTAACAGTTTCATTCATACCCAACATTTTGCGAATTTCACTTCTAAGTTCACTGTCGAAATTATCCAACATTTTTGCTCTTCCTTGTGATTTTGTATATTTTGAACATTGACGGTCACGTGCTTGAATCCAGCTATTAAATGACCGTTTAGATAAATCCAAAATGTGTCTTGTCCTATTCTCAGGGTTTTCTAAAGAATGAAATAATCTTCCTTGTTTAGCCTCTTTGCAAAAATAGTCATACATTTTTATTGCGATGTTTTGTAAACTGCAGAATTTCATTTTAAGACTCATGATAAATGTTATCGTTCCACGTCTCCACTTATGAATGAATGGAAATGGAACACATAATTTCTCGTGTTCTTTACAAGTGTCTAATTGTGTCAAAAAACCACAGCGAAAGCGTGCAAACACGTCAATTTTGCAGTGTATGGATTTTTACTCGCTATTTTTAACTTAAAATACTGTAAACATTAAGTTTTGACTACATCAATGGGTCGTTATAAATTTATATAAATCAAATAAGCAACAATAATAACCAAATGTTTTTTTTAAAGAAATTCCCTGTTGGGGGTTCTAATCATTATAACTTTACATGCAAATTTTGAACAACTTACAACAAGCAGTTAAAAAGCTATCGATTTTAAAAGTTGGGCACGAGTTATGAAACAAGCTATAGTAGTTTTCTTTTTATTTTCAGTTGTTTTAAAACTTCATCGTTTGTTATCTTTTCTTTCCATCCAATTCTACCTATTCTTCTATAAATCCACATTTCAAATGCTTCAATTTTCTATTCTGTTTTCTTGTCTAATGTCCATGTTTCTGCACCATACAGGAATATTGAGAAGATGTAACATTTTGCCATTCTTAGTTTCAGCCCTGTTGATATTTGTTTTGTTGTTAGTATATTTTTCATGGCATTAAAATTACTTTTTGCCATACCTATTCTTTTGTTTATTTCAATTTTACATTTTCCATCATTGGTTATAGTATTTGTAGCTCTGGACTATCTCCAGATGTATTCCCTCAACTGTGATATTTAATTAGATTGATTAAAAGTTCCCATATTTCCAAGACTAAAGTTTAATGATGTGAATTTTGTCATCTAAAAGATTTTCATTTCACAAAGAAGGACATTAGCTGTGACGAACAACACAACAATGGTTCCAATACTCATGTTTTTCCATGAAGTCAGCACATTCTATGAATGATGTCAGTATCATAACAGGACACACTGCTTTCCCAGAGAAATCTCTGGTACCTATTTTCAGAGCTGAGTAAACCCCAAAGCCTCAATAGTCAGGACAAATTTTGCCTCAGTTAAGAACTGAACTTGTACCACCTATTCATGAGACTTGCACATCAATCACTCTGCCACTATTTAAAGTTATCTTACTATTTCTTTTTGTGTGTGTGTGTGTGTGTTCATTTGAATTGTACTTAGTTATAAAACACAGTAATAAAAGACATCTGTGTTGTTGAGTAGGTTAAGTTTAGATGTGAACTGTAGATTCAATGGTAAAGTTTCATGCAGACTACAGTTTAATTTGCTTATTTGCTTGCTTGCATTTGCCTGATGACTAAAGGAATACACCTCCTCATCATCCGCCCTTAAGTGGGCGTGTCTGTGTTATGTTCTGGTTTGCAGTAAAACTGTGATATTTGTACCTTTCGGCCCAATATCCAACGCCAGCATGTTATTTTTGAGTACCGGGTTGTCTTCCCTCTTCGATCCCTACTTGCTTGGCTAGACTAGACAAGTCAGCCTGTTACTGGATGCACCACGGAGAGGTGGAGTAGGGTTTGGATGGTTCTGGTTCACCGATCCTATCACAAGCTACCATCTGTGGGTCACTGACAACTTCCAGCTCTGCTGTCAGGAGATGACTTTGCCTCCCAGTTTAATTTAAACTTTTATATGGGGGCTGTATAGTTAGAATAGATAATCAGGAAAACACAGCACAGTTTCAAATCACATTGGGGTCAAAAACATTTTTCTATTATGGGGGAAATAAAAACTCAGACCAAAACACCTCGTGGCAACTGCATTGGGCAAATTGTTTTTATTAACTTATTCTATAACTGGTATGAGCCCCCAAATCACAGTGGGGTCAAAAACATTTTTCTATTATGGGGGAAATAAAAACTCAGACCAAAACACCTCGTGGCAACTGCACTGGGCAAATTGTTTTTATTCTTTTATTCTATAACTGGTATGAGCCCCATCCCCTCAAATCACAGCCTAGAAATGGGATAATACTCGTGAGTGTAAAGATAGTTGTAGCTAGAAAATATATTAGTTGGGATGTTTCACAAGCTTTCATGTTCAGAATGCACCTAGGAATCATGACACAGATGGGCGTGATCTTTGCTTAGAGTGCCAAGAAGCTAAAGGATCTAAACACTTAACTTGGCATAAGAGATCTTTCCTAATGTTCAGATTTCCTTCTGGTGCCATACTCTTGAAAAAGACTTTCCTATCTTCATTGAACACACACTTGCTTAATGATTGTGATAATATCATCATAGGCACAGCTCCTGGATATGAGGTCAGACAGGATCGAGCTTCAAGCAGCCAAGTCTGTTCTGGAGAAGGAGCTGCACACACTTCTGCTGCAGCTGCATTCTTCTCAGCTGGAGGTGCACGCACTTCGGGGCTTGGAAGTTGACATGCAGGAGATTAAAAAGAAATTGGTGAGTTTGTAGCTTGGGAACATTTAATGGATGATTTTTTTGTTCTAGTGATCTTTAATAAAAAATGTTGTCAACTGCTAGTAGTAACTCTTGTTAGAAATAAAAAGAACTGTCATTTTGTTTGTTATGGGGAAATGTCATTCTGTTGGTATGAAGAATAGCTATCATTTTATTAGTAATAAGAAATGCTATCATTTTATTAGTAATAAAAAAAGCTATCATTTTATTAGTAATAAGAAAAGCTATCATTTTATTAGTAATAAAAAAAGCTATCATTTTATTAGTAATAAGAATAGCTATCATTTTATTAGTAATAAGAATAGCTATCATTTTATTAGTAATAAGAATAGCTATCATTTTATTAGTAATAAGAAAAGCTGTCACCATAACTTGTAGAAATGTGTGTTACACCCCACTACTAGCTCCTTACTACCAGCTTTACGGCAGCACTGCAATTATTCGCCTGTTCCCTATTGTTTTGTTAGTAATAAGAAGAGCTATTATTTCTTAGTAATAAGGGAACTGGTCATGTTGTATGTAATGGGAATGTATAATTTTGAAAGTAATAAAAGAATGTTTTCATTTTGATTATAACAATACATGAAATAATATTTACTATATAAAAATAAAGCTGTCATTTTGTTATTAATAATATATGCTGTCCTATTGTTTGAAAATATATTGTATTCTTGGGTGAACATGATGGGATCTTGTTATCATCTTTGTATACTGGCATTTAATACTTCCTAGCTGAGACCTGGCCTTGTATCAACTTGTACTTGGGGTTGTGTTTCTCTTTAATTGAACCGCTTATCTAGAGGGTTTGGCTGCTTTGTCTCAAACTGATGTCATTTGCAATATTGAACAGCAGACTACTGATGGAGTCAGAAAGTTGATTGTATATTTTCTTGAGGCTACAAAGCTGCCTACCCGTTTCTCTAAGTTTATTAACAAACAATTATAAATACTAAGTGCATGAAAAAATTATTCACACTAACCTCTCTGTCGAACTCACAGAATCTCCACCTATTGATTGCTACATAATCAGGATCTTATCTACTGGGTACTAACGCAATCATAACCTCAATTCTTTTGGATTGGGAAATATGACTTCTACTCCTAACTCTTGATCTCTCATTAATGAGGCTCTTGGCTAACCTGAACTGACTAGCTATTCCTAGTTATCTATTCTTATCTGGCCATCTAATGGCTTCGTCTCAGCCTAAACACATCTTTTTTGGTGGAATACAAGGTCCAGTCTCTGGGCTTGAGCTAACTACAGTCATCTTCTGCCTACTCTAACATCAGTCTGACTACTTGATTAGCTCCTTTCACTCTGACCGCTCTGCTCAGTCTATTTGATCAGCTCCTTTCACTTTGACCGCTCTGCTCAGACTGACTACTTGATCATCCTTCTTTCACTCTGACCACTCTGCTCAGACTGACTACTTGATCATCCTTCTTTCACTCTGACCGCTCTGCTCAGACTGACTATTTGATCATCCTTCTTTCACTCTGACTGCTCTGCTCAGACTGACTACTTGATCATCCTTCTTTCACTTTAACCGTTCTGCTCAGACTGACTACTTGATCATCCTTCTTTCACTTTAACCGTTCTGCTCAGACTGACTACTTGATCATCCTTCTTTCACTTTAACCGTTCTGCTCAGACTGACTACTTGATCATCCTTCTTTCACTTTAACCGCTCTGCTCAGACTGACTATTTGATCATCCTTCTTTCACTCTGACTGCTCTGCTCAGACTGACTACTTGATCATCCTTCTTTCACTTTAACCGTTCTGCTCAGACTGACTACTTGATCATCCTTCTTTCACTTTAACCGTTCTGCTCAGACTGACTACTTGATCATCCTTCTTTCACTTTAACCGTTCTGCTCAGACTGACTACTTGATCATCCTTCTTTCACTTTAACCGCTCTGCTCAGACTGACTACTTGATCAGCTCCTTTCACTGACTTCCGCCTGGTGGCGCTACAATTCCACGTTCTCATTGCTTGGGCCCAGTCATCTCATGCCTGTCTTTGATCTGTGCCAAAAAGGATCTCATATCTTCTAATTTCTGTGGATCTTCTCAAACTATTAGTTATTCTGATGACTCTTACCCTATATTGTTGCACTTAATATTCTCTTTAACTCTTAATTATGAAACCTATCTGTAACTCTCATTTATGATACTATAGTAAAAATTACTACCACTTAAATGTAACATTAGGTGCTTATTAGAAAATAGTATTTTCTCTGAACTCTTGACACACAGCCATGTGTTAACGGATGTCAGATGCTGCTAGGCCAGTAACCAAGTGTAAGAAGGTGAACAATTACTAGAACAGTTTCTTGGCAATAAAATGGGTGAGCTATTGAGTTATTTGCGGGTCATCATCATTGCACTCCGAACATGTCAATAGGTGCTCAGATCTCCTCCTAAGCAGTGTCCAATGACTGACAACCCCAGTTATATAAATTAAAATTGGTTATACTTTTTAATAATGTAAAAAAGATAACTAAATTTTGGGGTCATATGAAATGTTATCATTTGCTGGGGATGGAAAAGGTTATATCTTGGTTATAAAAAACATTTCCTAGCTTTAGGACCAGTTATCATTTAGTAGTAATAAAAGAAAGAGAATGTGAAATTTGGAAATCCACTCAGACCTCTGCAGGGTCAGAACAACAACAGGCTACACAGACCACTTCGAAGTTAGATCAGGTGTAAGACAGGGGTGCGTACTATCCCCCCTACTGTTTATTACATACATGGACCATATATGCAAGCTAGCCAACCCATCAGAGACAGAGGAGATCAACGAGCTTCTATTTGCAGACGACCAGGCACTAATACATGAAACAATAGAAGACCTACAAGAAAACTTAAACAAACTCAACATCTTAGGAACAAAATACAACATGAAAATCAACATCAACAAAACAGAAGTCATGAATGTCGCCAAAAATAAACAGAACATCAACATAACTATAGAAGGCAGACAACTAAAACAAGTAGAGGAATTCAAATACCTAGGAAGTCTAATGACAAACGACAATTCCCAAACAGCAGAGATAGAATCAAGATGCAACAAAGCTTGTCAAATCATCGGACAGTTATCACCACTATTATCCAACAAGGAAATAACTCTGGAGGCAAAACGAGCACTATATACAATACAATCTTCATTCCAACGTTGTGCTACCAATGCCAGACCTGGACTCTAGATGCAAGAACAATAAGAAAAATAACCTCTACAGAGATGAAATGTGTTAGACGAATGACAGGAAATAGTCTGAGAGATAAGATCAGAAATGAAGAACTGAGAAAAAAGCTAGGAATAGCCCCAGCCATAGAATATATAAGGAAACAACAGATAAAATGGTTCGGCCACGTGACAAGGCAGAAAGAACAAAACACAACGAGCCTTCAACAAACGTTGTGAGAACAACAGACCCAAGGGTCGACCACGAAAAAGATGGATCGATGGAATATTAGAAGCACTTGGAAACATAACAGCAGCAGAGGCGAACAGAAGAGCAAAAGACCGCAAATTATATCTCCCCTCGACGCTGAAAGGCAGATGAGGAAGGAAAGAAGAAGAAGAAGACTCAGACTTAACATAGGAAATTAAATGCCTTTGAAAACGTGTCTACATAGGATCTCAAACATAAGCTGGAAAGGATACATTTCAAACGAACTGATAAGAGATGAATCCAAACAATAATACCAGTTGAGCTTTATAAGAAGTTGCTGAAAATACACTAATGTGCTGAGAATGAATGAAGAAAGACTTCCTCATCAGGCATTCATGTGAAAACCGTCTGGTAAAAGATGACAAGATAAACCAAGAGAATTGTTATGCAGAACAATTAATAGGGAAGGCTCAACCATGGAACTAAGAAAGAACTACACAAACTAGCATCAAATCATTATTTGTGGAGAACTATGACTTCCACCATGTGCCATCTTCAACCAGAGAGGAAAATGAAGTAATAAGAGAAGCTAAAATTTGCTATTTGTAGGTGGTGTTATCATTATCTTGTCATTTTCAGGAGGCAGAACTCCTCAGTAGACAACAGTCAGCTCAAGCTGTCGCCAGGCTTGAGGCTGAGTTAAAGATTATTGCTAAGGACAACCAAGAGTTGAGGCAGTATATACTTGCACTACAGAGTGAAGTATATGGAGCCAGACTCGCTGCCAAGTACTTGGACAAAGAACTAGCTGGCAGGTTTGTTATGAATTTTGTCTAGTTGGTTGTGGTATGTTGTAGTTTTTGTTTAGCTCTGGTTATCTGTTAAGTTGTGTTAACATACTGTCAGTTATGTCTAGTTGGTTGTGGTATGTTGTAGTTTTTGTTTAGCTCTGGTTATCTGTTAAGTTGTGTTAACATACTGTCAGTTATGTCTAATTGGTTGTGGTATGTTGTAGTTTTTGTTTAGCTCAGGTTATCTGTTAAGTTGTGCCAACATACTGTCAGTTATGTCTAATTGGTTGTGGTATGTTGTAGTTTTTGTGTAGCTCAGGTTATTTGTTAAGTTGTGCCAACATACTGTCAGTTTTCTTGTATCTAGTTACTGCCCACAGCTGTTTGTTTTCATCTCAAGGTGACAATTTAGTTCTAGCCTTGAAGATGTTGCATTGTTTATGGATGATGTGCTGAGCCTAGTGCATTTAAATTATTCTTAGAATTCTTGGTTTCTATTTGTGATACAACATACAAATTGTAAGACTTTTGGCAAAAGTGAATATTTATGTGTGAATGATATTTTAGTAGTTAATGTTTGTAATTAAAATATCAACCATTAGCAAATCTGAGAGTTTGGAAGATGCTATTATTCAACTTTTAAACTCAGAAGTTTTTTTTTTTTTTTTAAAGATTTACTGTCCTCTAATCATTGTGATTGTTTAATAGAAGCATGTGGATTTTATCTTCCTGGAAAGACACAATTAAGGAAATCTACTAAAGTATCAGTGACAGACAACTGTGTGTCATGTATCTTGCATTTAGTTTTCCATCTATGCATTTAGTTACTGTCATTTATTATGTGTAATTAACTTGCTGCTAGGTATGTTGACTATCAGATATCTAGTGATTAGTTAATGTTAGATGTAATTTTCAATTTACAGTCGTGGGTCAAGTGTTCAACTACTGTCATATTTCTTATTCTCCCTTTTCAAATATTTAGTTACCATTGTATTATGTCGGCCTGGCGTGATATCAACCACATCACCTAAAAACGTGCCATGGTCGTGGAAAAATATGGCCACTTACACCATATTCCACATATGTTTAGCAAGGCATTTATGTCATGTTTCTCACTCTCATTTCAAATGTTTAGTTACCATTTTTTCTTACCGTCTGTTTCATTTGTTTAATTACTGTCATGTTTCTCACTCTCTCATTTCAAATATTTAGTTACCATTTTTTCTTACCGTCTTGTTTCAATTAAGTACTGACTGTTATGTTTCTAGAGTTTTTTGTATTTTTTTTGTTTTTAGTTTTTGCTATATACGTTGTTTATGTTTACTGCTAACGCTTGTTTTGTTGATACTGTTTATGGACATATACCTTTAATCAGAGGATTCTGGACTAAATGATTCAGGGTAATAATGTTTATTGTTTACCATTATGAAACATACATGACTCCTACAATCATTTTGCATTAAACAAATTCACATTGTTATTTGAGAATCTACATTTGTATGTATATAATACTATTAAACACCATCATATCACTAGGCAGTAAAATGATTTGTTGAAGAATGAACACAGTAATTGTGTTCATGTACTATCAAATGCATTTGTGGCTTGTAACATTAGTTCTGCATCTTTATAACTTTCTTTGGTCCGTTTTAATAAACTTTAGTGTCTAATATACCAAATAAATAGCACAGAAAAGTTCTCAGAATACCTTGGATAAAGCAAGAAAAATAGAAAATGAAGCTGTGTTAATAGGTCTGAACATTGAAGAGGATTATGAACATCTGACTCAGGAAGGTGAGGTATATCAACCACATTACAGGACACAGTGATCTGGGGAACAAATTAGTATTGGAAGGCATAGTTCCAGGAGATCAAGACAAAGGCAGAATAAGATAAAGGTGGCTTCAAGACATCAAAGAGACCTTGAAATTGACAACTGGGGAAATAGTCGGTCATGCTAGAGCCAGAGTTTATTTTAGATGAGCAGTCTTGTAATCAACATTCTACAACTAGATGATGATGTGACCAGATAACTTCCACTCAAATTATTACTTCTTTTTATGTTGTCTGTGATCTGTTAAATAATTAACTGTTGAGTTGAGAGATCGTCATGTATGTAATGGTGAGCGTGCTTACTTTGTGATTCTATGAATGAGAGTGCAGTCCAAGCCTAAAGTTCTACTGTTAACTGGGGTGATAAAGAATGAATACCTGGTTCGCTGTGTTAACTGCGAGAAATATTAATAGCAAAGGGGGACACTGTTACTTCCTCCCCTCCAAACTCATTTCTTGCTGCATCCTACCCTGGTATAGTCTGCTATCGTCATCATCATGTGCCATACCAATTGGCATAGGCAATCACGGCCTTCCACAATCTTCTATCCACAGTGCATCATATCAATTCTGTTGTTGACTGTTTTCCAAGCCATGACACCAAGCTGTTCGTATCTTCTCTCTTTGTTGTCCACAATTTCTATGTTCGTGTTAGCACAATTATTATGTTCTTTGTATTTTGCCAATTGTAACCAAGTATTCCAACTTTCCTCTTCTCATGATGTGCCTGAAAAATGTTGTTTCTTTCTGTTTTTAGGAGCTCCTTTTTTGTGTTGCCCTCTAAGTGGTGCATCTTCCATTTGATGCTATTATTGTACCCAAATGACATGTTGCACTTCTTTCAGATTGGTCCTGTTTATTTCTATGCTGCATGATGGTGATTATTGTTTCTTTGATATGACCATTAGTTCTCTTTTCTTACTATTCAGACTGAGACCTTTCTTGTTGCTTTCTTTTCCTATTATATCTAGAATTTCTTGTGGTTCCTTCTCCATCTCTGCCATTGAGACAGTATCATCCGCATATATGCAAATTGTTTGCAGTATAGTCTACTATGGTAAAGTCTAATTCTTCTCACCATCCTCTGATATTATATTTTGCTGGACTTTCTTTTACTAAGATAATTCTCAGAAAACACAGTAGTCCCACATTTCCTTATGCTGACTGCCTTACTTAATAAATAAAGTATAATTAAGACTTCAGAATGGTTCAGTGTCACTGCCAGTTGGGTATTCTCAAATACTGTATACTCAGTCCTCGTCAACAACCAAAAAAGTGTTCTTCCTGATCATTCATACAGTTCTAGTAAACATGTTGCGTTCTGAAAAAATGGTGTGACGCTTATGGTGCATATTTATTGGGTCACTGTAATGCTCATCACAGGTGGCACGACTTTTATGCACCTCTGCTGAATCTATGTAGACTCTAGAATCAGTGGTTGTGTTGCACGAATCGCTGTCAAAACAAATGAAGTCAGACCTCCTCTTCAATGAAACACTCGATCTCACCACCTTCCTGCTGGGTGAATTTGCAGTCAAACACTGATATCACATCTCATCACAGGGCAAAGCTGGGCCTGGTACCATTCTACTTCAATCAACAGTCAAATGCCTGCAACACGAGTCAGCACATGTTGGCACCACAACCTTTTTGACTTTGTGGTCAGGTGAATGTGACTATGGTAAAGGTATACTTGTCTAAGTCCAATGGGGGCCTATATTTCTCAGATTAATAAAGAAATAATCATCACAATGAAACACAATTTATAGAGAAATAATTATAAGCTTATCAATAATTTGCTCTTCAGCTGTGTGTCTACATCACAGCTGGTTTCCACATTAGCAGTATATGTTGATAATGCTATTTTAATATTCTTCAGTGGTAGCAGCATGACATACCTTCATTCTCTGTGACATGTCAGTTCTGTCTATGAAAGTTGGTACCATAGCACACAGTATATGTGTCTGAGATAGGGTCTTTATGGTTATATAATATATATATCTAACATTGACCACAACATCCAACAAGCACCTGGACTGATAACGGTTAGTAGTACATAGTTGATAGTTTCATCAGGATCAGTGAGGATAGAAAAAAAAAAAGCTCCCAGCCATGCTACATGGCATATGGGGAATGTGGTGTTTGTATCTATATTTTTTGTAGACCTTTGGCACATTATACTCTTTGGGGTAATGGGGTCGATATTATGCCAGTGGTGCTGTTTTCTTTCCAAGAAAAATCCTGTGCCCATTTAAGGCTGGGTAAACCTCGAAACCATCAATCATGATTAACAAAACTTCCTGTCCTGAGTTGTCCAGTTCACTAACCAATGAGCTGCCATGGTTCTCCAGGATTAGTAATCCTTATAGTTCTTCTCACATCTTTTTGTGGGTCCTAGTAACAGACTGATGTCCAGTCATTTGGTAAAGGTCTAGAATAGTCCTAAAAAAAATTATTTCAGAGAAAAAGTGATTCACCCTCAGCCTTAGTTAATGTCACAACAAAATTACAGTGGTTCTCAAATGCTGTTGAGAGTCACACATAGATCATTTCTTAGTTCATGTGCTTTTATTATTATTATTTTTTTTTTGTGTGGGTATTATGCATGTGCATTTAGTTGATGTACTTTGTATGTTCCCGTGTGCTTCCTTGATGAGATATGCCCTAATGTTAGATGAGTGCTAATTAATTTGTGGTCATTAGGACATGCATACTTCTGAAAACTTCCAGTATATGGTGGATAGGCGGCAGGAACATGAAAAATGTTCCTTGTTGCAGTTTCCTCATATTCCAGATCCGGCTCATTGCAGGAGCTACTGAGTTAAGTGCTCTGTGCACACCGTGAGCTGTGTGTCTCGTCCGTTTTGATCATGTTTCGATATTCCAGTTGTTTGCGATGAGTGGTGGTGTCATGCGGCAGGGAACAGTTGGCTGTGTTCACTTTCTGCACGGTTTTGTCTTATGTCTTTTGGCATGTGCTGGGACTGCGGCGATGGGGACTACATTTGCCTTTCTTTGTTTGGGGGGTGAGATGTTAATTCGGATGATTACGCTGCCACGGGCGGTTGAGCAATTATGGATTTTGATTCATTTGCAGTGATACCGGG
Source organism: Megaustenia siamemsis (assembly GCA_032433765.1). Taxonomy (NCBI): domain Eukaryota; kingdom Metazoa; phylum Mollusca; class Gastropoda; order Stylommatophora; family Ariophantidae; genus Megaustenia; species Megaustenia siamemsis. The sequence goes on along the minus strand of JAVIAB010000047.1, from coordinate 85,914,467 downwards.
GCCTTCCATAACCAACCAAAATAACCAAGCAAATGCATACTTCCGTTCATATGATGAATATCTTGTTAGTGACCATATCTGTTAGTGCGTTTTTATAATGATGGTTATGGTCAACATCATGCCAGGTCAGCCTACTTTTCCAGAAAAATATATCTGGAAGGCATTCTCAGAGGCTAGGTGAACCTGAAGCCATGTTAGTCCAAGATAAATCTACGACAGGGGGAATTAATCCGGAGCCTTCTGGTCATTGGCCGTTAACAATTCAACCACCTAGAAAGGTTTCACAACTAATCATGCCTTTTTTTTTAAAGTGTTGATTTTTATGTTTGTTTTACATTCCTTGTTTATAGAGATATGTGCTTATTATCAAAGCCAGTGCATTGATATTATTTTCATTTTTGGGCCCTGCGTTACTACATATATCAGTCAATGTGGATATGCTATTTGTGATAAGAACACATGTCTCACTCTGGATGTTTTTGCCAGTACCCCCACTGAGCTTTTGCAGCTCCGTAATAAGCAGGGGACTGATCTCTTGAGGGAAAAAAAAAAAAATTTAGATACCAGTCATGGCTTTTAGATCCACCCAGCAATAAATGGGTACCATATTTTCATAGGTAAGAAATCAGTACTGACATAATGCTGACTAAATTAAAAAGTGTATCGATTGTCAAACAAATATTGACACTTATGTTGTATTTGACAGTTGTGCCATCATATTATATATGGCCTGTGACGTCTTGGTAGCAGGCAATCATAATAAGTCAGTAGTTTGGTAAAATATTAGAATCTCTTTCTGGATACTATTTTGCAGAACAGCTTCTCTCTCGTGGTTGAATCTGCCAATATTGGATAGACATATTCATTCGACTGCAGAATCAATAGTGTCATATTTTATATATATTGACTCTTATTCAAGAATGGAGCAGTTGAATGCAGTGATTTCAGAACAATAAGCCTAATGAGCCAGGTAACAAAAATTTTACTAAACGTTATACAGGGAAGGATTCAGAATAAAATCAATACTGAATTAGATGAGCAACAATTTGTATTCAGGAAAAACAGTGGCACAAAAGAAGCCATATTTAGTATGAGAACATTGATTGAAAAGTACATAGAAGTAAACAAACCAATATATGCCTGCTTCATAGACTACACCAAAGCTATCGATAGAATACACCATAACCAACTTATAGACTGCCTAAAGGATATAAATCTAGACGACACAGACATATGACTAATATGTAATTTGTACTGGGAGCAAACAGTAATAATAAAATATAACAAGGAGAACTCTACACCCATGGACATAAAAAGAAGAGTAAGACAAGGATGCATCCTATCACCAAGCTTGTTCAATCTATACACTGAGCAAATCTTTAAAAACATTTCAGAGATGCCAGGCCTAAACATTAATGGAAACATTAATCAATGACCTAAGATATGCTGATGATACTGTTCTACTAGCAGAAAATCCTAAAGACCTACAACAATTGCTTAATGTGGTAAAAAACATAACAAGCAAAAAATATGGACTAGAAATGAATATCAAAAAGACTAAAACTATGATCACAGAAAATTCTCAAGACCTACAAATAAATATCACAGTTAAGGGAATACATCTGGAGACAGTCCAGAGTTACAACTACCTAGGACATACTATAACCAATGATGGAAAATGTAAAATTGAAATAAACATAAGAATAGGTATGGCAAAAAGTAATTTTAATGCCATGAAAAATATACTAACAACAAAACAAATATCAGCAGGGCTGAAACTAAGAAAGGCAAAATGTTACAACTTCTCAATATTCCTGTATGGTGCAGAAACATGGACATTAGACAAGGAAACAGAGCAGAAAATTGAAGCCTTTGAAATGTGGATTTATAGAATAGGTAAAATTGGATGGAAGGAAAATAAAACAAACGATGACGTTTTAAAACAACTGAAAATAAAAAGAGAACTACTAAATACAATTAAGACAAGACAAATGAAATTTTGGGGGCTTGTTAAAAGACACAACAGCCTACTAAAAGTAAAATTTGAAGGGAAAATACAAGGTAAAAGAGGCAGACCAAGACTAACATGGACGAGTAACATCAAAAGATGGACAAGTCAATCTATGACAGCCTGCACCATCAAAGCAAGAAACAGAGTAGAATGGCGATCCATGGTAGCCAACCTTCGTTGCGGAGAAGGCAGTCGATGATGATGATGACTTTTATTCCATATTTCCTTTATAGAGAGATCGGGGGGAGGGAGTCGTCCTTTTTCATCTACATTTTTCCCCTCAATACCTTAAAGATAAGAATGTTTGAGGTTGAAACTGTAGGACTGGCAGAGAGTTAGAAATGTTGGCTGAATACGATGAGCTGAGAAGGCCAATTTGGCCACACAAGTGACACTCCATGTAGAACACACTTTCTGGCGATATCATTAACTTGTGACCGACCGAAACTTTTGTTGCACTATTTAATGTTTGGCGTTTAAAAATATTCTGTTCGCAGAAGGTATAAACAAATAGATTGTGAAGCTGGCCAGAAAAACGAAATCTGTAACATGTAAATATCAACAGAAGGTATGAACGTGTTCTTTATTATTGTCATAACTAGAACATGGAACTAAAGTAGCGGCTGCTGCAGATAGAGAGGATATTTGTACGCAAAAATAATATTCGTGGTCATGTATCCGTGCAATAAATGCCACAAGTGTGTGTTGAGTCTGTGAAGTGGAACATTTCATCATCTCTACCAGAGCACATCACGATCGCGTCCAACGCTTCCAGCAGATGGCGACCCACTCGTTTCCCGTGTTCACTAATATGTTTATGACTCTCACGTGTACGGTTGCTCGCCCAGCCCCAGAATATTGTGTTGTTACCAGTTTCGTTTGTTTTGCTTTGAAAAGAATATGAACGGAACACGTTTTTTCCCCCCTGGGCTACTGGTAACGTATGTTCAGCAGGTCTGATGAATAGATAATCTCAGGTAGTTCAGCGCCATCTTTTTTGTTGAGGAAACTGGCTTATCGCTTGTTTTGTGTGTTTATCTTGATGTCTATTGGCGTGTTTTTGCTTGTCCTCCACGTTTTTGGTTTCTGGTTGGATTATAATTGGGGGCAAGGGCGCCCGACAGCAACACTGGTAGCGACTGACTGATAGCTGATGGCCTCCAGGATTGATGAGGCAATCATGATAAGTCAGTAAATCATAGGAGGAAGATGTATGTTTTACAACACCCAGAAAAAATGACAAATAAACAACAGAAAAAAAAACAAAGTACAATAAGTGGTCCGAAGCAGGATCGAACCCGTACTCCTTGGCACTGCGCCTTGCCACGAGGAGCCGAACGCTAGGGAACACTGCCACTCAGCTAACAAAAAAATTAGCTATCGTGGACTCATAAATAAAAACATACATCTTCCTTCTATGATTCGCTGAATTATCACCTCGGAAGTTTCTCTCTGTAATAATATTCATTTATTATTATTTATCTCCATGATAAGTCAGTAGTTTGGTAAAATATTAGTGGCTTATGCTGGATACTGTTTTGCTGAACAGCTTCTGTCGTGGCTGAATCTGCCAATATTGGATAGCCAATTCGACTGCAGAGTGAATAAGATATATTCGTGTCGTATTTTTTATATAATTGACACTTATGCCATATTTTCTATATATTGACTCTTATTCCGTATTTCTTTTATATATAGAGACTCTCATTCCTTAATGATAAGAATGTTTGAGATTGAAACTGTATCAACCATTAAGACACTTCTCCGCCTCTTTTTGGTACCCCTGTTAACATAACAGGCTTGCCAGTCTAGTCTGGCCTAGTGAGTATCGAGAGGGAAGGCAGCCCAGTACTAAAAACGTCATGCAGAAGACGGATGTGTCGGAATGAAAGATGCTAATTTCACAGTTTTATTGCGAACGACAAAACAACGCAGGGAAGATGCTGGAGAGGTATAATCTAGGGTTGCAAGCCTTACGTTTACCCTTAAGATTTCTGTTTTTTTCCCCAATTGCATTTTGCGGCTTATATTTTTCTTTTTCCCGTAAACCGATTTCTTACGTTTTTTCTCGCATCCATAAAATTATTGGATAACTTTTTTTTTTTAATTCACAGAAAATTGAATATGTTACCCCATTTTTGCTTATGGGTAACGTTTTATTCATTTTAAATAATAAGAAAGGACATGTAATAAATGTAAAATTATCAATGTTCTATTCACTTTTTTAAACCAAATTCGGAAGTTGTTTTTGTTTTGTTATAGTATCATAATGCCTTTCTTGATAGATTTCAATAAAATCTAGCTGTGGTTAGTTTTGTTATTAATGTAGTGGTAGTAGTAGGTTGTAGTACTAGTATTCACGTTGCGTGGTACCATAAATGGTTTACAATAAGTCGTGGAAAGTCCGGCTTGCTGCAGGAGCTACTGAGTTAAGTGCTCTGTGCACACCGTGAGCAGCTGTGTGTATCATCCGTGTTGATTGTTTCGATATTCCAATGGTTTACGATGAATGCTGATATCGTATGACAGGGAACAGTTGGCTGTGTTCACTTTCTGTGCAGTTTCGCCTTATGTCTTTTGGCGTGTGCTGAGACTGCTATGATGGGGACTACAGCCACCTTTCTTTGTTTTGGAGATGAGTTAATAATTCGAATGATTCCACTGACACTGACGGTTGAGCAATTATGGATTTTAATTCGTTTGCAGTGATACCGGGGCCTTCCATAACCATAAGTCGTGGAAATCTTCCTTTTATTCTGATTGGGAAAAAAATCCGTGAACTCTTCCTTTTTTCCTGACAAAATCCTGACAACTCTTGGTAAAACTATTCCTTTAATCATTGTATCAAAGCGGAAGAGAGAGAAACTTATAAAATAAAAAGGCCACTAAGTGTTGAGTGCAATAAACAGAACAAATGAAGATAACATCACAATATTTTCAAAGCTGAAACAGCGCTGTAGCAACAGGAACAATCATTGAACAAATATGAGAACGTTAAACATTGAAACTAGTAACAGATCATAAGTACATTCATCTGTAGTTTCATAGATGGCTGTGCAACAACTGTCTAGCGGTCTACATAACAACAGTTGTGAGAAACAAACACGCCATCTTTACTACTACTAGTATTAGTCAAAGTGTTGATGGGAATAAAACAAAAATAAACAAATAGGTCGCCAGCCATATATAGCTCGCATAGCTGAAGAAGTCATAAACTTTGGGTGATTCCAGGATTTCCCTATGTCTGCATGCCTTTAGTAAAACTAGATGGCTAGGCGTAAATCATAGAAAGGTCAAAAGTGACTTGAGTTACTCAAGGTCTTGTTATGGATCCAGAATCCTGTGAGCCCTTCGGTCCAATGTCATATAATATCTGCACATATTTCTGAGGTCCCTTGTAGTTGCGTAGAAGGTGTTCCTCAAGGTAGTCGGTCTGTTTCTCCGTCAAGCGTGGAACGAGATCATGGTCACAGAAGAAAAAAAACCATAGCAAAAATGTGATAACTTGAATGAAACCTCATGGATACCTGAGACCTATGAAGTCCGGGCGGTTGCCTACAAACATATTTTTAAAATGACAACAGCTTTGAAGTTCTAACAGGAGTTAGACAGGAGGGGTGCCTACATGGACTACATATGTAAGTTAGCAAACCCGTCGGAGACGGAAGAGATTGATGAACTTCTATTAGCAGACGGTCAGGCACTAGTACATGGAAAAATAGAAGACCTAAAAAAACATTTTGACTTAACAGTGCAGTCACAAAATCATCATCATTGAGTGTCTTCTCCGCAACGAAGGTTGGCTACCATGGATCGCCATTCTACTCTGTTTCTTGCTTTGATGTTGCAGGCTGTCATAGATTGACTTGTCCATCTTTTGATGTTACTCGTCCATGTTAGTCTTGGTCTGCCTCTGTCGCTTTTACCTTGTATTTTCCCTTCTAATATTACTTTTAGTAGGTTGTTGTGTCTTTTAACATGCCCCAAAAATTTCATTTGTCTTGTCTTAATTGTATTTAGTAGTTCTCTTTTTATTTTCAGTTGTTTTAAAACGTCATCGTTTGTTTTCTTTTCTTTCCATCCAATTCTACCTATTCTTCTATAAATCAACATTTCAAAGGCTTCAATTTTCTGTTCTGTTTTCTTGTCTAATGTCCATGTTAAAACGGCCACAAAATACAAGACGAAAATAAAAAAGACAGAAGCCATGAACATCGTAAAAGAGAAACAGAACATCAACATAACGATAGACGGTAGACAGTTAAAACAAGTGGAGGAATTTAAATATCTAGAAAGTCTAGTGACAAACGACAATTCACAAACAGCAGAAATAGAATGGTTGGTTGGTTGCGTTCGCCCGATGACTAAAGTATTCTAGAGTATCGTGGTAGACTAGAATACTCCTCTTCATCATCCGCCCTTACAAGGACGTAGTGGGCGTGTTTGCGTTGTGTTGTGGTTTGCAGTATAACTGTTATATTCGCGCCTTTCGGCCCAACACATCCGACTTCAGCACGACATTTTTGAGTACCAGGTTGTCTTCCCTCTTCGATCCCTGCACCTTTGGCCAGACTAAACAGGTTAGTCTGTTACTGGAGGCACCGCGGAGAGGTGGAGCGGGGTCTGGATGGTTTTGGTTCACCGATCCTGGCGCAAGCCATGAGCTGTGGGTCGCTGACAACTTCGAGCTCTGGTGCTGGGAGGTGCACCTTCGCCTCCAAATAGAATGAAGATGCGATAAAGCTTGTCAAATCATCGGACAACTATCACCACTGCTAAAAAAAAAAAAATAATACTGGAGGTAAAACGGGCACTCTACAACACAATCTTCACGCCAGTGTTATTCTTCCAACATAGACTCAAGAACAATAAAGAAAACAAAAAACATAACCCAGATTAAATGTGTTAGACGAATGGCAGGAAACAGCCTGAGATATAAGATTAAAAATGAAAACTGAAAAATAAAAGCTAGGAATAATTCCAGCCATAGAATACTTAAAGGAACAACAAATAAAATGGGGTAACAACGTGATAATATAAATAGATCAAAATACGACACAGCGAGCCTTCCTTGAACGCTATGAGAACATCAGATCCAGGGGCCGACCACGAAAAAGTTGGATTGATGGAATATCAGAACCACTGGGAAACATAACAGTAGGAGAGACCAACAGAAGTGCACAAGATATCAAATTGTATCTCTCCTAGACGCCGAATGGCAAATGATGAAGGAAAGAAGAAACCTCTAAGCGATAAACAAGATAAAGTATTGATCTGGTAGAAATATCAGCATGTGAAGACACTTGCAATAGGAGAATGACATTTGGGCCGGAATGATGGTCCCACGAAAACTCGATCGCCCTGTAGCATCTTCAGAAACTAACCAGCCGAAACGGCTGTAGTCATGGTGATTAAATCAGCCGCTATCTCTGTGCTGTTGAATTTCCTGTCACGTGAGTCCAGTATAGCTATACAAATGCTTGCCATGTTTGTAAATTTTGTTTCTTTTCACGGAGATATGATTTCCGTGTAATTAAGTTGCAGGAAGTTGATTTCCAAACACTCCTTCAGATTTTCAACGAGAAATCCAATAGTTGGAACCGTGCCACGTAAATAAGGAAATCACGTTAAAGGTGTGGATATAACAGTAACATTACCTTTCACCTGCTAATTTGCATTACTCGTGTTTAGCATAGTGTCGGTTCGTTGCGCATGGCAGCCACTTCCTGTCGTAAAGTGAAAGTAGAAATCTTGTCAAAGGACATTGATATTGAGTTTAGCGTTTATCTATCACGATGTGCCGGTCCTCAATTTTTTTTCTTTTCTTTTCTTTTTTTTTTTTTGTGGGCGTGGCCGTAGTTTCCGTTTTGCAGCTGTGGGGGCTGCCACGTGTCGACACTCTGTGGCATGTTTGCAGTCTTGGACCATACTTGCCGCAAGTATTAAGGTTAAATTTGAAAATAATTTACACACATCATTCGCTGCGAAAATGGCGTACCCGGAGAACTGTTTAGCAAGAGCCAGACAGAACAAGTTTTCTTTATCATCAGACAAGATGCACACCCCGTCTTCAGAGACAGGAGAAGAAGACCGTCAGTTGTTGCGAAGGATCACATTCATTCTTTTCTGATGACGATCTTATGCCGCGGGGTCGACGTAAGAAGTTAGTTCAAAGTCTACAAGCTGCTGTGACATTTATTTATTTCCCAGGTTACGGTGGAAAACTTGGAGCTTTTACATCCTACCGGTGTTGCAGTACTAGATTTTATATGTCATCAAGGTAAAATACTGTGGGGGAACTAAATCAACAGACCAAATAACTGTGGGGAACTAGATCTACAGACCAAATAACTGTGGGGAACTAGATTTACAGACCAAATAACTGTGGGGAACTAGATCAACAGACCAAATAACTGGGGAACTAGATCTACAGACCAAATAACTGTAGGGAACTAAATCAATATACCACACCACTGTGGGGAACTAGATCTTTTAACGTGCTCTTGGACCTTCCCTATTCGCACAGTGTGATCATCCGTCTTTTTGCTTGCAGTTCACCATAAAACTGTTTCTTTGGTAAACAGACTTGCTGATTTCACGAGCATACCAAAAATAAACTACTCATGATGTATAGAATTTAACCTTTAATAGTTCAATATGAATATGAAAGAAATAACTGCTTGTGTTTTGTATAAATGAAGGTTTCATAAGTATGAAGAGATTACCTGCTTCTATTTGGCAAATTAGCGTTACACTGTTCATGCTAAGTGCGGATGCCTGGTTCGTTCTTATTCGTAGAATGTTTCCTAGCCATTCTCAACGTCTTCTTTTTACTTCTTGATTGATGTTAATGTCTGATCTTCTGGCGACTTCTTTGTTTGTGATGTGTTAATCCCAATGGATGTTTAGAATCTTCATAAGGCAGCGACCGTCAAATCATCTAAGTCGGCTTTCTATCATGTTGTTCATTCTTCACGTTCCTGCTGCATATATGAGTAAGGATCGGGCGTTTGACTTGCAAATTCTAAGTTTGGGTTGAAATGGAGACTAGTTGAACGCCAAATGTTGCTATGTCTATTGAATATCTGGGCTGACATGCCTGTTCTAGTAGAGATCTCTTTCTTAATGTCGTTGTTTGTTAATATTCATTGCCTTTCACTTCTCCCCGCAAATGAACCAATCTTCTTCTTCTTCTTCTTTCCTTCCTCATCAGATGACAGGCGTAAACATTAATGGAAAGAAAATCAATAACCTAGGATATGCTGATGATACTGTACTACTAGAAGAAAATCTTAAAGATCTACAATAATTCTTTTTTCTTCTTCTTTTCTTCCTCATCTGCCTTTCAGCGTCGAGGGGTGTTATAATTTGCGGTCTTTTGCTCTTCTGTTCGCCTCTGCTGCTGTTATGTTTCCTAGTGCTTCTAATATTCAATGGATCCATTTTTTTCGTGGTCGACCCTTGGGTCTGGTGTTCTCACAACGTTTGTTGAAGGCTCGTTGTGTTGTGTATTGTTCTTTCTGCCTTGTCACGTGGCCAAACCATTTTATCTGTTGTTTCCTTATATAAACTATGGCGGGGGCTATTCCTAGCTTTTTTCTCAGTTCTTCATTTCTGATCTTGTCTCTCAGGCTGTTTCCTGTCATTCGTCTAACACATTTCATCTCTGTAGAGGTTATTTATCTTATTGTTCTTGCATCTAGGGTCCAGGTCTGGCATTGGTAGCACAACGATGGGATGAAGATTGTATTGTAGAGTGCTCGTTTTGCCTCCAGAGTTATTTCCTTGTTGGACAATAGTGGTGATAACTGTCCGATGATTTGACAAGCTTTTGCATCTTGATTCTATCTCTGCTGTTTGAGAATTATCGTTTGTCATTAAACTTCCTAGGTATTTGAATCCCTCTACTTGTTTTAGTTGTCTGCCTTCTATAGTTATGTTGATGTTCTGTTTATTTTTGGCGACATTCATGACTTCTATTTTGTTGATGTTGATTTTCATTGTATTAGTGCCTGATCGTCTGCAAATAGAAGTTCGTTGATCTCCTCTGTCTCTGATGGGTTGGCTAGCTTTCATATATGGTCCATGTATGTAATAAACAGTAGGGGGGGGGGGGGGATAGTACGCACCCCTGCCTTACGCCTGATCTAACTTCGAAGTGGTCTGTGTAGCCTGCTGCTGTTCTGACCCTGCATCTGCTGTTGACTTAGAGGCTTTTAATAAGGTTGGTTAGATGTTGGCTTACTCCGTATGTTGTTAGTATCTCCCACAGCTGTTCTTTGTTTACTCTGTGGAATGCTTTTTCCTGGTCAATGAAGGCTATGTATAAGTTTTGATTGTGTTCTGTCATTTTTTCTGCAAGCTGTTTTAGTGTGAATAGTGCGTCGGTACATCCTCTGTTTTTTTTTCGGAACCTCTTTTGAGAATAGCTTAACTGTAATTCAATTATTGGTCTCAGCCTTTTTTCCAAGATTTTGGCGTATAGCTTTCCTACATGGCTGAGAAGAGATGTACCTCTATATTGATTGCAGTCTCTTTTGCTACCTTTCTTTTTCCATATTGGTATGATGATTGCCTGTTGCCAGTCTTCTGGGGCTTGTTGTTGGTGCCATGCTGCATTAAATATTCTGTGCAGCCATTGCATTCCTGTTTCTCCTGCTGCTGCTATTATTTCTATTGGTATGCTATCTACCCCCGGTGCTTTATTTCTTGGTGCATATTTGATTACTTCTTCGATTTCCTCTTTCGTGATGTTGGGTTCAGTATTTGTGAGTTCTAGCCTGGTTTTTGTTGTCTTATTGGTTGTTGGTATGTTTAACAGGTCTTCAAAATATTCTTTCCATCTCTGCTGCATACATTGGTTATTTGATATTGGCTGTCCGTCTTTGTATTTATCAGCTCAGTAGGATCATGGTTTTCTTTCCTCGCTCTTGTGGCTTTTACTGCTTTGTAGAAATCTCTTGTGAAGTCCCTGCTCAGGTTTTGTCCGAATTCTGTCCAATTCTTTTGCTTAGCTTCTTTGATCAATATTTTAACTGTTTTTCGAACTAATGCATATTTTTCTTGCTTCTTGTTCTCCCTCCAATTTTTAAACAGTTTCTTCTTTTCCTTAATTGCTTCTCTGATTGTTTCGTTCCACCATGGGGTGCTCTTTTTCCCTTCTCTTGTTCTTAGCTTCGTTCCACAAACTGTTTTAGAGATGTTGGTTACTGTTTCTTTAAATTGTTTCCATTCTTCTTATACTGTGCATACTTCGTTAGGGAGTTTCTTGAATTCCTCTGTTATTTTTTCTTCTATGGTTTTCATTGTTTCTTGATCTTTTAATTGTTTTATTTTTATTGTCTGTTCTTTTCGCTTCTTTTGTTTGTTTTCGTTTATTCTCTTTATTTTTGGCTGTCTTAGTGTGATCATAACCATCTTGTGATCCGTGTCATATGTAATATTTGGGATTGCTCTGCTGTCGGTTACTCTTTTCTTGTTCTGTTTTCTTGTTAGTATAAAATCTATCTGGCTTCTGCATGTTGTGTCATTCCATTTTTACCAGGTGTATACTTGCGACTCTCTTGTGTTTGAAGAATGTGTTGGTGATGAATAACCCATTTTGATTGCATAGATCCAGCAGTCTGCTTCCATTTTCGTTTATTTCAGCCGTTTTGAACCAGTATTCTCTCTAAACGTTTCATCTTGTTAAAATAGCATTGATTACCTTCGCATCAATTGCTCAAGTTTTCATTATTTATTGGCGGGACTAGCTGGCCTCGAAGCAAGACGCTGGTCTCGAGACAGAGAGGTTGTGATTTCAAATCCTGATTCTAGTCTCTAGGGACTTCGCCAGAGGTGAATATAAATATATATTTTTAGTATTTAAAGGCGTTTCTCCTCCCCTATATAGCAGTATAGCATATACCACATTAGTCGCCAGCTCAGGTTACCCCTCTTACCTACGCCTTTGTCTCTTCGGTGTGTTCTGCACATTGATCACTACCACAAGCCTCATTTGACAAATGCAGTTCTGCGGCGTAATCTGTTACGTGTCTGTTTCTACAATCAGCCGTTCTGTTCTGGGGCGGACCGAAATGGGCTGTAGGGGAGACACCGTGCAGGTGGCGCTTTTCGGCACACCATCAACGCTGTCAGACCGGGTGTCAGCTGCAGCCCTTTAACGCATGTGTGCACGATTTTCGCGTTAAGCGCTTCACTCCAATCAGATTAATACCACTCTGGACGTAGACACAGAAAATATTGTGTGCTACCACAGGGCTACTGTTTTATTTATCAGAGAGAAACACGAGATCTTAGAGGTAAAGGAGGGAGCAATTCTAGGAAGTCAGTGTCAGGCTCTTTATTTCAGAGCATGCGGGCTCCTTATTCCAGCGAACTTTGATTTCTTTTTCTTCTCAGTCACCGCTAATTCCGTCTCCCCATTTCCCATTGATTACGCCTTCCCGTTGATCTTTTCTCCCAACTGCCCATTGAATCCTTCTCCACAATGATCCTTTCTCCCAACTGCCCATTGAATCCTTCTCCACAATGATCCTTTCTCCCAACTGCCCATTGAATCCTTCTCCACAATGATCCTTTCTCCCTATTGCCATTGAATCCTTCTCCACAATGATCCTATCTCCCTATTGCCATTGAATCCTTCTCCACAATGATCCTTTCTCCCTATTGCCATTGATTCCTTCTCCACAATGATCCTTTCTCCCTATTTCCATTGAATCCTTCTCCACAATGATCCTTTCTCCCTATTGCCATTGATTCCTTCTCCACAATGATCTTTCTCCCTATTGCCATTGAATCCTTCTCCACAATGATCCTTTCTCCCTATTGCCATTGAATCCTTCTCCACAATGATCCTTTCTCCCTATTGCCATTGATTCCTTCTCCACAATGATCCTTTCTCCCTATTGCCCATTGAATCCTTCTCCACAATGATCCTTTCTCCCTATTGCCATTGAATCCTTCTCCACAATGATCCTTTCTCCCTATTGCCATTGAATCCTTCTCCACAATGATCCTTTCTCCCTATTGCCATTGATTCCTTCTCCACAATGATCCTTTCTCCCTATTGCCATTGAATCCTTCTCCACAATGATCCTTTCTCCCTATTGCCCATTGAATCCTTCTCCACAATGATCCTTTCTCCCTATTGCCATTGAATCCTTCTCCACAATGATCCTTTCTCCCTATTGCCATTGAATCCTTCTCCACAATGATCCTTTCTCCCTATTGCCATTGATTCCTTCTCCACAATGATCCTTTCTCCCTATTGCCATTGATTCCTTCTTCACAATGATCCTTTCTCCCTATTGCCATTGATTCCTCCTTCCTGTTAATCTTTTCTCCCCATTACCCAATGATTCCTTCCCCCTATTTATTCATTATTCCCTAATATCCGGGACAGTTCTCTAGGAACTCGTGAGGACCACCTCGGAGTGGGCGTGGATGATCGTTCCGCACCACGTGTTTATGTAAATATAAGACCCTGTTAAAAAATAAACCTAGTTTCGTTTGTTTTCGTACGAAGAAACATTTCCGCTCATTACAATTACTCGACCTTGACACATGCTTGTAGACCCTCAAGGTCACAACCTGCCCGTCGTACTGTTTCATCCGTTACATTATATAATATAATCATGTCAAGCTCTTGTTGTTTTTCTTATCAGACTAATGGACTTATTTTTTTTTAAATAGATATATACATATAATACATTTGTTAAACTTTAAATATAGTTTTTTTTTTCCAACCACGAGTACAACTCACACTGCTCCCAGCGGGAATCGAACACGGGTTGTCCGAACGTCGGTAGTCCAGTCGGGTGGTTTTCCCAACTAGTCTACCGATGCCCCCTTAAAAAAATATTGTGTGTGTGTCTAACTGATGGTAGCAAATGTCGCATCCTGCAAAATGTTAAGGGAACATAAGAATAATCTTGCCAGTAACAAGAACTGTGAATGCAAATATGTTCAGTTTTATGTAGAATGTATTCAAACCAGTTTGAGTATCGTCCCCTGAAGGCAATAAATGTTACAGATAAGCTTTGAATCTCGCAAACAACCGAGACCAATAGATTCTTATGTGCATGTCCAAGGCATTATTTCCCCGTCTTGAGGTTATAGAATAAATTGCGTGTTGTCAATGCTTGGTTTGTAAAACGTATAGACCTTTTATTTTACTCTTAGAATAATATTTTCGTTATTTCTCTCTCTCTCTCTTTCTCTCTCTCTCTCTCTCTCTCTCTCTCTCTCTCTATATATATATATATATATATATATATATATATATATATATATATATATATAAAGTGTGTGTATGCACATACGTCTGTAGGGATGGTTATTATAGCTTATATTCCTATATAATGAATAGAGACAAGTCAAAACTATGCATGAAGTGTGCACTTGTTACTTTCTGCCCTGAGATCGTGTGTGACACCACACGCGCCAAACGTCTGCGTTCATTACAATCATGTTTTACCTCCAATCTCACACGAAGAACAGGAGTAGCTTCACACACGGTGTTGCTGTAGGCATCGAGGGTTGACCGAGTGCAGATTTAACATCATCACCGTTGATAGTGAGAGACTTGGTAATGAAAGGGCCGGGGGGGGGGGGGAATGCAATCTCTTTGATGTGGAATGTAAATAGCATTCTTTGTTTGTTTGTATGTATATATGTTTGTGTGCATATATGTATGTGTGTTTGTGTGCATATATTTATGTGTGTTTGTAAAATTGAAATGAATTTATGGACAATTATTTGTTAGTGAAGATTTCTTTTGTTCACAAAGTGAGGTATGTTGTACTTGACTAATTAATTTTTCCTGCCAGAGCTTTCCTTCAGTGAAAATACAAGAGCTCTTCAGTGTCATAGTGGACCCATCTTCATATTTGGGTGCTGATTATAGACAATTCATAAAATAAGATCATTTGAAGTTACTGTGCAGTGGTTGTTGCTAGGTATAAACACAAAATATTTGTAACACCACCTCCCCCTATCAGGGTGGGAGGGCGGTTGGATAGATGGATGGTTGGATATGGATCCATCCACCCACCTACCCTCCTTTTGGGCTAAAGACGGCACATATGGCAAAAATTCTAGACTCTTGTGTCTGACGATCTTTCAAGTGTCAGACCTTGCATGTGACCAACATTGTGTTTCACCACACAGTTGTCTTCTCGGCAAATTGCTCAACCTCGGCAAGGGAACTTGCCTGCTGTTCTTGCTGCTCATTTTAATGTTCTTTTTAGTGTTCTCTCTAGGTCAGCCTCTCTTTCTTTTACCCTCTGGTTCCCATTTGACAGCCTGCTTTGAGATTCTTTTGTTGTCTCTTCTCATCACATGGCCAACTTAAGACCGACTACCCTCTTCTCCTGATCATAGCTGATATTTTTGGATGCTTTGTCATGTCTCTTAGTTCTGCACTAGTCTTGAACTCATTCCATGGTATATGAAGCATTTTCCTCATGCATTTAATTTCAAAAACATCACGTTTATTTTCTATTTCCTTAGTTGTTTTCCAGTTCTTGCATGAATAATTAAGGGTGGATAATACATTTGATTTAAAAATCCTGAGCTTTGTTTTTGTGTTTAGTAATTTTGATTTTCATATTTTATCAAGGTTTCTGAAAGTCATTGCTGCCTTTGCTATTCTAATTTCTTTCTTTGTGTCTCCTTCTTGATCTATGCAGCTTCCAAGATATAGAAAGTGATCTACCTCTTCCACTGCTTTTCTTTCAAGGTATTTTTTTTTCTTCTGAGCGAATTTGATTGTTCATTACTTTGTCTTTCCTTGTTTGATCTCAAGTCCTATTTTCCTAGTCATTGATGACCTGGCATTCGTTTTTTCTTGCATCATGTTCACATTGCTATTAATGAGAACTATCGTCCGCAAAATCAAGGTCCTCCAACTGAGATCCAAGTGTCCATCCATTGCTTTGTCACCTGTGCAGAACTTCTGCATAATGAAGTCATTAGCAATTCCAAATAACAAGGGAGATCAAATATATCCTTGTTTCACTCTGGTATCAATCTGGAACCATGGAACCATTCATTCAATCCTGCCTCTGTGTAAACTGCACATGAGTAGCTGTCGTACAGAGTTTTTATGATGTTTGTAATCCTATTAATATATATTTATATATATATATATATATTTTGACCTTTCGAACCGTAGCCGGCCCATAGGTCTTAGACCCAAATACTCTTTCTCTTATCTAAATTTTATTCTAGCAGTTTTTCAATCCTTGTTAAGATCTTTTATCAAATCTCGCCATTTGTCTCTGTTCTGTGCAAGCAACTCTATCTCATTGAGGGAGCCTATTCCTGCTGCTGTTGCTTCTCTGATCAATGTTCTTCTCAGTGTCTCTCTGGGTCGGCCTCTTTTCCTCTTACCTGTTGTTTCCCACATGAGGGCTTGCTTAGTTATTCGGTTATTATCTCTCCTCGTTACATGTCCAATATATGACCATCATCTTTTCTTGATTATTACTGAAGATATTAGTGGTTGATTGGTGATTTCTCTAATTTCCTCATTTGTTTTGAATTCGTTCCATACTACACCAAGTATTTTCCTTAGACATTGATTTTTGAATGCGTTCAACTTTGTATATATGGTTATCCTTTTGTTTTTGCAGTGGCATTGGGCATTCAGGCATTGTGATGAGTAGAATTCTTTAAGGACTACTTTCTTCTTATTCATCTTCCATTCAGGCATTTGCTTGTCTTCATCGTCCATTGGAAAAAAATTGTAAAAAGAAAAATATGTAAAGTGGGCATAGTTGTACTGTGTTGCTGTTTATAGCTGGCTGCATTATCTAGGCCATTTGGTCCAGCTCATAGACTTGACAGTGACATTTTTGGACACCTTCTCAATCTCATCTCTCATAGTTAGCAAGCTATTATAGCCATTGTGGGGAGATAGTGTGAAATCAGCTGCTGTGTAGGGATAATATGTCAGCCTTTTGGCAAGATGATCCCGAGTTTAAATACTACCACCATGGGTAGTGAGAATTTGTATCTTTGAATTTGGTTTCTTTGTGGTTTTACCCTTCTCCGGACACTAGGTAATAAGGTCCAATGTCTAGCTCTCTCTGTGCAAAGAGCCCTTATAGATGGAAACTGAAAAGAGTAGACCAAAAATAACAGCTGCCTGGCAAAATTGTTAGGAAAATACTTGTTCAAAATGCCAAAACTTTTGACCAAAAAAAAAAAGAAAGTACTTCTGAAGTCAGAGAATGTATTCACCAGAGTGCCAGCGTGAAGAAATTGAAAGTTATATTCATTAAAAAAATTCAGTCCCTTTGAACTGCCATAAAGCTGACATACACAAACAAGCAAGGATACATCAGCTCTTGGTTGCTAATCCTCATACAAGCAGTTATCTATGAGTCACTGATAACTTTCAGCCAAAGTGCAGTTGCATCTTGTTCCCCATTATTGCTTATTGTTCCTCTTCTTCCATCCTGTGTGAAAGATTTGAACACCCTCCTCACCACCCCACCCCCTTTATATATATATTTATATATATATATATATATATTTCTTCAGCAGAAGAAAGTGACAAACATTTTGAATATTTGTTCTCAATAGCAAATGCTGTTTCAATTATGTATTTTGAATTGACAAAAACTGTCACAAAATCATATTTTTCCATATTAAAAAAATTGTTTTCTTTTACAGAATCCAGCAAATCCAGTTGCTTGGACGTGACATGCGTGGAGCTGAGCATGATAAGCTGTGGAATCAGCTTGAAGCAGAGATACATTTGCACCGCCACAAAACTGTGATTCGCGCCTGTCGGGGACGAACCATGCGTAAAAAGAAATTACCAATGCCACCTGGTCATGTGAGTTTTTTTAAAATGAAAATATTGCATAAACTAGAGCTATTAAGTATTTTGACAGGTGGATTGACAGTTGTAAAAATTATGTAATTAATTGAGAAAGTTACACATGGAAAAAGACATTTTTGATCTCTTTTTCCTTAGCAAAAAAAAGTTAATGAAAGATCTGAAGAACAAGGGAACGATGACTGACAGAAAGCTAATGACAGACCTGAAGAACAAGGGAACAATGACTGACAGAAAAGCTAATGACAGACCTGAAGAACAAAAGGAACAACGACTGACAGAAAAGTTAATGATAGATCTGAAGAACAAGGGAACAATGACTGACAGAAAAGTTAACGATAGATCTCAAGAACAAGGGAACAACGACTGACAGAAAAGTTAATGATAGATCTGAAGAACAAGGGAACAATGACAGACAGAAAAGTTAATGATAGATCTGAAGAACAAGGGAACAATGACTGACAGAAAAGTTAATGATAGACCTGAAGAATAATGTAATAATGACTGACAGAAAAGCTAATGACAGACCTGAAGAACAAGGGAACAATGACTGACAGAAAAGCTAATGACAGACCTGAAGAACAAGGGAACAATGACTGACAGAAAAGCTAATGATAGACCTGAAGAACAAGGGAACAATGACTGACAGAAAAGCTAATGACAGACCTGAAGAACAAGGGAACAATGACTGACAGAAAAGCTAATGACAGACCTGAAGAATAATGTAACAATGACTGACAGAAAAGTTAATGATAGACCTGAAGAATAATGTAACAATGACTGACAGAAAAGTTAATGACAGACCTGAAGAACAAGGGAACAATGACTGACAGAAAAGTTAATGATAGACATGAAGAACAAGGGAACGATGACTGATAGAAAAGTTAATGATAGATCTGAAGAATAAGAGAACAATGACAGAAAATTAAATAATAAAAATTGTCACTTATCAAAGTTATTATCCTTTCTTGTTGAAAATAATCCATTGTAATTTATTAATAATGTTTTTTATTTATACCATTATACTTTTTATACATGCCGTGATCCTGCGCTTGTGAAATTATTGTACTTTTAATAGCCGCTCGAAATATTCACCCTATAGTTATTAAACTGTTCACTATTATTCACTTTAGAATGATTTGACAATCATCGAATTGATTTTCTGAAATTGTTTGAAATAATATTCTGGGATGTTCTGCTGTAAATATTCTTACCCAAAAAAAAATGATACTTTGTTGACCTGGTGAAAACACACAGAAAGCTTTACCAAAGTCACAAAATAACATAACAAAGTTGATTAAATCAGTAAAACGAAATTAATAAGTTGGTAACCCTCAAACTGACAATTAATCATCTGGAGGGACAGTTGCAGGGTGGCTTCTGGATGATTTATCAGCCACTGAGAAGAAAAATGTAAGTAATATATGAAGTCTGTCCAAAAAGTATCTGACCATATTTTTCCTGTGGCTACAAATAAAGCACAGAAGATTTCCTCTGACATGAAAACGTATTGAATCTTCAAACGCATGCATGAATCTTTTTCCCCACTTGCAAAGAGCATCATTCACTGATAGTTATTCCGTGGGTGAGTTGTGTAGTGAACACTTATCAGAATGAATATCAGAATGAGAATGAGCCATGAGTATCACACAAATTAAGGAGTGATACAATCACTGTAATAGTGGCTGTACATTGGTAGAGAACAAATCGTACTCTAGTACGCCCTCAACAAACTAAAATAAATAGGCCATTGGCCAAGTTCAGGCATTGGTTATGCAAGGCCCTTGTGTCACCATCTGAGAATGTCACTTGTGGACAAAGTGGGGTTAAGCATTGTTTTGGTACACACCATTTTGTATGAGGATTTTGCTATGCGAAGAAGTGTTCCATGAAATTCATGCCAAGCTGCATGTAGCAAGAGCAACTCCATCTGAATGTCTCGCTAGAGATTATGGGGCGACCCAGAAACCAAAGTGCAGTTGTCACAGTGGAGATGTTTATCATCCCAGGGGCAAAAAGAAATAAGGCAGGTGCACAGCAACAAAAAGTCCATGTTGATTATTTTCTTTGACTCCTGTGAGACCTGGTGGTCGTGGAAGCTCCATCATGACAACGCACATGCCCATTCTTCACGTCTAATTTAGATTTTTTTTTGGGTCAAACACAATACTCTTCGGATTCGTCAGGCTTCCTGTTCCCCCAACATTGCTCCTTGCATTTTTTGGCTGTTCTCCAAGCTGTAAATGCCATTTAAAGAACCCATTTTGAGTCACAAGAAGACATGCATAGCTAGACTGTCAAACTATACTTCATTCCAAAAGAGGCCTTCTAGAAACATCCAGGTGAGAAATTGTAGCGTCTTTCTACTACCCCCCAACCCCACCTTTTTTCCCCTACCCCACCATGTCAGACTATTTTAACATACCTCATATTAATCTCAATAATGAAAAAAAAATATATTTAAAAAGTTAATGGCTTTAAATTGCTTTAGTGATCTTAACCATGAAAAGACAGTGCTGTTAGATAAAATACTTTAGTCATGAAGAGAGGATGCTCAGAGATTATTTGTTAGTTAACGTAACAGACCTCATTGCACTTTTGGCAGTCCCAAAAGTACTTAGTCACATTAGGCAAAGAACAAGGTGTTTGGATATAGCTCTTCTGGCTTCTTATCTTTCTGTGGATCAACAAAGCAGTGGATCTTAGGGTTTCTTTTCGGACAACAACAAAAATTTCTTGATTTTTGCTCAGTCCATGTTCATTATTGCAGGATGCCCTAAGTCTGGCAGTTAACTGTACATTTCTGCCTTTTCTTTTCTGATTAAGCTGTCTTGATCTGCTTCTGTCTCTTGCTCCTAGAGCACACTGGTTGTCAGATCTTGTGATGGTTTCTCAATTTCATTTCAGTATTTTGCCAATCCAGCTCCTTTGCCTTCTATTATCACTATGGGCATGTCATCTTGAATGCACTTTGGAACAATCTTGGTTGCTGATTTTGTCTGATCAGTGCCTACTGTTGCACACTGGTTAAAGATTCTTTTATACTAATTTCTACTTGGACTATGCTTGTATTCATATTTCAGGTAACAAATTAAATCCATGCAAAAATCCAGTTACCCCAGATTACAATACCATCATAAAAATGACTGCATCAAAATACAAATTCTTCAAAATTTGACAATTTGCCATGGTCAAACATTTCCCCTTTCTGTGTTCCTTCCTAATTACTACTTCCAGTTACCTCTGAGTGTTGGATTTGTTTCCTTTGATGCTGGATTTTTAAATTAATTTTTATTTTCATTGCTTGAGATATGATCTTGTATAACGTGACAAAAATGTGCAGATTTTCAAGAAATTTTGTGTTTTTTCTTTCTGTGAGCAGGGAAATTTCTTTGTTTGTCAAATGACATCAAACAACCCTTTGTAGCTTGGGAAACACAATGAATAATGCTATGAGGTAGCTGCACATACTGATGGACGTATGACACCATATCAATAGAAAATGTAACATGTCAATTTATATTCACTCATTGTTTTCATGATTTCAGAATTTTCAAGAGCTCAAAAAGAAGCACGGCCTTGGAGACACAAGAACTGTAATTGTCCACAAGGAGCCAGAAGAAGGTCTAGGCATGTCCATAACAGTAAGTAAGGGACTTTGTGGAGAATGGCATTTGAAGATTAAATATGCCTTAATAGATTGACTAAATGTGATGATTGAAAGAAGTAGGAGATTGGACAAGCAGTAGTGTATAAAATAAAATACCAGTGCGATAAAGAAAATATTACAATTAGAACAAAACAAATGAAATTTTTGGGGCATGTGAAAACATTTGGGGCATACAACAGCCTAAAAAATATTACTAAAAGTAATATTGGAAGGGAAAATATAGGGTAACATAGGCAAAGGCTGACCAAGACTAACATGGACAAGTAACATCAAAAGATGGACAAGGCATCATATGACAACCTGCACCATGAAAGCAAGAGACAGAGCGGAATGGCGCTCCGTGGTAGCCAACCTTCGACGCGGAGATGGCACTCGATGATGATGAAAGAAAATATTACAGTTTTTTTATGTACATAAATGTGTGTGTGTATGCAACATTGGACACTCTGGATCAGACTCCGATGTTAGTAGGATGATGTTTGTAGGATGCAGACAATTCAACGTTAAACAGAGACAAATTATCAACTGATAACTCAAATGTCTCACTGTGTCAAGTTACATCTTACTGAGTAGATTAATTGTCATCAGAGTGCCGGAGGAGCCATGTAGTCAAGAGTATTTAAAAGTGACACACAGAAACAACAAGCCATTTATGACTCTCTATGGATAGTAGATTCAATTAGAGTTTTTGTGTAGACCAGAGTCTCTTCTGTCATATATGTGGAACGTATTGTGAGCTTTTGTGTTCAAATGGAGCAGAAGGCTGCTACCTGGGAGCCATGACCCAGGTGACTCCCACTCCACTTTCCAAGTGTTAAAAAAGCTAAAGGGCCAAAGTACTTTCATGACAGTGTTTTCTTCTGATCAGATTGTCTACTGTTGTGAATTTACTTATTTCTTAATATACACATTCACACAGATACAAAGTGAATTAAATGGAAAACCCACTCCTGTGTCAGTGAGATTACTGTAGTTTGCATTACATTCTACAAGTTATGTTATTTTCACTAGTGTCATCTTGCATTACATTCTACAAGTCATGTTATTTTCACTAGTGTCATCTTGCATTACATTCTACAACTTATGTTCTTCTCACTAATGTCATCTTGCATTACATTCTACAACTTACTTTCATCTCTCTAATGTCATCTTGCATTACATTCTAAAACTTATGTTCTTCTCTCTAGTGTCATCTTGCATTACATTCTACAAGTTATGTTCTTCTCACTAGTGTCATCTTGTATTACATTCTACAACTTGTGTTCTTCTCACTAGTGTCATCTTGCATTACATTCTACAAATTATGTTCTTCTCACTAGTGTCATCTTGCATTACATTCTACAACTTATGTTCTTCTCACTAATGTCATTTTGCATTACATTCTACAACTTATGTTCTTCTCACTAGTGTCATCTTGCATTACATTCTACAACTTATGTTCTTCTCACTAGTGTCATCTTGCATTACATTCTAAAACTTATGTTCTTCTCACTAGTGTCATCTTGCATTACATTCTACAACTTATGTTCCTCTCACTAATGTCATCTTGCATTACATTCTACAACTTACTTTCATCTCTCTAATGTCATCTTGCATTACATTCTAAAACTTATGTTCTTCTCTCTAGTGTCATCTTGCATTACATTCTACAAGTCATGTTATTTTCACTAGTGTCATCTTGCATTACATTCTACAAGTTATGTTCTTCTCACTAGTGTCATATGTATTACATTCTACAGCTTATGTTCTTCTCACTAGTGTCATCTTGCATTACATTCTAAAACTTATGTTCTTCTCACTAGTGTCATCTTGCATTACATTCTACAACTTATGTTCTTCTCACTAATGTCATTTTGCATTACATTCTACAACTTACATTCTTCTCACTAATGTAGTCTTGCATTACATTCTACAACTTACTTTCATCTCTCTAATGTCATCTTGCATTACATTCTAAAACTTATGTTCTTCTCTCTAGTGTCATCTTGCATTACATTCTACAAGTCATGTTATTTTCACTAGTGTCATCTTGCATTACATTCTACAAGTTATGTTCTTCTCACTAGTGTCATATGTATTACATTCTACAGCTTATGTTCTTCTCACTAGTGTCATCTTGCATTACATTCTAAAACTTATGTTCTTCTCACTAGTGTCATCTTGCATTACATTCTACAACTTATGTTCTTCTCACTAATGTCATTTTGCATTACATTCTAAAACTTATGTTCTTCTCACTAGTGTCACCTTGCATTACATTCTAAAACTTATGTTCTTCTCACTAGTATCATCTTGCATTACATTCTACAACTTACATTCTTCTCACTAATGTAGTCTTGCATTACATTCTACAACTTACTTTCATCTCTCTAATGTCATCTTGCATTACATTCTACAACTTATGCTCTTCTCACTAATGTCATCTTGCATTACATTCTACAACTTACTTTCATCTCTCTAATGTCATCTTGCATTACATTCTAAAACTTATGTTCTTCTCTCTAGTGTCATCTTGCATTACATTCTACAAGTCATGTTATTTTCACTAGTGTCATCTTGCATTACATTCTACAAGTTATGTTCTTCTCACTAGTGTCATATGTATTACATTCTACAGCTTATGTTCTTCTCACTAGTGTCATCTTGCATTACATTCTAAAACTTATGTTCTTCTCACTAATGTCATCTTGCATTTCATTCTATAACTTATGTTCTTCTCACTACTGTCATTTTGCATTACATTCTACAACTTATGCTCTTCTCACTAATGTCATCTTGCATTACATAAACTTAGTTATGAGAAATAATTTTCACTGTATGTACAATTAATCATTTTTTAAAGTATTTTCTTTATGTTTTTGTGGATCCATATAATTTATAATAGACTTATTTCCTGTGTTTTAGGGAGGTAAGGAGCATGGAGTCCCCATTCTGATCTCAGAAATCCATGAGGGCCAACCAGCTGAAAGATGTGGGCAGCTCTTTGTTGGTGATGCTGTTCTTGCGGTCAATGACATTGATCTACGTGAAGCCAAACATGCTGAGGCTGTTCGAGTGCTTAGTCAGCAGGTTTGGCTTGTAACATTATCATATTTTCACTTGTTTATTTTGTCAATAAAACTATATCACACTGCGAATTGAATGAAAAATGTTAATAGACTTTATCAGTTTTATTTAAAAATATATATGGGAAATATTGTTTACATTTTTGTCATGAAAAGATGAATTAAACTGCCATAAGGCAATAAATACACCCAGTACTAAATACTTCACATTTCTAAATGAGGCACAGCACATTAATGACCCAGTAGTTCATAGCTATATATGCAACACAGCACATTAATGACCCAGTAGTTCATAGTTATATATGCAACACAGCACATTAATGACCCAGTAGTTCATAGTTATATATGCAACACAGCACATTAATGATCCAGTAGTTCATAGCTATATATGAAACATAGCACATTAATGACCCAGTAGTTCCCAGTTATAATGCAACGGAGCACATTAATGACCCAGCTGTTCATAGTTATATATGCGTCACTGCTCATTAATGACCTAGCAGTTCATAGTATGCATCACTGCTCATTAATGACCCAGGACTTCTCATAACTGTACACAACATTTTAGTTCAATTGCAGGAAAAAAAACATTAAAATTTTATGTTATATGGCTTGTTTCCCCACAGCAAGGTGATATCAAGCTTGCAGTAATGTTTGTTGCACCTGATGAGGACAGTGATGAAGAGAATAATGAGTTTGAGGATATGTATGGCTTTAGGTAAGGAGAAGTTGATGCACTGTCTGTGTCTGTCACATAACTACTAGTAGTTTTGACGTATATATATGTCTTAGACAAAAATGAGAAAACATGTCCTAGAATTATATTTTTTGTGAGGACATAAATAAATAAATGAATACTTATTATGAATGAAAACTTGCAAGAGCAAACAAATTACACAGAGACATGGATATTTTTACGGCACTTGAGAAAAATCCACAAAGAAATAAACAACAGAAAGCACAGAGAACGATAAGCAGTCTTAACTAGGATCAAACCAATATTTCTCAACACAATGCCATGTCATAAGAGACTTGCATTTTAGTACAATGTAAGCTAAGCAACTAAAATAAAATTACTTTTGCTAACATACTTACACATATATCTCATCCCACAACTAGAGCATAAGGTTACGACAACATTCAGGCATGAATTTATAAACACATTTGTATTTCTGAGTTTCCTATTAACAAATGTAAGCTATACACAAGCACATAAATAGACTGAAATACTTGCATTGTTCACACATAGCAGGACATAACAACATTACCAGTGGTTTGCAGCAGTTAGACTGAAGATAATAATTAATTAAATAGGATAGATTCTGGATCATTTCCATCCGTCACTGGGTGCAGTACGTCTGATCATAACTTTACACATCTGCCTCAGAATTGCCTGGTTGTCTTGAGATTGCCTCAGAATTGCCTTATCTTCAATGTCCTGTCTTGAGATTGCCTCATTTTTGCCTTATCTTCGATGTTCTGTCTTGAGATTGCCTCAATTTTGCCTTATCTTTGATGTTCTGTCTTGAGATTGACTCAATTTTGCCTTATCTTCGATGTTCTGTCTTGAGATTGCCTCAATTTTGCCTTATCTTCGATGTTCTGTCTCGAGATTGCCTCAATTTTGCCTTATCTTCGATGTTCTGTCTTGAGATTGCCTCAATTTTGCCTTATCTTCGATGTTCTGTCTTGAGATTGCCTCAATTTTGCCTTATCTTCGATGTTCTGTCTTGAGATTGCCTCAATTTTGCCTTATCTTCGATGTTCTTTCTTGAGATTGCCTCAATTTTGCCTTATCTTCGATGTTCTGTCTTGAGATTGCCTCATTTTTGCCTTATCTTTGATGTCCATTGCATGACAGCTTTTAAATTGTGCTGTGCATTTAAAAGAAATTGTGATACAAATTATTTTGTTAGAAATCGTAAATGCTCTCAAAAAAATATATGAGAGTACCTTCTAGAGTTTTTCCAGTATCTTCACACAATTTTCATGATTTCTTACCTTCTGTAGATACAGAATATTTGATGAGGATGTTTTGGGCACACCACCAAGTGAGACATATCCAAATGGCTATACTCCTTATCAGAATGGACCAACTTCGCCCACAGCAAGTAGCAAAAGCAGAAACTCAGTTCCTAATGACATTCCAGAAAGGTGAGCAGTCACCAGATAATTATTAGTTTAAAATATAATTTAAATGTGTGTTTTTATAATCTTTCAAATGTCAGTATTCACATAGGAGACCATTATACTTATCCTATCTTCCAAAGGAAACTTACTGAGTGTTTATGAAGGCTTGCCAAAATGTGAGAGTACCTTAAAGATTCCAAGCCATGAAGGAAACCAGCAGTGTAATAGGCTTTCTTGGTTTCCTAGCTACTGCTGGAGAAGTTGAACTTATCTAACCTTGAGAATAATGGTTTTCTGGGTTTACTGTATCAGCAGTTTGTCTCACTGCAGGGATCATGGGGGTCTAAGCTTATTAGTCATTCTGCCGTAACATATCTATAAGAAGCCTTGCAGCAGAAGTGAAAGGATATCTTGTTCAGTTTTGGGTTGCTGATCCTACCAACTTATTGAAGTTAGCACATCCAGCTTTTTATAACACCTCTCACTGAAGAGTTAAAGTTTGATCTTAGTATTATCATATGTTATTCTCATTTTAACCTTACTCATCTCGGTATAACATGCACACTGACTCCAGTACAAATTGTTTGTACTGAAAATGTACTTTAAGTTTAGCACTATTATTTTTCCATTATCTGCACTTGTACTACACTACATTATATCATCATCATCATCAAGTACCGGGCCTAGTGGCGTAGGTGATCATGTCTCTCCACAACTTTCGATCTCTGCAGCTATTTATCATTTCTGTTGTTGACCTTCTGCCAAGCCATTCTCTTAAGCTGTCTGTTATTTTTTCTCTTTGCTTCTCTCTATCTCTTCGTCCCTCAATTTTTCCAGTTGTTACAATATATTCCAGTTCTCTTCTCATTACATGGCCAAAAATGTTGATTGTCTCTTCCTAACGTTGGAAATTAGCTCTCTTTTTGCTTTGACCTCTCTCAGAACCTCTTCATTACGCTTCTTAGCTGTCCATGGTATTCTCAACATTCTTCTGTAAAACCACATTTCTACAGACTCCAGTGATTTTCTTGTCTGTTGTCCTATTGTCCATGACTCGCATCCGTATGTTAAGACTGGCTCTACGTAACATTTAAGAACTCTTTTTCTTGTTTCTATTGTCAAAAATGGATTGCATAGTATTTTCCTCATTTTTTGGAAAGCTGCTTTTGCCTGAGCCATTCTGCATCTCACCTCTTTTGTACATCTTCCGTCTGAGGTTAACAAAGTTCCCAAATATTTAAATTCATTTACCTGTTTTAATATTGTTCCACTTGTCTTTATTTTGCACTGAGGTGATGTCTTTTTCTTTGTTGTTACCATTACCTCTGTCTTTTTGCTATTAAGGCTGAGTCCTTTATTTTTGCTTTCCTTCACTATAATGGACGATTCATGATTATACAAAGAAATTACTATCTTTTATAGTAATAGCATAAAGAACACGTTTAGCTCTAGATTAAATGCTGTAAGCTTTATTGTAAGCAAGCTATAAGTATACTAATCATTTGACACTTGCTAAGGTATGCAACTGCACTCACTACGGTCACTTATGTATATACATCTTTTTATTTACTACACCTGGCATATTAAATTGTCTTCGTTTTTAGTCACAACAAAAACAATGAACTAAATTTAGTAACAGTTTTTTTGTTATTCAACTAGACTTAAATACATTGTGTTAGACAATAACATGAGCTGTACAAACCATATTTTGGTAGAAACATATAACTCACATCTAACAAATAACTAGAATGATCAGTACACACATTTACACACAGTGTGCTTGTTCGCTGTTGGAAAGGGTAGTGGTGCAGATATGGGAATGTCCTGACTTGAGTACAGCTACCCTGTGAAACTGAACAAACAAAACACAGCAAACCATATTCACTGCAGATATATACACACTTTTGAAGTAAGGACTCTTATTCTTTGTCTTTATTGTATTTGTTGTGTGTCCCGCCCCTTAATTCTTTCTGTACATTTCAATACACCGCACATCATGCAGATTTTGAACAAATACCTTGAGCCGCAGAGTGCATCACTCTCAATTTGATTAGTGTAAATCATCATCAAACCATTATCTTTTTTTTTTTATATGTCTTGTATCATCTTGTTTTTGGTGAAGTCTAATTCCTTGTTCAATTATCTAAAAATTCATATACAATATGTTATGTTAGATAAAGATAAACGTGTAGACTGATAATTAAAACCATGAAGAATTTTGTCTCTGAAATCTCTTCTGCTGCATTGATAAGAACCTCTGTACTGAAAGAGTTAACAAATAAAGTTGTTTCCCTTGTATCTTTAACTTATAATTTCATTATCCTTTCTTTATCCAATAGCAACAACAGCAACTCTCCTGGAAATTCCACAGCATCATCAACACCAACAACAGCAGCATCAACACCAACAACTGCACCAGAGACCCAACCAAATGGGGTGTCAACACCCAAGATACAAGCTACACAACCATTGAAGCCTCTACCCTCAGGTTCTGGTGATATAAACAACGGTGGGAGATCAGGAACACATGATAGTAGCAACACCAAGTAGCTCCATCGCAACCATTTCCATGATACTTGTGTCTCAGTTGTTTCCATTACTCCACTATAAAGTTGATGAATATGAAAGTTATCACAATTACTTCATATTTTATCTTGTTTAGAAGAGTTGTTGGAGTTTACCCTGGTGATATCAATGACATAATCCACCCTCTAGCTTGTTCTTAATGGTGACTAAATAAATGTGTATGTGCACAAGTTGACTGAACAGTACACACCATACAAAATTGTATGAGTTAGTGAAGATGATATATTTGTAGAGCTTGTTTGATAGAGAAAGAATAATTAATGAAAGTTATCAATTTACCTTCGAGGATTATTTTTATTGTTGATTTTAAAATGGCATTCATAAATAATTAATGTCTGTTAGTAAAGTTGGACTGGTATTGAATTTGTTTTCTTGGTTTTACGTGAATTCAAAATAAACTAGAATTATCTCCCATGTTTAAACTGTTTCTTAGTTGTACCATATGTTGGTGCTGATATAAGGTAATAATGACATACCTTTCGCCTTGTAAGGGTTATTTTTATGGACTTGTAAGTCTTACAAGACAATTTGTAAGGTAAAATAGACCATTATTGCAACTTTTTGCATTAAAAATAAATATATCTACACATAGCATTTTAGGAAAATAAAATTGATACAGAACTATGAAAATAGCTCTGCCAAAATAGAATTTCAGAAAATGAAAAATGTCTTGTGCAACAAGTCTGTGACAATAGAAGTGATAAAGAGAGTTAATCTGTGCTATATAGAGCCAATTCTGACCTTGAAGCAAAGTTGGAATACTTGGTTACAAGTGGCAAAATACAAGGAAAGAGAGATCGTGGATGACAAAGAGAGAATATACTAGATAGCTTTGTGTCATGGCATAGAAAATAGTCAACAGAATTGATACGATGCACTGTGGATACAAAATTTTGGAAGGACTTGATTGCCTAAGCCACCCATTACGGCACAGAATGATGATATATTTGTAATAGCCAATCAAATGAATTAAACATACATTTAAAATGGACTATAAATACTCAGGCAAACCAATCATGCTACACGGATTCATATACCAATACAAATTTAGTTTTTACTACAATTATCTGAATGATAGTTGCTGTCTTAAATAACCTAAATGACATATTATGAAGTTGAACAAAGTGTACTTCATGAGAAGTAAGGAAACAAAATGACTTGTAAGGTTTTTTCCCAGTTTGTAAGATGGATGCCAAAGATACTGTGGACTGCCAAAAAAAAAAATTCAATGAGGAGGTGCTAAAAGTGGCAGCTGAAGAGGGAAAGATTATAAAACAAATTAGGAAAAGATGGTTCAGATTTCTGAGGCCTGTGTGGAGAATAGATGGATTGGAATAATTTTATAACAAAATGAAAAATAGAAGTCCTAAAGGGAAAAGATGCTGGATGGTTTGATGGCATGACACAGGAGAAGATCAGTGGTGGAACTGTTGCACAGCTCACCACAAGATTAGGGGTTATGGATGAACATGATGCCTATTGCTCCTCAACATGGACCATGAATGCAGATTAATTTTTTTTTTGTCTGGTGCACAGGTTTGCCATAAAAAAAAATCTGGAAGCTATGTAATGATCAATTTAATCTTGGAGATTTCTGTTTTATTATTTAATTAAAAAGTAGAAGCAAATATTTAGTGTGTTAACCCTATATTATGATACTGTGGTAAAATTTACTGCATCAAACAAAACACACATTTCTCAAAATTTGACACTTTTTCGTATTCAAAAATTACCCCCCTCTCCATGTACCTTACTAATTATCACTTTCCTTTCCTGAGTGTTTAATTTGTTTCTATTGCTGTTGGAATTTTTTTTTTTTTTTTTTTTTTTTTTGAGATTGTGTGATACCTCATTAAATGTTAAAAAATATTGTCACATTTCAAGAAATTTGTGATTTTTGTTGTGACCAGGGAAATTTCCTGGTCATCTGCACACATCCAACAACCCTTTGTGAATCTGGAAACACAGCAAATAATGCTATAGGGTTGCCGAACATACTGACACACTTACGGCACCCATATTGATAGAACATTGTAACATGTCCGGTCTGTGAGGTGAAACTCAGGTCATAAATCAACCTAAGTCAGGAATTTTGAGTCCCCGTGTTTTGCCTGGTGTGAACACAAGGAACTGTGTCAAGATTTAAGAGAAATTCCTATTTTTAGAATGCCCAGTGTTACATTTGAGTGGTAGTAATTTTTACTATGATATCGTAACAAGGAGAGTTACAGATAGGTATCGTAATGTAGGGTTAATAAACTGTTGTTAACTATACTATAATGTTGTAATTATGCATGAAATTATAAATGAACAAGTACATTTGGATATACTTTAAAATTAATATCATTATAAATTACTGCTCTCATTATATTGTATCCTTAGTGGCTTGTAATAATATTGTTGTGCATCACATCATTGTTTTACCTTTCATGATCTTAATCAAATAGCATAATTAAAATGATGTCCTGGTATTATCATTTTTCTGTTCTGTAATACTTCCTTCTTATATTTTGATACTTTGATAACTCCATCCAAACTGGTAGGTAAATTTGTTCATGAGGTAAAGAGGTAGTTAACTTTTTGGTGCAATTTTTAATGTCACGTTTTATGTTCTTTTTATTTTATTATTTTTGTTGTACACATTGATCATGAGAAACTGATCATGGCAGGGCTGCAACAGATGTTTTCAAATATGTTAACCAGAAATGTTTATTTTTTTTTTTTACTTGGGATAAAATAGGTTGATGATGTTGAGTTGTAGTAAGGTTTTATATTATTTAAATAATATATTATGTGCACATCCTTATGAGACCTTTGGTCTTCACCTCTTTAAGATTGTGTGCCTGCACTTGATGGTATCATGAGAGTGCTTCTTGCTCCAGAACCTGATTTATGGAACAAAGCAGGAACAGGTCACAAACACTTGCAGCCTGCTACATAGCACATGTCTCTGTAAGGCAAGAACTCACTAACTGCTAGGCTAATAACAACCAGTCTACCAGTCATAAAGAAGATAATGACTTGTTCATTCCAGACACAAAATTACAATATTTGTTGAGCAAAATATCGAAGTCTTTGGCTGTCTCTCGGTGCATGTCTTTGATGAACAATATATTACATCATAAATATTTTATGTAAAAAAAAATGTATACATATATAAATGTGATCTTTTATGTATACATATATAAATGTGATCTTTTTAATGATAATTTATGTTTATATTACTGGTTTTATTTATTTGATTTTCCTGATCAAAGTACAGACCTGACTGTTTCAACTCTGGTCTGGGCATTTAGAATGTTGCCATTTAATTTAATTCTTTATTTTTATTTTAGTTCTGAAGGCTTGTGATATCTGATCCTATTTAGTCTTGTAATTCTTAGTAAAAATGTTTGTTGTGTAAATGATCAGGCAAAGATTGTTGGATACTTTCTATGTGGACTAGTATCAAATATTGTTGGGCATTTGGCCTTGTTAACGATGGCGAGTGAGTCATTTCTCATTACCAGTGTTATTCTCATTTACAGGTGTTCATTATTAGGTACATAACTGAGTGGGCAGGATGATTGCATTTGGAAGTGAACCAATCATCTTAGGACTGTGATGCCAATGCTCTATTGCAACACTTCTGTCATACTCAGTTATTGCTTAAATAGTAAAAACAATACACTTGAATAAAGTGGTTTGTAAAGATCATCAGGTGCTAAAGAATTCAAACATAAAGAGGCATTGTAAAATAATTTAAACATACAGTAAAAGGGAAGGTAAACAGTACAAAAGATTTATGTAGATAAAAATATAATCTTTAAGGTGCTTAAATAACAAGTTCTTCATAGATTAATCCTATAATGAAATACACTTTTTATTTTAAACTGAATACCAGAGAAGATTAACCACAGAAAGATTCCAGAATGATTTCTCTTTTGCTCATGGGCGTTCTTTTGTGATGGATTCTATGGTTTATGTTGGTTGCATTAGATGACGCTTGAATAGATTGTGTACTAATATTTTCTTATCGTGAAGCCTACTCATTGAACCTTACCTTCATTCGACATAACTGAGCTTCTTTTATGTCACGTTATATCTTCACATTGAATCAACAAAAATGACAGAACACAATCAAAACTTATACATAACCTTCATTGACCAGGAAGAAGCATTCGACAGAATAAACAGAGAACAACTGTGGAAGATACTAGCAACATACGGAGTAAGCCAACATCTAACCAACCTTATTAAAAGTCTACATCAACAGCAGCTGCAGGGTCAGAACAGCAGCAGGCTACACAGACCACTTCGAAGTTAGATCAGGTGTAAGACAGGGGTACATAATATGTCGTCTACTGTTTATTACATACATGAACCATATATGCAAGCTAGCCAACCCATCAGAGATAGAGGAGATCAATGAGCTTTTATTTGCAGATGACCAGGCACTAATACATGAAACAATAGAAGACCTACAAGAACACTTAAACAAACTCAACATCTCAGGCACAAAATGCAACATGAAAATCAACAAAACAGAAGTCATGAATGTCGCCAAAAATAAACAGAACATCAACATAACTATAGAAGGCAGACAACTAAAACAAGTAGAGGAATTCAAATACCTAGGAAGTCTAATGACAAACGATAATTCTCAAACAGCAGAGATATAATCAAGATGCAACAAAGCTTGTCAAATCATCGGACAGTTATCACCACTATTGTCCAACAAGGAAATAATTCTGGAGGCAAAACGAGCACTATACAATACAATCTTCATCCCAACGTTGTGTTACCAATGCCATTCCTGGACCCTAGATGCAAGAACAATAAGAAAAATAACCTCTACAGAGATGAAATGTGTTAGACGAATGACAGGAGACAGTCTGAGAGATAAAATCAGAAATGAAGAACTGAGAAAAAAGCTAGGAATAGCCCCCGCCATAGAATATTCAAGGAAACAACAGATAAAATTGTTTGGCCACGTGACAAGGCAGAAAGAACAAAACACAACACAACGAGCCTTCAACAAACGTTGTTAGAATACCAGACCCAAGGGTCGACCACGTAAAAGATGGGTTGATGGAATATTAGAAGCACTTGGAAACATAACAGCAGCAGAGGCGAACAGAAGAGCAAAAGACTGCATATTATATCTCCCCTCGATGCTGAAAGGCAGATGAGGAAGGAAAGAAGAAGAAGAATCAGCATTGCTGTTTTGATTTGTAGTTCGTTGAGTTTGCTCTCCTGTCTCTTAATGGAACATTCCCTCTCATGTCTCATAATGGAACTTTCCCTCTCATAATGGAACTTTCCCTCTCATAATGGAACATTTCCTCTTATGACACTAATGTAACATTCCCTCTCATGTCTCATAATGGAACTTTCCCTCTCATAATGGAACATTTCCTCTTATGACACTAATGTAACATTCCCTCTCATGTCTCATAATGGAACTCTCCCTCTCATAATGGAACATTTCCTCTTATGACACTAATGTAACATTCCCTCTCATGTCTCATAATGGAACTTTCCCTCTCATAATGGAACATTTCCTCTTATGACACTAATGTAACATTCCCTCTCATGTCTCATAATGGAACTTTCCCTCTCAAAATGGAACATTTCCTCTCATGCCTCTAATGTAACAAACATTCCCTCTCATATCTCATGATGGAACTTTCCCTCTCATAATGGAACATTTCCTCTAATGACATTAATATAACATTCCCTCTCGTGTCTTATAATGGAACTTTCCCTCTCATAATGGAACATTTCCTCTCATGCCTCTAATGTAACATTCTCTCTCATGTCTCATAATGTAACATTCCCTCTCATGCCTCTAATGTAACATTCCCTCACCTGCCTCTTAATGGAACATTTCCTCTCATGCCTCTAATGTAACCTTCTCTCTCATGTCTCATAATGGAACCTTTCCTCTCATGAATCTAATGGAATCTTCCCTCTTATGTCTCTAATGAAACTTTCCCTCTCATGCCTCATAGTTTAACCTTTCCTCTCATGCCTCATAATTTAACCTTCCCTCTCAGGCCTCATAGTATAACCTTTCCTCTCATGCCTCATAATTTAACCTTCCCTCTCATGCCTCATAATGTAACCTTCCCTCTCATGCTTCATAATGTAACCTTTCCTCTCTTTACCTCATTATGTAACCTTCCATCTCATGTCTCATAATGTAACCTTCCCTCTCATGCTTCATTATTTAACTTTCCCTCTCATGCCTCATAATTTAACCCTCCCTCTCATGCCTCATAATGTAATCTTCCCTCGTTTTGCCTCATAATGTAACTTTCCCTCTCATGCCTCATAATGTAACCTTTCCTCTCTTTGCTTCCCTCTCTTTACCTCATAGTGTAACCTTCCCTCTCATGCCTCATAATGTAACCTTCCCTCATGCCTCATTGTAACCTTCCCTTTCATGCATCATAATTTAACTTTCCCACTCATGCCTCATAATTTAACCTTCCCTCTCATGCCTCATAATGTAACCTTCCCACTCATGCCTCATAATTTAACTTTCCCTCTCATGCCTCATAATGTAATCTTCCATCTTTTTGCCTCATAATGTAACCTTCCCTCTCTTTGCCTCATAATGTAATCTTCCATCTCTTTGCCTCATAATGTAACCTTCCCTCTCTTTGCCTCATAATGTAACCTTCCCTCTCTTTACTTCCCTCTCTTTACCTCATAGCGTAACCTTCCCTCTCATGCCTCATAATGTAACCTTCCCACTCATGTCTCATAATGTAACGTTCCCTCTCATGCCTCATAATGTAACCTTCCCTCTCTTTGCCTCATAATGTAACCTTCCCTCATGCCTCATTGTAACCTTCCCTTTCATGCATCATAATTTAACTTTCCCACTCATGCCTCATAATGTAACTTTTCCTCTCATGCCTCATAATTTAACTTTCCCTCTCATGCCTCATAATGTAACCTTTCCACTCATGCCTTATAATCTAACCTTCCCTCTCATGCCTCATAATGTAACCTTCTCTCTCATTCCTCATAATGGAACCTTCCCTCTCTTTACCTCATAATTTAACCTTCCCTCTCATGCCTTAAAATGTAACCTTTCCTCTCTTTACCTCATAGTGTAACCTTCCCTCTCTTTGCCTCATAATGTAACCTTCCCTCTCATGCCTCATAATGGAACCTTCCCTCTCTTTACCTCATAATTAAACCTTCCCTCTCATGCCTTATAATGTAACCTTCCCTCTCTTTGCCTCATAGTGTAACCTTTCCTCTCTTTACCTCATAGTGTAACCTTTCCTCTCTTTACCTCATAGTGTAACCTTTCCTCTCTTTACCTCATAATGTAACCTTCCCTCTCATGCCTTATAATGGAACTTTCACAGTAATCTTCTCCACTTGTCACATATTTGATCCTGTTGTCCTTGCAAATTGAGTCTGTTCTGTGAACTAACCATTCATTTCTATAACCTTAAAGGGGAGCTAAGTTTGATTTAATTTTGTTCTGTTACTGTCTGTGTTGTTTATTTTTTCTCTATTCTATCTGAGCGCCACAACAACAAACAAATTGGATATACATACGTTATAATGAGTAAGAATTCTTCTCGATAACCTGGCTGTATATTATATTAATCACACAAAGATTGTTCCATAAAATATTAGGCTCACACACTTTTTAAAAATAAAAAACATAAACACAATAGAGACACATTTAGTTATTCGACTGTCCTATAATTTGCTCTATAAACATAACTTATTGACATTATGTTATTCATTATAGCATGAAATAGCAATATTTTGTGATTGGTAATAATGAGCAACAATTAATCTCAACATTAACTGTAATGTTGTGCAGTTTGAGTGTTTTCTGCTCATTTTACTATTTATTAAAATAGCCATTCTGTATATATTATCATTACCTTCAATAGCTTGTTGCCTCATAACCATCATGATTTTTTGTTCACCCAGTTTGAATGTAAAATTCAGTATAACAATATAATGTTGGTGTTGTATGTTTCGTATTTTATTTTATTTTTTTAAATTTTTTTTCCATTATGTTATGTATTAAGTGCAACTTTGACATAATTGCATTCCACTGCTATTGGAATATCTTTTCATTATGGCGATTATAATATTATATAAGAAGTTTATGTTTTGTAATCTTATTTAAAATACTTCATATATTTTATTTTACATTTTATTTGTAATATTTCATGTGTAATTTTATTGTTGTATTTGAATGTTATATTGGTGTGTATTTGTGTTCTGGGTGTTATTAAAAATATGTTATCTGTTGTTTAAATATAATTTTCTTGTTTATTTGATATGAAAGCTATTAACAAATATTGTCATTTTCATGGCATTCTTTCAGTATAGATACACCACTAATTTTCCAGCACCCTTTGTCCCAGATAAATACTGGCTGATCAAGTTTCTGGATGAGCACTGGCCACATAATAATGGTTGAATAATACACCCCTGATCTAATAATTATGCACCATTTATATCTTTCATGCAACAAATCTATGTCAATAAAAGTGAGAAAGA
Source organism: Megaustenia siamemsis (assembly GCA_032433765.1). Classification (NCBI taxonomy): domain Eukaryota; kingdom Metazoa; phylum Mollusca; class Gastropoda; order Stylommatophora; family Ariophantidae; genus Megaustenia; species Megaustenia siamemsis. The sequence goes on along the minus strand of JAVIAB010000047.1, from coordinate 85,876,626 downwards.
GGGTTCAACAGTGCTATATCGAGCCAATTCTGACCTATGGAAGTGAATCATGGACAGTAGACAAACAAATGAAAAGACGATTAGAGGCCACAGAGATTGGATTTTTCAGAAGAATGTTGAAAGTTCCCTGGACAGCTAAAAAGACTAATGAGGAAATTCTCAGAGGCCAACACAAAAAGGAAGCTCCTAAAAAAACATCAGAAAGAAACAATTAACATTTTTCAGACACATCATGAGAAGATGAAAGTTGGAATGCTTGGTCACAACTGGCAAAATACAGGAAAAGAAAGATCACGGATGACAAAGAGAGAAAATACTAGATAGCCTGGTATCATGCACGGTAGATAGAAGATTGTGGAAGGACATGATCGCCTATATCTACTGTTATAGCACATGATGATGATGATGTATATCTAAAGCAGAGATCGTCAAAAGACCCACCAGTCTATTATTTTTTGTGAGTGGCTCTTGAAGCATCCACAGTAACTATAATATTAAATATCTGTAAATAACAACCAAAGTTCCTGTTGGTTCAAACAAAAAAAAAAAAAAAAAAAAAAAAAACCTTTGATACCAACAGTAATCAAAGGCTTTGTTTATAGTTGGCGCTGGAATGTTGCTAAATGGGTACTTTTAAATAATCCATTAAAATGCACAGTGGAGTGTCAACTTCACCTAGAGTTATGGGAACTTCGGTGTGACCACTTCTTCAGTACAGTAAAGGCATTTAGGACTAATTTGTGGGAATTGCTACGAAATGAAATTTATCTACTTCTGAGAAAATGGGCACTAAAGGTGTGCTCCATATTTGGTAGCACATATCTCTGAGACATTCTCTGCCATGAAGATAATTAAATCCAAGACCGCGAACAGAATAACTGATTCAGCATTATCCCATAATCTCTTAGTCACCATGTCACAAATGGAAGTGGACTTCAAATCACTTGTAGTTGTGACAAGCCACAAACCTCACACTGAAATAATATAAAGGTCATTTTGAAATAAATAATTAATTATCTTCTTACAAATGATAAAATATGTCGTCAAAGTGCAAGCATCATTTTTATATATGACTAAATCACATTATGTAATTTTTGCTGATACTCCAAGTTTGGCCTGCTGATCCTTGCCATATCTACTATCTGACCCTCATTCTACTTTAAGTTGGCCACCACTGCTCCAATTCATCAGAGAGTAGCAGTGACCACTTAATAATGGTTAAATAGTACACCTCTGACTTAATAATTATGCACCATTTGTATCTCTAAAGCTTTAGGGATTAACAGAAACTTAAATTAGACAAATTGTAACTGTGATCATATGTTTTATTTGTACACATAAAAACTGGTACAGGTACAAAAATTAAACTAACACCTGTAATGCAGTACACCACTAACTCATTTATACACCTCCATAACTTATTTATGCACCTTTTTATTTATCCATAACTTATTTATACACCTCCTGTATTTCTAAAACATTCAAGGTATGTCTTGAATAAGATTTGTACCAAAGTATGTCTAAAAGATTTCCTGAATGGTCCAATATCTCACAAACAACATGGGCAAGGTGTGTGCACTTATATGTCCCATGTTGTCAATGATATTTTCTTCTTCTGCGATCATGGCTCATTCAGACTAGGACTCCGGACTTTCTTCAGTGATTTGATTTTCCCAGTAGTTTCTCTTCCAGGGAGGTGGGTGTGTGCCACATCATTGATATATTGGACCAAAAAACAAACTTTTTAGACTCACCTTATAGATTGATAGAAACATGAAATGAAATAACTTCTAAATATGAATGTATCTATACAATCTAAGTTGGTGAGTCATGCAGGAAATTCATATGTTCAGAGAGATAACAGGCAGGTCATAAGTTGCTGAAAAATTGTTGGTCAACTGTATGATGTTATCCTTGTTTAATGTCAGTTATTATGAAAATTCATAGAATATTACCCATGCTCTCATTACAATTGTTTCAAGTATGTGTACCATATTTTTGTTCTCTATGTATAATGACTATCTGCACCAAGTGGCCAAATGTAAGAACTGACTTGTGCATTAAATGCATAATGCACTTCATGTTGTCCATTGCAGTTTTTTTTCTCCTTATCTCTTTAGCCAACAAAATGTTTCTGCATGAATTGTTAAGTAATTTATTATATTATGTACTCGCATTGATCAATGGAATGGCTGCACAAAGTAAAATGAGTGACCAGACCAGTGCATTTTTATTTTCTTTTTCTTTTATAATTAATTTCATGACTTCTAATAAGGCTACTCAATAGATGTTACTTGTTGCAACAGCAAACAAATTTATTATTTTTTTTTAGATATTCCCTGTTGAAATCAAAGAAATTACTGATCCATAGATATTATTTGTTGCAACCAAAGTAAGTGTTGTTTTTTCATGGTGTTTTCCTATTACAACCAAAGTGAGTGTTGTTTTTTCATGGTGTTTTCCTGTTGCAACCAAAGAACATGACCTTCTGTAGCAATCAGTAATTGAGTAATCACATTTTATTGGCAGCCTTTAGGCTTGTTACTTGGTCATATTATGTATGTTTCATGTAACTAATTTCATACTGAATTAAAGATCAGGTTTTAGTCACATTTATTTGTAAACATTTTCTTTTACCCCTAACAGTTTTTTGCACAGACCCATCCACCTTGTCAAAAAAAAAAAAACAGTACATGATTCCTTTGTGGTCTTTAGTATTTGAGAATGATGCTGTTGGTGCCATGATAATCTATATATTTATGGGTGGTTTGCAAGATTAATGCTGGAGCATCCACCTTTACCAGAAAACATGTTTGGCACCCATTGTGAGAGGTTTGGTGAATCACAATGCTGTTTTGGGAGGAAAAAGAATTTGCCAAAGTTAGGAATTGAACCTGTGCCAACCTGTCAGGTGTCAAGTGAACTAACTGTATCCACCACAACTTCTAATTTAAAAGTAAAAAAAATTATTAAAAAAAAAAGATTTTAACAAATGATATCACTTTGTAAATATCTCATTCTTTGACCATCACTTTCTACTTTGACCACCAACTCTATTCTCTGACCATCATCTCTATTCTCTGACCATCATCTCTATTCTCTGACCATCATCTCTATTCTCTGACCATCATCTCTATACTCTGACCATCATCTCTATTCTCTGACCATCATCTCTATTCTCTGACCATCATCTCTATACTCTGACCATCATCTCTATACTCTGACCATCAACTCTATGCTCTGATCATCAAGTCTATACTTTGATCATTAAATCTATACTCTGATCATCAACTTTATACTCTGACCATCAACTCTATGCTCTGACCATCAAATCTATACTTTGACCATCAACTCTATTCTCTGACCATCAACTCTATTCTCTGACCATCAACTCTATTCTCTGACCATCAACTCTATTCTCTGACCATCAAGTCTATACTTTGATCATTAACTCTATTCTCTGACCATCAACTCTATTCTCTGACCATCAAGTCTATACTTTGATCATTAACTCTATACTCTAATCGTTAACTCTATACTCTGACCATTACATCTATACTCTGACCATCAACTCTATTCTCTGACCATCAACTCTATGCTCTGATCATCAATCCATTCTCATGACGGTAGGGATGAAGGTTACCTCTGTAAACAAAGAGGTATAATGTGTATGTAAAGCTGAAGTGGCCAAGTGGTTAATGTGCTTACTACTGACCTGAAAGGTTAAACTCTCAGATGTTAATTTATTTTGGACCAGCACAGCTTCACCAAGCTTTGGAAAATTGGTACCAGAGACTTTTTTATGTGAAGGTGTAATGACCTAGCATGACATCACCCAAGGAGTTGGTCACAGGCACCACATACCCCATACACCTAATGTCAATGAGAGACCCCATACACCTTATGTCGATGAAAGACCCCCATACACTTTATGTTCGATGAGAGACTTCATAAATTTTAAGCCGATGAGAGACTCCCCCATATGCTTTAAGTCGTTGAGACACTCAAAATACACTTTAAGTTGTTGAGAGACTCAATACACTCTAAGTCGTTGACAGACTCAATACACTCTTAAGTCGTTGAGAGACTCAATACACTTTAAGTCATTGAGAGACTCAATACACTTTAAGTCATTGAGAGACTCAATACACTTTAAGTCATTGAGAGACTCAATACACTTTAAGTCGTTGAGAGACTCAATACACTTTAAGTCGTTGGGAGACTCAATACACTTTAAGTCATTGAGAGACTCAATACACTTTAAGTCGTTGAGAGACTCAATACACTTTAAGTCATTGAGAGACTCAATACACTTTAAGTCGTTGAGAGACTCAATACACTTTAAGTCATTGAGAGACTCAATACACTTTAAGTCGTTGAGAGACTCAATACACTTTAAGTCGTTGAGAGACTCAATACACTTTAAGTCATTGAGAGACTCAATACACTTTAAGTCGTTGAGAGACTCAATACACTTTAAGTCGTTGAGAGACTCAATACACTTTAAGTCGTTGAGAGACTCAATACACTTTAAGTCGTTGAGAGACTCAATACACTTTAAGTCGTTGAGAGACTCAATACACTTTAAGTCGTTGAGAGACTCAATACACTTTAAGTCGTTGAGAGACTCAATACACTTTAAGTCGTTGAGAGACTCAATACACTTTAAGTCGTTGAGAGACTCAATACACTTTAAGTCGTTGAGAGACTCAATACACTTTAAGTCGTTGAGAGACTCAATACACTTTAAGTCGTTGAGAGACTCAATACACTTTAAGTCGTTGAGAGACTCAATACACTTTAAGTCGTTGAGAGACTCAATACACTTTAAGTCGTTGAGAGACTCCATACACATATAACACAGCTGTTTGTCACTGATACTTTAGTTGATTTGCTCACTTGTATCTTTCCAGCAAGATAAAATAGACATACTTCTATTAAACACTCAAAGTAATTAGAAGGTGTATCTTAAAATTGTAAAAACTTTTGTGGTTAAAAATGGAATATTTGGCCCTTGATTCTCTTATATTTGAAAATCTTTGATCTTTCTGTTACAAGCATGGATTACTAAAATATCATTCAGACATTTCTTTACCTAAAATTGTGGAAAAATAGCTGAGACCAATAATAGAACTACTTTACACTATTTGTGTGTCAGAAATTGAACCACTTCCATGAAATATCAATTTTAAGAATACGGCGAATGACTGAAATGTACTAGGCTCAGGACATCTTCATCCATAAATGATGCAAAACACTAAGTTAGAACTAAAATATCACTTTTAGATGAAAACAAATAGCTGTGATAAATGTGGGAGGTTGACAATGACAGGAACACTGAGGCCTGCCTTCCATATTTTTATGAAGCAGCTTTTGACCAAAAGGAATGTGTATATACATTTTTGCAGTTTGTAGTAGTGAAAGGTCACTAGCAAAGTAGTCCGAGATGGTTCCCTCTGTGATGGCTTCCAATCACAGACTTTATTAATAGCTAATTGTTATGATTCATTATAGTTGGACAATAGAACAAGAAAACCACTGGAGGCTGTAGAATGGTGGTTTTTATAGCAGAATGTTGAGTATACAGTGTACAACTAAGAAGAGTAGTGAAAACGTTCTGAAAAAGGTCAAAGCTAAAAGAGAGTTAATTTCCAATATTAGGAAAAAACAATCATTATTTTACATAAATGAATAAATGTTGTTAATTTACTAAGATTAGAACTAAAATGTCACTTTAAGATGAAAATTAACAGCTGTGCTAGCAGTCATCAAGGACCTTATGGGCATTTCTTTTTTCACTGATAATAATCAGTTTATAGAGAGGTACATTTTTGTTTGTTTATCGAACATATTTCTTCAGTCCATCTTTATCGTGACTAGCATTGCTGCACCATTATTATGTCCGTACATGACCTCAAGATATTTGTATGTTTTCCATTGTGCTGATTATAATTACTGTTGTGATTTCAGTGAGTGACATCAAGGAATTTGTACACTGTTTTCCTTTAATCCAGCTATTAACACTAAATTGTCATTATTTCTGTCAGCAGACATCAAAGAATTTGTACACTGTTCTACTTTAATCCAGCTATTAACACTAAATTGTCATTATTTCTGTCAGCAGACATCAAAGAATTTGTACACTGTTTTACTTTATACTAACTATAACACTACATTGTCATTATTACAGTATGTGACATCTATGCAGTGTTGGGTGGTCTGTACGTGTACCAGTGCCTATTGTTATATGATGCCACACATATTTTCTTGATATTGTTAAACATTCTTGTAACCTCTTGTTGTTTGAAAAGTACAAATGTTTACCCTGGGTAATGTTATCATTATCTCACCAGGCCACTGCCCTACTTTCCTATAGAAAATCTCTGGTACCCATTTTTAGATGCTGAATCAATTGAATAATTTTGTTGTGTGAACTTGACTAAATCTGTTATCTGTTCGGAAGCTAGATTATAGAGCAGCCAGTCAGATAAACACCATTGAGATGTTTTATTGATGGAATCAGTATGACTGCAGTCGGGAATTTCCCATATCCACTCCATTCATGTCACAGGTCCCACCATAGTGCAACGATTCCAAATGACTTCCATTGAATAGAGAGTGCAGTCACTTCTTTACCTCAGTTTCCCCAAAAACACGTTTAAAACAAGCTAAGTAACCATAACAGTTTGAGTGACTGCATTAGTCTTTCCAAAAACAGGGTTACTTGCAGCCATTTTGATCTTGCATTGTCGATTGGCGGCCCTTAGCAAGGTCGAACTCCAGTGCTAGCCAATTCTAGCATGGGTGACAATTTTAAAAACCACCAAAAAGAGAGTGACCACAGTCACTTCCAACTCCAATTCACTTGAATAAATAGAAAAAACACATAGAAACCAGTGAAAACAAAAACTATTTTAACGTTGGCACTTTGTAAAGAGGTCCACGGCGATGGCCAGCTTCTTTCAGAGAAGTCAGCACTGAGATAAAGTGTATCCTCATACTTCTGTTGGAATTCAGCTTGAGAGTCAAAATTAGAAGTCAAAAATGAAGACGACAGGGATGACTGTCTCTGTCAAATATTATTTTGAAATAAATTTATGATTTGATCAAGTAACAAGACAGAAACAACCAAACACAGTCCATACAGCTGTCAACAAATGCTAGGAAAACACCAGACCAAGAGAATGTGCAAGAAAAAGATGAATAGACAGAAACGTGACAGCAGAAGAAGCCATTCAAAGGAGCACAAACTGTTCCTCCCTCTCAATGATGAAACTCAAATAAGGAAGGAAAGAAGAATTATTTCATAATGGTGAGTTAATATAAGGTTTTTTTTCCTAACGTCTGAAAGTCATTAACTTTCTGTATGGAAGCCTTTTATCAGTGCAACGAAAGAAATTTCAGAAACAAAATTTTTCATGGTTTTAAGTATCAATCTACATATTTATATTTATTTAACATAACATATATGAATTTTTAGATAATTGAACAATGTATTAGATTTCACCAATACCAAGATGATACAAGACATGTAAAAAAAATATGGTTTGATGACTGTTCACACTAAATCAAATTGATATGGAAAGAATTAACAATCAAAATGTGATATTTTTGTATTTTGTTCGTGAAGAAAATGAAATAAAAACCCAAACTATGATAGTTTTTTTTTAGCCTTTACTGAAGCTACAAGTTGTATCTCTTCTTAGTCCACTGTTAGTTCAACTGATCAACTACACAGTTAATGTTTATAGGCTGCCAACATAAAGACCTTTTGACAGTACAATCCAACATACCCCAACACCTGATGAGCTTGTATTTCTCTGACACATAAACATGGGTTTTGGATATCTCTTACAAGCCAGAGGATTTTGCAGAACTAAAAGGGACTTATGTTTAAACTTGTTATGTTTCCTAGTGTTTCTAATATTCCATCAATCCATCTTTTTTGTGGTTTGCAATTGGGTCTGATGTTCTTGCATTGTTTATTGAGGGCTCATTGTGATGTATTTTGATCTTTATGCCTTGTCACGTGCCAAACCATTTTATTTGTTGTTTCTTTATATATTCTATTGCGGGGGGGTTATTCATTGCTTTTTTTCTTCATTTCTGATCTTATTTCTCAGGCTGTTTCCTGTCATTCGTCTAACACATTTAATCTCAGTAGAACTGATTTTTCTTGTTGTTCTTTCATCTAGGGTTCAGAGCTAGCATTTGTAGCACAATGTTGGGATGAAGATTGTATTGTAGAGTGCCCGTTTTGTCTCTTGAGTTATTTCCTTGTTTGACAATAGCGGTGATAGCTGTCCAATGATTTGACAAGCTTTGTTGCATCTTGAGTCTATTTCTGCTAATTGTGAGTTGTCGTGTGTCACTAAACTTCTTAGGTATTTAAATTCCTCTACTTGTTTTTTGTGCCTGTGCTGTTGAGTCTATTTAAGCGTTCTTGTAGGTCTTCTATTTTTCCATGTATTGGTGCCTGATCATCTGCAAATAAAAGCTTGTTGATCTCCTCTGTCTCTGATGGGTTGGCTAACTTGCATATATAGTCCATGTATGTAATAAACAGTAGAGGGGATAGTACACACCCCTGTCTTATACCTGATCTAACTTCAAAGTGGTCTGTGTAGCCTGCTGCGATTCTAACTTGATGTTGATGTAGACTTTTAATAAGGTTGGTTAGATGTTGGCTTACTCCGTATGTTGTTAGTATCTCCCACAGTTGTTCTTTGTTTAATTGATTGAATGCTTTTTCCTGGTCAAAGAAAACTATGCACAAATTTTGATTGTGTTGTCTTTTCTGTGAGCTGTTTTAACATGAATAGAGCGTCAATACAACCTGTGTTTTTTCGGAACCCCATTTGAGAATCGCTTAACTGTAGTTCTATTATTGGTCTCAGCCATTTTTCCACAATTTTAGCGTATAACTTTCCTACATGGCTGAGAAGCAATATACCTCTATATTGATTGCAGTCTCTCTTGCTACCTTAATTTTTCCATATTGGTACGATGATTGCCAGTTGTCAGTCTTCTGGGGCTTTTTGTTGGTGCCATGCTGCATTGAATATTCTGTGCGGCCAATCAATTCCTGTTTCTCCTGCTGCTGCTATTATTCCTACTGGTTAGTTATCTATCCCCAGTGCTTTATTTCTTTGTGCATATTTGATTGCTTCTTCGATTTCCTCATTTATGATGTTGGGTTCAGTGTTTGTACATTCTTGCGTGGTTTTTGTTGTGTTATTGGTAGTTGGTGCCATGTTTAATAGGTCTTTAAAATATTCTAAAAGAGACTAGGACCATTATATAGAGACTGAGTAACACAGGAAATTTAACTGGAGAAACCAAACATCATCCTCTCATGAATCGCATCATAATAAACTGTGTCATAGTTAGTCTACTGTCCCATCATAATAAACTGTGTCATAGTTAGTCTACTGGCCCATCATAATAAACTGTGTCATAGTTAGTCTACTGTCCCATCATAATAAACTGTGTCATAGTTAGTCTACTGGCCCATCATAATGAACTGTGTCATAGTTAGTCTACTGTCCCATCATAATAAACTGTGTCATAGTTAGTCTACTGGCCCATCATAATAAACTGTGTCATAGTTAGTCTACTGGCCCATCATAATAAACTGTGTCATAGTTAGTCTACTGGCCCATCATAATAAACTGTGTCATAGTTAGTCTACTGGCCCATCATAATAAACTGTGTCATAGTTAGTCTACTGGCCCATCATAATGAACTGTGTCATAGTTAGTCTACTGGCCCATCATAATAAACTGTGTCATAGTTAGTCTACTGTCCCATCATAATGAACTGTGTCATAGTTAGTCTACTGTCCCATCATAATAAACTGTGTCATAGTTAGTCTACTGGCCCATCATAATAAACTGTGTCATAGTTAGTCTACTGTCCCATCATAATGAACTGTGTCATAGTTAGTCTACTGTCCCATCATAATGAACTGTGTCATAGTTAGTCTACTGGCCCATCATAATGAACTGTGTCATAGTTAGTCTACTGGCCCATCATAATGAACTGTGTCATAGTTAGTCTACTGGCCCATCATAATGAACTGTGTCATAGTTAGTCTACTGGCCCATCATAATAAACTGTGTCATAGTTAGTCTACTGGCCCATCATAATAAACTGTGTCATAGTTAGTCTACTGGCCCATCATAATAAACTGTGTCATAGTTAGTCTACTGGCCCATCATAATAAACTGTGTCATAGTTAGTCTACTGGCCCATCATAATAAACTGTGTCATAGTTAGTCTACTGTCCCATCATAATGAACTGTGTCATAGTTAGTCTACTGTCCCATCATAATGAACTGTGTCATAGTTAGTCTACTGTCCCATCATAATGAACTGTGTCATAGTTAGTCTACTGGCCCATCATAATGAACTGTGTCATAGTTAGTCTACTGGCCCATCATAATGAACTGTGTCATAGTTAGTCTACTGGCCCATCATAATGAACTGTGTCATAGTTAGTCTACTGGCCCATCATAATAAACTGTGTCATAGTTAGTCTACTGGCCCATCATAATAAACTGTGTCATAGTTAGTCTACTGGCCCATCATAATAAACTGTGTCATAGTTAGTCTACTGGCCCATCATAATAAACTGTGTCATAGTTAGTCTACTGGCCCATCATAATAAACTGTGTCATAGTTAGTCTACTGGCCCATCTTAATAAACTGTGTCATAGTTAGTCTACTGGCCCATCATAATAAACTGTGTCATAGTTAGTCTACTGGCCCATCATAATAAACTGTGTCATAGTTAGTCTACTGGCCCATCATAATAAACTGTGTCATAGTTAGTCTACTGGCCCATCATAATAAACTGTGTCATAGTTAGTCTACTGGCCCATCATAATAAACTGTGTCATAGTTAGTCTACTGGCCCATCATAATAAACTGTGTCATAGTTAGTCTACTGGCCCATCATAATAAACTGTGTCATAGTTAGTCTACTGGCCCATCATAATAAACTGTGTCATAGTTAGTCTACTGGCCCATCATAATAAACTGTGTCATAGTTAGTCTACTGGCCCATCATAATAAAGTGTGTCATAGTTAGTCTACTGGCCCATCATAATAAACTGTGTCATAGTTAGTCTACTGGCCCATCATAATGAACTGTGTCATAGTTAGTCTACTGGCCCATCATAATAAACTGTGTCATAGTTAGTCTACTGGCCCATCATAATGAACTGTGTCATAGTTAGTCTACTGGCCCATCATAATAAACTGTGTCATAGTTAGTCTACTGGCCCATCATAATAAACTGTGTCATAGTTAGTCTACTGGCCCATCATAATAAAGTGTGTCATAGTTAGTCTACTGGCCCATCATAATAAACTGTGTCATAGTTAGTCTACTGGCCCATCATAATAAACTGTGTCATAGTTAGTCTACTGGCCCATCATAATAAACTGTGTCATAGTCTACTGGCCCATCATAATAAACTGTGTCATAGTTAGTCTACTGGCCCATCATAATAAACTGTGTCATAGTTAGTCTACTGTCCCATCATAATAAACTGTGTCATAGTTAGTCTACTGGCCCATCATAATAAACTGTGTCATAGTTAGTCTACTGGCCCATCATAATAAACTGTGTCATAGTTAGTCTACTGGCCCATCATAATAAACTATGTCATAGTTAGTCTACTGGCCCATCATAATGAACTGTGTCATAGTTAGTCTACTGGCCCATCATAATAAACTGTGTCATAGTTAGTCTACTGGCCCATCATAATAAACTGTGTCATAGTTAGTCTACTGGCCCATCATAATAAACTGTGTCATAGTTAGTCTACTGGCCCATTATAATAAACTGTGTCATAGTTAGTCTACTGGCCCATCATAATAAACTGTGTCATAGTTAGTCTACTGGCCCATCATAATAAACTATGTCATAGTTAGTCTACTGGCCCATCATAATAAACTATGTCATAGTTAGTCTACTCGCCCATCATAATAAACTGTGTCATAGTTAGTCTACTGGCCCATCATAATAAACTGTGTCATAGTTAGTCTACTGGCCCATCATAATAAACTGTCATAGTACAGACAAGGTAACTTCAATGTTTTTAATCAATACATCTTTATTACTGAGGATTGTTGTGTGCAGACCTTCATCTTTCCTAGTCAGTATTATATTCTGACACCTGGTACTCCTTCATCACCCAGAGATATATATGTGTGTGTCCTTTTTTGTGTTGTCGTTATTTTACCTGCAGGTAAATGTCAAGCAGCTGATACTGTCCTACCAAGCCTTTTCAATATTAATTGTTGCTGCCTTTGTCTTATAATGTTGGGATGCACCAAACTTAGGCATGTTTATGATCCACTATCATGTAAATTTTTTATTTGATGGTTGCATGTTAATAAGCAGCTCTTGTATTCAGATGTGACTGTTACATAGAGATTTTAAGGCTGACTAAATTAGTTGTTTTTATGGTAATCTTTGTTTGAGGAGGTCATGATGATGAAGATTGTCTTTCAAACAGTGGGTTTTATATGTGAAAATGTGACAGTTTATGGTTTACCTTGTTATGTTTATTAAAAGTTCTTAAATGTTTATGTTTGATATTGAGTTTCTTGGAGAATTGTGTTGCATATAACTGTGGACTTGTTGAGAAAGAATTATTGATGTGCAAGGGGGAGTTGAGGAAGGTTGATGTGTTTATCCATGAGTGGGTTGAGAAAGGTTGATGTGTTTATCCATGAGAGAGTTGAAAAAGGTTAATGTGTTTATCCATGAGTGGGTTGAGAAAATTTGATGTGTTTATCCATGAGAGAGTTGAGGAAGGCTGCTGTGTTTATTCATGAGTGGGTTGAGAAAGGTTGATGTGTTTATCCATGAGTGAGTTGAGAAAGGTTGATGTGTTTATCCATGAGTGGGTTGAGAAAGGTCGATGTGTTTATCCATGAGTGGGTTAAGAAAGGTCGATGTATTTATCCATGAGTGGGTTGAGAAAGGTCGATGTGTTTATCCATGAGTGGGTTGAGAAAATTTGATGTGTTTATCCATGAGTTGGTTGAGAAAGGTTGATGTGTTTATCCATGAGAGAGTTGAGGAAGGCTGCTGTGTTTATTCATGAGTGGGTTGAGAAAGGTTGATGTGTTTATCCATGAGTGAGTTGAGAAAGGTTGATGTGTTTATCCATGAGTGGGTTAAGAAAGGTCGATGTATTTATCCATGAGTGGGTTGAGAAAGGTTGATGTGTTTATCCATGAGTGGGTTGAGAAAATTTGATGTGTTTATCCATGAGTGGGTTGAGAAAATTTGATGTGTTTATCCATGAGTTGGTTGAGAAAGGTTGATGTGTTTATCCATGAGAGAGTTGAGGAAGGCTGCTGTGTTTATTCATGAGTGGGTTGAGAAAGGTCGATGTGTTTATCCATGAGTGAGTTGAGAAAGGTTGATGTGTTTATCCATGAGTGGGTTGAGAAAGGTCGATGTGTTTATCCATGAGTGGGTTGAGGAAGGCTGCTGTGTTTATTATTGAGTGGGTTGAGAAAGGTCGATGTGTTTATCCATGAGTGAGCTTGAGAAAGAACTTTTTTTTTTCTTCACTGCTGAAGTCAACACAGGTGGGTGAAATTACAACAAAACTGAATCAGTTTTATTGTATTCAACTTTATTTATGGTTAATCCAACATAACAAGATATGTTATTTTACTTAAGAATATCGAGAATCCAATGAAGAGGCAATGAAACGGTGATTGACACAGAAAACTCCTGATAAAACTAAGAGCTGTATTTAGACATGTACGGAGGGAGTTGGGAGTTGACATTGAGTTGTGACAGCGGATAAAGAGGAGATTGAGCGGGAGACTGTGGAAATGAATGTAAGAGAAGGAAAAGAAAATATAGCATTGGATCAAGGTGACAGGAAACAGGAACAGGATTGATTGACAGCATTAGAGTCAGAGAACCGTTAGCAGTTGTGATTCTCTAAGCCAACAACAAGGCACATGATGATGGAGTAAAGGCATCAAGTTGCACCATGATGTGGTGCGTCACATGATGATGGAGCAAAGGCACCATGATGTGGTGCGTCACATGATGATGGAGTAAAGGCACCAAGATGCGGTGCGTCACATGATGACGGAGCAAAGGCACCATGATGTGGTGCGTCACATGATGATGGAGTAAAGGCATCAAGATGCACCATGATGTGGTGTGTCACATGATGATGGAGTAAAGGCATCAAGTTGCACCATGATGTGGTGCGTCACATGATGATGGAGCAAAGGCACCATGATGTGGTGCGTCACATGATGATGGAGAAAAGGCACCAAGATGCGGTGCGTCACATGATGATGGAGCAAAGGCACCATGATGTGGTGCGTCACATGATGATGGAGTAAAGGCATCAAGATGCACCGTGATGGGGTGCGTCACATGATGATGGAGTAAAGTCATCAAGATGCACCATGATGTGGTGCGTCACATGATGATGGAGCAAAGGCACCATGATGTGGTGCGTCACATGATGATGGAGCAAAGGCACCATGATGTGGTGCGTCACATGATGATGGAGCAAAGGCACCATGATGTGGTGCGTCACATGATGATGGAGTAAAGGCATCAAGATGCACCGTGATGGGGTGCGTCACATGATGATGGAGTAAAGTCATCAAGATGCACCATGATGTGGTGCGTCACATGATGATGGAGCAAAGGCACCATGATGTGGTGCGTCACATGATGATGGAGCAAAGGCACCATGATGTGGTGCGTCACATGATGATGGAGTAAAGGCATCAAGATGCACCATGATGTGGTGTGTCACATGATGATGGAGTAAAGGCATCAAGATGTAGTGCTGCAAATGATGATAGAGTAAAGGCATCATGATGTGGTGCCTCTCATGATGTTGGTCTTATTAAAGAACACAAAATTGCACTGATTTTTTTCCCAATTGAAGTGAAGTGTAGCTAACTGCAGCCTCTTGTCCTGGACTGTGTACTTGCAGTGACAGTTAAAAGTACATACAACTGGATTTAGTGCACAACCCTGTTGTTTTGAGCGTCTGCCCATGCATTGTAATGTTCACATAAAGATGTCGAGTTGGAGACTAGTCATCTAACTAATTGGATCAAGCACAAGAAGTAAACGACGACTAAATTAATGAATTATTGCGAGAGATTTCATTCATTTAGATGCTTTATAGTCTAGATGTACGATGTCTGTGTAGTCTAGATGTACGATGAGTCTAGATGTACGATGGCTGTGTAGTCTAGATGTACGATGAGTCTAGATGTACGATGACTGTGTAGTCTAGATGTACGATGAGTCTAGATGTACGATGTCTGTGTAGTCTAGATGTACGATGAGTCTAGATGTACAATGGCTGTGTAGTCTAGATGTACGATGAGTCTAGATGTACGATTGCTGTGTAGTCTAGATGTACGATGACTGTGTAGTCTAGATGTACGATGAGTCTAGATGTACGATGGCTGTGTAGTCTAGATGTACAATTGCTGTGTAGTCTAGATGTACGATGAGTCTAGATGTACGATGGCTGTGTAGTCTAGATGTACGATGAGTCTAGATGTACGATGACTGTGTAGTCTAGATGTACGATGAGTCTAGATGTACGATGTCTGTGTAGTCTAGATGTAGGATGACTGTGTAGTCTAGATGTACGATGACTGTGTAGTCTAGATGTACGATGAGTCTAGATGTACGATGACTGTGTAGTCTAGATGTACGATGAGTCTAGATGTACGATGAGTCTAGATGTACGATGGCTGTGTAGTCTAGATGTACGATGAGTCTAGATGTACGATTGCTGTGTAGTCTTGATGTACGATGGCTGTGTAGTCTAGATGTACGATAAGTCTAGATGTACGATTGCTGTGTAGTCTAGATGTACGAATACTGTGTAGTCTAGATGTACGATGACTGTGTAGTCTAGATGTACGATGAGTCTAGATGTACGATGGCTGTGTAGTCTAGATGTACAATGGCTGTGTAGTCTAGATGTACGATGAGTCTAGATGTACGATGGCTGTGTAGTCTAGATGTACGATGAGTCTAGATGTACGATGACTGTGTAGTCTAGATGTACGATGAGTCTAGATGTACGATGTCTGTGTAGTCTAGATGTAGGATGACTGTGTAGTCTAGATGTACGATGACTGTGTAGTCTTGATGTACGATGAGTCTAGATGTACGATGACTGTGTAGTCTAGATGTACGATGAGTCTAGATGTACGATGAGTCTAGATGTACGATGACTGTGTAGTCTAGATGTACGATAAGTCTAGATGTACGATTGCTGTGTAGTCTAGATGTACGATGGCTGTGTAGTCTAGATGTACGATGACTGTGTAGTCTAGATGTACGATGAGTCTAGATGTACGATGGCTGTGTAGTCTAGATGTACAATGGCTGTGTAGTCTAGATGTACGATGAGTCTAGATGTACGATGGCTGTGTAGTCTAGATGTACGATGAGTCTAGATGTACGATGACTGTGTAGTCTAGATGTACGATGAGTCTAGATGTACGATGTCTGTGTAGTCTAGATGTAGGATGACTGTGTAGTCTAGATGTACGATGACTGTGTAGTCTTGATGTACGATGAGTCTAGATGTACGATGACTGTGTAGTCTAGATGTACGATGAGTCTAGATGTACGATGAGTCTAGATGTACGATGGCTGTGTAGTCTAGATGTACGATGAGTCTAGATGTACGATTGCTGTGTAGTCTTGATGTACGATGGCTGTGTAGTCTAGATGTGCGATGGCTGTGTAGTCTAGATGTACGATGGCTGTGTTGTCTAGATGTACGATGAGTCTAGATGTACGATGTCTGTGTAGTCTAGATGTACGATGACTGTGTAGTCTAGATGTACAATGAGTCTAGATGTACGATGGCTGTGTAGTCTAGATGTACGATGAGTCTAGATGTACGATGGCTGTGTAGTCTAGATGTACGATGAGTCTAGATGTACGATGGCTGTGTAGTCTAGATGTAGGATGACTGTGTAGTCTAGATGTACGATGACTGTGTAGTCTAGATGTACGATGAGTCTAGATGTACGATGACTGTGTAGTCTAGATGTACGATGAGTCTAGATGTACGATGAGTCTAGATGTACGATGGCTGTGTAGTCTAGATGTACGATGAGTCTAGATGTACGATTGCTGTGTAGTCTAGATGTACGATGGCTGTGTAGTCTAGATGTACGATGACTGTGTAGTCTAGATGTACGATGAGTCTAGATGTACGATGGCTGTGTAGTCTAGATGTACGATGGCTGTGTAGTCTAGATGTACGATGGCTGTGTAGTCTAGATGTACGATGAGTCTAGATATACGATGTCTGTGTAGTCTAGATGTACGATGAGTCTAGATGTACGATGGCTGTGTAGTCTAGATGTACGATGGCTGTGTAGTCTAGATGTACGATGGCTGTGTAGTCTAGATGTACGATGATTCTAGATGTACGATGTCTGTGTAGTCTAGATGTACGATGACTGTGTAGTCTAGATGTACGATAACTGTGTAGTCTAGATGTACGATGGCTGTGTAGTCTAGATGTACGATGAGTCGAGATGTACGATGGCTGTGTAGTCTAGATGTACGATGACTGTGTAGTCTAGATGTACGATGAGTCTAGATGTACGATGGCTGTGTAGTCTAGATGTACGATGGCTGTGTAGTCTACATGTACGATGACTGTGTAGTCTAGATGTACGATGGCTGTGTAGTCTAGATGTACGATGGCTGTGTAGTCTAGATGTACGATGACTGTGTAGTCTAGATGTACGATGAGTCTAGATGTACGATGTCTGTGTAGTCTAGATGTACGATGAGTCTAGATGTACGATGTCTGTGTACTCTAGATGTACGATGTCTGTGTAGTCTAGATGTACGATAGCTGTGTAGTCTAGATGTACGATGTCTGTGTAGTCTAGATGTACGATAGCTGTGTAGTCTAGATGTACGATGTCTGTGTAGTCTAGATGTACGATAGCTGTATAGTCTAGATGTACGATGAGTCTAGATGTACGATGGCTGTGTAGTCTAGATGTAGGACGAGTCTAGATGTACGATGGCTGTGTAGTCTAGATGTACGATGAGTCTAGATGTACGATGTCTGTGTAGTCTAGATGTACGATGAGTCTAGATGTACGATGACTGTGTAGTCTAGATGTACGATGAGTCTAGATGTACGATGACTGTGTAGTCTAGATGTACGATGAGTCTAGATGTACGATGACTGTGTAGTCTAGATGTACGATGAGTCTAGATGTACAATGGCTGTGTAGTCTAGATGTACGATGAGTCTAGATGTACGATGGCTGTGTAGTCTAGATGTACGATGAGTCTAGATGTACGATGACTGTGTAGTCTAGATGTACGATGAGTCTAGATGTACGATGTCTGTGTAGTCTAGATGTAGGATGACTGTGTAGTCTAGATGTACGATGACTGTGTAGTCTTGATGTACGATGAGTCTAGATGTACGATGACTGTGTAGTCTAGATGTACGATGAGTCTAGATGTACGATGAGTCTAGATGTACGATGGCTGTGTAGTCTAGATGTACGATGAGTCTAGATGTACGATTGCTGTGTAGTCTTGATGTACGATGGCTGTGTAGTCTAGATGTGCGATGGCTGTGTAGTCTAGATGTACGATGGCTGTGTTGTCTAGATGTACGATGAGTCTAGATGTACGATGTCTGTGTAGTCTAGATGTACGATGACTGTGTAGTCTAGATGTACAATGAGTCTAGATGTACGATGGCTGTGTAGTCTAGATGTACGATGAGTCTAGATGTACGATGGCTGTGTAGTCTAGATGTACGATGAGTCTAGATGTACGATGGCTGTGTAGTCTAGATGTAGGATGACTGTGTAGTCTAGATGTACGATGACTGTGTAGTCTAGATGTACGATGAGTCTAGATGTACGATGACTGTGTAGTCTAGATGTACGATGAGTCTAGATGTACGATGAGTCTAGATGTACGATGGCTGTGTAGTCTAGATGTACGATGAGTCTAGATGTACGATTGCTGTGTAGTCTAGATGTACGATGGCTGTGTAGTCTAGATGTACGATGACTGTGTAGTCTAGATGTACGATGAGTCTAGATGTACGATGGCTGTGTAGTCTAGATGTACGATGGCTGTGTAGTCTAGATGTACGATGGCTGTGTAGTCTAGATGTACGATGAGTCTAGATATACGATGTCTGTGTAGTCTAGATGTACGATGAGTCTAGATGTACGATGGCTGTGTAGTCTAGATGTACGATGGCTGTGTAGTCTACATGTACGATGGCTGTGTAGTCTAGATGTACGATGATTCTAGATGTACGATGTCTGTGTAGTCTAGATGTACGATGACTGTGTAGTCTAGATGTACGATAACTGTGTAGTCTAGATGTACGATGGCTGTGTAGTCTAGATGTACGATGAGTCGAGATGTACGATGGCTGTGTAGTCTAGATGTACGATGACTGTGTAGTCTAGATGTACGATGAGTCTAGATGTACGATGGCTGTGTAGTCTAGATGTACGATGGCTGTGTAGTCTACATGTACGATGACTGTGTAGTCTAGATGTACGATGGCTGTGTAGTCTAGATGTACGATGGCTGTGTAGTCTAGATGTACGATGACTGTGTAGTCTAGATGTACGATGAGTCTAGATGTACGATGTCTGTGTAGTCTAGATGTACGATGAGTCTAGATGTACGATGTCTGTGTAGTCTAGATGTACGATGTCTGTGTAGTCTAGATGTACGATAGCTGTGTAGTCTAGATGTACGATGTCTGTGTAGTCTAGATGTACGATAGCTGTGTAGTCTAGATGTACGATGTCTGTGTAGTCTAGATGTACGATAGCTGTATAGTCTAGATGTACGATGAGTCTAGATGTACGATGGCTGTGTAGTCTAGATGTAGGACGAGTCTAGATGTACGATGGCTGTGTAGTCTAGATGTACGATGAGTCTAGATGTACGATGTCTGTGTAGTCTAGATGTACGATGAGTCTAGATGTACGATGACTGTGTAGTCTAGATGTACGATGAGTCTAGATGTACGATGACTGTGTAGTCTAGATGTACGATGAGTCTAGATGTACGATGACTGTGTAGTCTAGATGTACGATGAGTCTAGATGTACGATGTCTGTGTAGTCTAGATGTACGAAGAGTCTAGATGTAGGATGACTGTGTAGTCTAGATGTACGATGACTGTGTAGTCTTGATGTACGATGAGTCTAGATGTACGATGACTGTGTAGTCTTTGATGTACGATGACTGTGTAGTCTAGATGTACGATGACTGTGTAGTCTAGATGTACGATGAGTCTAGATGTTACGATGACTGTGTAGTCTAGATGTACGATGAGTCTAGATGTACGATGTCTGTGTAGTCTAGATGTACGATAGCTGTGTGGCCTAGATGTACGATGTCTGTGTAGTCTAGATGTACGATGTCTGTGTAGTCTAGATGTACGATGTCTGTGTAGTCTAGATGTACGATGTCTGTGTAGTCTAGATGTACGATGTCTGTGTAGTCTAGATGTACGATGACTGTGTAGTCTAGATGTACGATGAGTCTAGATGTACGATGACTGTGTAGTCTAGATGTACGATGTCTGTGTAGTCTAGATGTACGATGTCTGTGTAGTCTAGTCTAGATGTACGATGACTGTGTAGTCTAGATGTACGATGTCTGTGTAGTCTAGATGTACGATGTCTGTGTAGTCTAGATGTACGATGAGTCTAGATGTACGATGTCTGTGTAGTCTAGATGTACGATGTCTGTGTAGTCTAGATGTACGATAGCTGTGTAGTCTAGATGTACGATGTCTGTGTAGTCTAGATGTACGATAGCTGTGTAGTCTAGATGTACGATGTCTGTGTAGTCTAGATGTACGATGTCTGTGTAGTCTAGATGTACGATAGCTGTGTAGTCTAGATGTACGATGAGTCTAGATGTACGATGTCTGTGTAGTCTAGATGTACGATGTCTGTGTAGTCTAGATGTACGCTGACTGTGTAGTCTAGATGTACGATGTCTGTGTAGTCTAGATGTACGGTGGCTGTGTAGTCTAGATGTACGATGTCTGTGTAGTCTAGATGTACGATGGCTATGCAGTCTAGATGTTCGAATAGTCTAGATGTACGATGTCTGTGTAGTCTAGATGTACGATGAGTCTAGATGTACGATGTCTGTGTAGTCTAGATGTACGATGAGTCTAGATGTACGATGAGTCTAGATGTACTATGTCTGTATAGTCTAGATGTACGATGAGACTAGATGTACGATAGCTGTGTAGTCTAGATGTACGATGAGTCTAGATGTACGATGAGTCTAGATGTACGATGTCTGTATAGTCTAGATGTACGATGAGTCTAGATGTACGATGACTGTGTAGTCTAGATGTACGATGAGTCTAGATGTACGATGCCTGTGTAGTCTAGATGTACGATGGCTGTGTAGTCTAGATGTACGATGAGTCTAGATGTACGATGGCTGTGTAGTCTAGATGTAGGACGAGTCTAGATGTACGATGGCTGTGTAGTCTAGATGTACGATGAGTCTAGATGTACGATGTCTGTGTAGTCTAGATGTACGATGAGTCTAGATGTACGATGACTGTGTAGTCTAGATGTACGATGAGTCTAGATGTACGATGACTGTGTAGTCTAGATGTACGATGAGTCTAGATGTACGATGACTGTGTAGTCTAGATGTACTATGAGTCTAGATGTACGATGTCTGTGTAGTCTAGATGTACGATGAGTCTAGATGTACGATGACTGTGTAGTCTAGATGTACGATGACTGTGTAGTCTAGATGTACGATGACTGTGTAGTCTAGATGTACAATGAGTCTAGATGTACGATGAGTCTAGATGTACGATGACTGTGTAGTCTTTGATGTACGATGACTGTGTAGTCTAGATGTACGATGACTGTGTAGTCTAGATGTACGATGACTGTGTAGTCTAGATGTACGATGAGTCTAGATGTTACGATGACTGTGTAGTCTAGATGTACGATGAGTCTAGATGTACGATGTCTGTGTAGTCTAGATGTACGATAGCTGTGTGGCCTAGATGTACGATGTCTGTGTAGTCCAGATGTACGATGTCTGTGTAGTCTAGATGTACGATGTCTGTGTAGTCTAGATGTACGATGTCTGTGTAGTCTAGATGTACGTTGACTGTGTAGTCTAGATGTACGATGAGTCTAGATGTACGATGACTGTGTAGTCTAGATGTACGATGTCTGTGTAGTCTAGATGTACGATGTCTGTGTAGTCTAGATGTACGATGAGTCTAGATGTACGATGAGTCTAGATGTACGATGACTGTGTAGTCTTGATGTACGATGAGTCTAGATGTACGATGACTGTGTAGTCTAGATGTACGATGAGTCTAGATGTACGATGAGTCTAGATGTACGATGACTGTGTAGTCTAGATGTACGATAAGTCTAGATGTACGATTGCTGTGTAGTCTAGATGTACGATGGCTGTGTAGTCTAGATGTACGATGACTGTGTAGTCTAGATGTACGATGAGTCTAGATGTACGATGGCTGTGTAGTCTAGATGTACAATGGCTGTGTAGTCTAGATGTACGATGAGTCTAGATGTACGATGGCTGTGTAGTCTAGATGTACGATGAGTCTAGATGTACGATGACTGTGTAGTCTAGATGTACGATGAGTCTAGATGTACGATGTCTGTGTAGTCTAGATGTAGGATGACTGTGTAGTCTAGATGTACGATGACTGTGTAGTCTTGATGTACGATGAGTCTAGATGTACGATGACTGTGTAGTCTAGATGTACGATGAGTCTAGATGTACGATGAGTCTAGATGTACGATGGCTGTGTAGTCTAGATGTACGATGAGTCTAGATGTACGATTGCTGTGTAGTCTTGATGTACGATGGCTGTGTAGTCTAGATGTGCGATGGCTGTGTAGTCTAGATGTACGATGGCTGTGTTGTCTAGATGTACGATGAGTCTAGATGTACGATGTCTGTGTAGTCTAGATGTACGATGACTGTGTAGTCTAGATGTACAATGAGTCTAGATGTACGATGGCTGTGTAGTCTAGATGTACGATGAGTCTAGATGTACGATGGCTGTGTAGTCTAGATGTACGATGAGTCTAGATGTACGATGGCTGTGTAGTCTAGATGTAGGATGACTGTGTAGTCTAGATGTACGATGACTGTGTAGTCTAGATGTACGATGAGTCTAGATGTACGATGACTGTGTAGTCTAGATGTACGATGAGTCTAGATGTACGATGAGTCTAGATGTACGATGGCTGTGTAGTCTAGATGTACGATGAGTCTAGATGTACGATTGCTGTGTAGTCTAGATGTACGATGGCTGTGTAGTCTAGATGTACGATGACTGTGTAGTCTAGATGTACGATGAGTCTAGATGTACGATGGCTGTGTAGTCTAGATGTACGATGGCTGTGTAGTCTAGATGTACGATGGCTGTGTAGTCTAGATGTACGATGAGTCTAGATATACGATGTCTGTGTAGTCTAGATGTACGATGAGTCTAGATGTACGATGGCTGTGTAGTCTAGATGTACGATGGCTGTGTAGTCTAGATGTACGATGGCTGTGTAGTCTAGATGTACGATGATTCTAGATGTACGATGTCTGTGTAGTCTAGATGTACGATGACTGTGTAGTCTAGATGTACGATAACTGTGTAGTCTAGATGTACGATGGCTGTGTAGTCTAGATGTACGATGAGTCGAGATGTACGATGGCTGTGTAGTCTAGATGTACGATGACTGTGTAGTCTAGATGTACGATGAGTCTAGATGTACGATGGCTGTGTAGTCTAGATGTACGATGGCTGTGTAGTCTACATGTACGATGACTGTGTAGTCTAGATGTACGATGGCTGTGTAGTCTAGATGTACGATGGCTGTGTAGTCTAGATGTACGATGACTGTGTAGTCTAGATGTACGATGAGTCTAGATGTACGATGTCTGTGTAGTCTAGATGTACGATGAGTCTAGATGTACGATGTCTGTGTACTCTAGATGTACGATGTCTGTGTAGTCTAGATGTACGATAGCTGTGTAGTCTAGATGTACGATGTCTGTGTAGTCTAGATGTACGATAGCTGTGTAGTCTAGATGTACGATGTCTGTGTAGTCTAGATGTACGATAGCTGTATAGTCTAGATGTACGATGAGTCTAGATGTACGATGGCTGTGTAGTCTAGATGTAGGATGAGTCTAGATGTACGATGACTGTGTAGTCTAGATGTACGATGAGTCTAGATGTACGATGTCTGTGTAGTCTAGATGTACGATGAGTCTAGATGTACGATGACTGTGTAGTCTAGATGTACGATGAGTCTAGATGTACGATGACTGTGTAGTCTAGATGTACGATGAGTCTAGATGTACGATGACTGTGTAGTCTAGATGTACGATGAGTCTAGATGTACAATGGCTGTGTAGTCTAGATGTACGATGAGTCTAGATGTACGATGGCTGTGTAGTCTAGATGTACGATGAGTCTAGATGTACGATGACTGTGTAGTCTAGATGTACGATGAGTCTAGATGTACGATGTCTGTGTAGTCTAGATGTAGGATGACTGTGTAGTCTAGATGTACGATGACTGTGTAGTCTTGATGTACGATGAGTCTAGATGTACGATGACTGTGTAGTCTAGATGTACGATGAGTCTAGATGTACGATGAGTCTAGATGTACGATGGCTGTGTAGTCTAGATGTACGATGAGTCTAGATGTACGATTGCTGTGTAGTCTTGATGTACGATGGCTGTGTAGTCTAGATGTGCGATGGCTGTGTAGTCTAGATGTACGATGGCTGTGTTGTCTAGATGTACGATGAGTCTAGATGTACGATGTCTGTGTAGTCTAGATGTACGATGACTGTGTAGTCTAGATGTACAATGAGTCTAGATGTACGATGGCTGTGTAGTCTAGATGTACGATGAGTCTAGATGTACGATGGCTGTGTAGTCTAGATGTACGATGAGTCTAGATGTACGATGGCTGTGTAGTCTAGATGTAGGATGACTGTGTAGTCTAGATGTACGATGACTGTGTAGTCTAGATGTACGATGAGTCTAGATGTACGATGACTGTGTAGTCTAGATGTACGATGAGTCTAGATGTACGATGAGTCTAGATGTACGATGGCTGTGTAGTCTAGATGTACGATGAGTCTAGATGTACGATTGCTGTGTAGTCTAGATGTACGATGGCTGTGTAGTCTAGATGTACGATGACTGTGTAGTCTAGATGTACGATGAGTCTAGATGTACGATGGCTGTGTAGTCTAGATGTACGATGGCTGTGTAGTCTAGATGTACGATGGCTGTGTAGTCTAGATGTACGATGAGTCTAGATATACGATGTCTGTGTAGTCTAGATGTACGATGAGTCTAGATGTACGATGGCTGTGTAGTCTAGATGTACGATGGCTGTGTAGTCTACATGTACGATGGCTGTGTAGTCTAGATGTACGATGATTCTAGATGTACGATGTCTGTGTAGTCTAGATGTACGATGACTGTGTAGTCTAGATGTACGATAACTGTGTAGTCTAGATGTACGATGGCTGTGTAGTCTAGATGTACGATGAGTCGAGATGTACGATGGCTGTGTAGTCTAGATGTACGATGACTGTGTAGTCTAGATGTACGATGAGTCTAGATGTACGATGGCTGTGTAGTCTAGATGTACGATGGCTGTGTAGTCTACATGTACGATGACTGTGTAGTCTAGATGTACGATGGCTGTGTAGTCTAGATGTACGATGGCTGTGTAGTCTAGATGTACGATGACTGTGTAGTCTAGATGTACGATGAGTCTAGATGTACGATGTCTGTGTAGTCTAGATGTACGATGAGTCTAGATGTACGATGTCTGTGTAGTCTAGATGTACGATGTCTGTGTAGTCTAGATGTACGATAGCTGTGTAGTCTAGATGTACGATGTCTGTGTAGTCTAGATGTACGATAGCTGTGTAGTCTAGATGTACGATGTCTGTGTAGTCTAGATGTACGATAGCTGTATAGTCTAGATGTACGATGAGTCTAGATGTACGATGGCTGTGTAGTCTAGATGTAGGACGAGTCTAGATGTACGATGGCTGTGTAGTCTAGATGTACGATGAGTCTAGATGTACGATGTCTGTGTAGTCTAGATGTACGATGAGTCTAGATGTACGATGACTGTGTAGTCTAGATGTACGATGAGTCTAGATGTACGATGACTGTGTAGTCTAGATGTACGATGAGTCTAGATGTACGATGACTGTGTAGTCTAGATGTACGATGAGTCTAGATGTACGATGTCTGTGTAGTCTAGATGTACGAAGAGTCTAGATGTAGGATGACTGTGTAGTCTAGATGTACGATGACTGTGTAGTCTTGATGTACGATGAGTCTAGATGTACGATGACTGTGTAGTCTTTGATGTACGATGACTGTGTAGTCTAGATGTACGATGACTGTGTAGTCTAGATGTACGATGAGTCTAGATGTTACGATGACTGTGTAGTCTAGATGTACGATGAGTCTAGATGTACGATGTCTGTGTAGTCTAGATGTACGATAGCTGTGTGGCCTAGATGTACGATGTCTGTGTAGTCTAGATGTACGATGTCTGTGTAGTCTAGATGTACGATGTCTGTGTAGTCTAGATGTACGATGTCTGTGTAGTCTAGATGTACGATGTCTGTGTAGTCTAGATGTACGATGACTGTGTAGTCTAGATGTACGATGAGTCTAGATGTACGATGACTGTGTAGTCTAGATGTACGATGTCTGTGTAGTCTAGATGTACGATGTCTGTGTAGTCTAGTCTAGATGTACGATGACTGTGTAGTCTAGATGTACGATGTCTGTGTAGTCTAGATGTACGATGTCTGTGTAGTCTAGATGTACGATGAGTCTAGATGTACGATGTCTGTGTAGTCTAGATGTACGATGTCTGTGTAGTCTAGATGTACGATAGCTGTGTAGTCTAGATGTACGATGTCTGTGTAGTCTAGATGTACGATAGCTGTGTAGTCTAGATGTACGATGTCTGTGTAGTCTAGATGTACGATGTCTGTGTAGTCTAGATGTACGATAGCTGTGTAGTCTAGATGTACGATGAGTCTAGATGTACGATGTCTGTGTAGTCTAGATGTACGATGTCTGTGTAGTCTAGATGTACGCTGACTGTGTAGTCTAGATGTACGATGTCTGTGTAGTCTAGATGTACGGTGGCTGTGTAGTCTAGATGTACGATGTCTGTGTAGTCTAGATGTACGATGGCTATGCAGTCTAGATGTTCGAATAGTCTAGATGTACGATGTCTGTGTAGTCTAGATGTACGATGAGTCTAGATGTACGATGTCTGTGTAGTCTAGATGTACGATGAGTCTAGATGTACGATGAGTCTAGATGTACTATGTCTGTATAGTCTAGATGTACGATGAGTCTAGATGTACGATAGCTGTGTAGTCTAGATGTACGATGAGTCTAGATGTACGATGAGTCTAGATGTACGATGTCTGTATAGTCTAGATGTACGATGAGTCTAGATGTACGATGACTGTGTAGTCTAGATGTACGATGAGTCTAGATGTACGATGCCTGTGTAGTCTAGATGTACGATGGCTGTGTAGTCTAGATGTACGATGAGTCTAGATGTACGATGGCTGTGTAGTCTAGATGTAGGACGAGTCTAGATGTACGATGGCTGTGTAGTCTAGATGTACGATGAGTCTAGATGTACGATGTCTGTGTAGTCTAGATGTACGATGAGTCTAGATGTACGATGACTGTGTAGTCTAGATGTACGATGAGTCTAGATGTACGATGACTGTGTAGTCTAGATGTACGATGAGTCTAGATGTACGATGACTGTGTAGTCTAGATGTACTATGAGTCTAGATGTACGATGTCTGTGTAGACTAGATGTACGATGAGTCTAGATGTACGATGACTGTGTAGTCTAGATGTACGATGACTGTGTAGTCTAGATGTACGATGACTGTGTAGTCTAGATGTACAATGAGTCTAGATGTACGATGAGTCTAGATGTACGATGACTGTGTAGTCTTTGATGTACGATGACTGTGTAGTCTAGATGTACGATGACTGTGTAGTCTAGATGTACGATGACTGTGTAGTCTAGATGTACGATGAGTCTAGATGTTACGATGACTGTGTAGTCTAGATGTACGATGAGTCTAGATGTACGATGTCTGTGTAGTCTAGATGTACGATAGCTGTGTGGCCTAGATGTACGATGTCTGTGTAGTCCAGATGTACGATGTCTGTGTAGTCTAGATGTACGATGTCTGTGTAGTCTAGATGTACGATGTCTGTGTAGTCTAGATGTACGTTGACTGTGTAGTCTAGATGTACGATGAGTCTAGATGTACGATGACTGTGTAGTCTAGATGTACGATGTCTGTGTAGTCTAGATGTACGATGTCTGTGTAGTCTAGATGTACGATGTCTGTGTAGTCTAGATGTACGATGTCTGTGTAGTCTAGATGTACGTTGACTGTGTAGTCTAGATGTACGATGTCGGCCTCAAGACAAGAAGGACACTGGCTCAATACGCATCAGCAGCGATGGTAATGTTTTTCAAAAATGGAAAAAACAAATAAATCCGTGGTACCTTTAAGACGTTACCGACCCCTGATAAGTAGCGAGATTCGATGTCGGTTAACGGCAATAAACAGAGGGCCCCGTGTGCACTCGCGCACGTTAAAGAACTCTTGTCAGTTAAAGGCGAAAAGAGAGTAGGCTATAAATAGGCTCGCTGCTTAGGCAAAATTTCGGCAGAAGCCTACCTACACCGTTGATCCCATGCCGTGCTACGGAGTTCGTGCCCGTGGGCCAAGATTCCCCTCGGATGTTCTCGAGGGTATCAGAGAACAAATGGATTCGTCCAGTGTGTAGTGATGATGATCCTAACAATAAACAGATCATTCGTTCATCTGGCGCAGTCTCCTCATCGAAGCTTAGCTACCATGGTAAAAAAAAATGTAAAGAGCCCCTGTCACGCCAAGTGGCGTATAGGGAATATGGTGTTAGTGACCATACATTTTACAGACCTTCAGCACATGATTTTTGGGGTAATGTGGTCGGTATTACGCCCTTGCCGCTTTACTTTCCAATAAAAAATCCGGTACCCATTAAGGCTTAGCTACCATGGAGCACCATTTTACACTGTCTCGTGTCTTGATAGTGCACTGTTGTCATAGGTTCACCCGTCCATCTTTTGATGTTATCAGTCCACGTGGTCCGTCTCTGTCCACCTTGTACGTTCCCTTCCAAGATGACTTTTAGATAGGTATTATGTCTCTTCACATGTCGCAAACATTTATTTTGTCTTTTTTTTCGAATTATTACATCATCATCGGGGAGCCGCGATAGCTCAGTGGTTAGTGAACTGGACTACAAATGACAAGAGGTAGGGTTCGATCCCAACCGACGGCTTCCGGGTTCACCCAGCCTTAAATGGGTGCCGGATTTTTTCTGGGAAAGTAAAGCAGCACGGGCGTAATACCGACCACATTACCCCAAAAAATCATGTGCTGAAGGTCTGTAAAATATAGGGTCGCTAACACCATATTTCCCTATACGCCATTTGGCGTGACGGGGGTACTTTACTTTACATCATCATCATGTACCATACCGGTTGACGTAGGCGATCATGTCCCTTCACAATCTTCTATCTACAGTGCATCGTATCAATTCTGTTGTTGACTGTTTTCCATGCCATGACACCAAGCTATCTAGTATTTTCTCTCTTTGTCATCCGCTATCTCTCTTTCCCTATATTTTGTCAGTTGTAACCAAGCATTCCAACTTTCCTCTTCTCATGATGTCCCCGAAAAATATTGATTCTTTCTTTCTGATGTTTCTTAGGAGTTCCCTCTTTGTGTTGGCCTCTTTGTGAATTTTCTCGTTGGTCTTTTTAGCTGTCCAGGTAGCTTTCAACATTCTTCTGAGAAATTCCATCTCTGTGGCCTCTAAATGTCTTTTCATTTATTTGACTACTGTCCATGATTCGCTTCCATTGGTCAGAATTGGCTCTATATAGCACCGATGAACTCTCTTTCTCGCTTCTATTGACATAGATATGTTGCATAAGACGTTTTTTTTATTTTCAGACATGCTATTTTGGCCTGAGCTATTCTGCTTTTTATTTCTGTGGTGCATCTTCCATCTGATGTTATTATTATGCCCAAGTATTTGACGCGATTCACTTGTTTCAGATTTGTCCTGTTTATTTTTATATTGCATGATGGTGATTATGACAAGTAGTTTTTTTCTCTCCATTTCATCTGGAAGGGATAGATATGATAAATATAGATCAGAATATGATTGGCGTGAAAGCTACACAAATGGGGCTGCGAAATGCATACTGGGAATAAGCTGAAAATAGATATTGACCTATTGGAGATTGCTGCCGGTGTCAGGGTCTGTGAAGTGAACCATAGCTGATCAAAATCTTTCAATACCACTAAGTGGGAGTCACAGAAACATACTAATCTATTCGGGCAAACGAGTTAAATAGAGCAGGGAGACCAGATTCTTAAAATGTACTGAAGTAGGATGTTTTTGACCGAACATTGCAAATATGATAAGTCTATTTAGACGAGAACACAGCGCACGTTACTTTCATTTCAAAGCGGACTGGACAAGCAAGGAATCACCAGGACAAAATTCAACAAATAAAATTGTGTCAGGATGCTTCTTCAGCGCGTAATTATATTTTTAAAATTTACATTTAGTTTATTATAGACTTGTATACTGTTTCTCAATTTTGGGAAAATTTCAATGTTTATTTAATCTTACAGGATTTATGAAAACATATTCTTATTTATCAACTTAACGCCATTTTAAATTCACATGGAAAAATACGGATGCCTCCTATATTCGCACTGAGAAATTCTCCAGTCTCAATTCACATTGAGAAATCTTCCGGTCTCTGCTCACACTGAGAAATTCTCCAGTCTCAATTTAGATTGAGAAATCTTCCGGTCTCAGCTAACACTGAGAAATTCTCCTGTCTCAATTCACATTGAGAAATCTTCCAGTCTCAGCTCACACTGAGAAATTCTCCTGTCTCAGCTCACACTGAGAAATCCTCCAGTCTCGACTCACACTGAAAAATCCTCCAGTCTCAGCTCACACTGAGAAATTCTCCAGTCTCAAATCGTATTGTATACTCTTCCAATCTCAATCCAAATTAAGAAATTCTACAGTATCTGTTCACATTGAGAAACCTTCCAGTCTCAATTCACATTTAGAAATTCTCCAGTCTCAGCTCACGCTGAGAAATTCTCCAGTCTCAAATCGTATTGTATACTCTTCCAATCTCAATCCACACTAAGAAATCCTACAGTATCTGTTCACATTGACAATTCCTCCAAATATCTATGCACATTGATACTTCTCCCAAGACAATTCACATTGATAATCCACCAGCCCCAATTCGCACTGACACTTCTTCTAGTCTCAATTCACATTGATAATCCTCCAAACTCAATTCACAGTGAAAAATTCTCCAGTCTCAGTGCAGATTGATAGTTCATCCAGTCTTATTTCACATTAACTATTATTCCAGTCACAATTCACATTGACAGTTATTCAAGTCACAATTAACACAGATAATTCTTCTAGTTACAATTCACAGTGATAATTCTTCTAGTCACAATTCACACTGATAATTTTCTGGTCTCAAATCACACTGATAATCCATTTAGTCTTAAAATTCACCTTCAAAAGTCAATCGGCTCAAACCACATTCAAAAGTTAGGCGGCCTCAATTCAGATTTAAAAAATCAGCTAGCCTCAAACCACACTCAAAAGTTAGGCGGCCTCAATTCAGATTAAAAAATTAGCTAGCCTCAAGCCACATTCAAAAGTCAGGCGACATCAAACCACATTCAAAAGTCAGGCGACATCAAACCACATTCAAAAGTCAGGCGACATCAAACCACATTCAAAAGTCAGGCGACATCAAACCACATTCAAAAGTCATCCATCCTCAAGCGACATTAAAAAGTCAGTCGGCCTCAATTGACATTGTGCTATCAGTCAGCCTCAAAGCAGAAACAGAGCCTTACTTGTTCAGTCAGAAAACCCAGAAACGGACAACCCCACTCGATTTAGCACGCGCGCTCGTTGATAAAATAATCTCCAAGGGCATTGGAAGTTCAGCTATTATCAGGGATGAATGTGTTCCGAAGTCAAAGCGTCAGGTTATTGGCCGCTAGCCAATGCGATTCTTATATTTGTCTTGCAAACTAGAATCTTGAATGAATCGAAGCTATTTTGAATTCATAAAATGGGATACATATTCAACATTCTGTCGTTTTATATTAATACGGTCAGTGAGAACATCTCATCATCATCGAGTGCCATCTCCGCAACGAAGGTTGGCTACCGTGGAGCGCCATTCTGCTCTGTCTCTTGCTTTGATGGTGTAGTTTGTAATAGGCTGACTTGCCCATCTTTTGATGTTACTTGTCTATGTTAGTCTTGGTCGGACTTTGCCTCTTTTACCTTATATTTTCCCCTCCAAGATTACTTTTAGTAGACTGCTGTGTTTTTTAACATGCTCCAAAAATCTCATCCGCCTTGGTTGAATTGTCTTTAGTCTTGGTTGAATTGTCTTTAGTAGTTCTCTTTTAATTTTTAGTTGTTTAAGACTTCATTGTTTGTTTTCTTTTCTTTTCATCCGATTCTACCTATTCTTCTTTATATCCATATTTCAAAGGCTTCGATTTTCTGTTCTATTTTCTTGTCTTATGTCCATGTTTCTGCACCATATAAGAATGTTGAGAAGATATAACATGTTGTTATTCTTAGTTTTTTCCCCGTGTGTTACCGGGGCCTCATTATGAGGGAGTAAAGAATAGTGACACTGTGACCTTCCAGACATGATAAATTGTCATTGTAAAAAGTATTGTTATGGAAACAGAGCCATAGATTTTGGAAGCAGTGATCTCTGCAATATGTGCCACTTTGGCACACAAGGTTTCTGTTTTTTAAGATTGTGGTTCGGCCCTATGTGCCGTCTTCGGCCCGAAAGGACAATAGATAGATAGATAGATATTCTTAGCTTTAACCATGGTGTTACTTGTTTCGATGTTAGTATATTTTTCATGACATTAAAGTTACTTTTTGCCGTTCCTATTCTTTTGTTTATTTCAGTTGTACATTTTCCATCACTGGTTATAGTATGGCCAAGGTAGTTGTAGTTCTGAACTGTCTCCAGGCATATTCCTTCAATTGTTATATCCACTTGTAGATTTTTAGTATTTTCTTTGTTTATGATCATAGTTTTAGTCTTTTTTTTATATCTAATACATATTTTTTTGCTTATCATGTTTATTTTATTAAGTAATTGTTGTAGATCTTTAGGATTTTCTGCTAGTAGAACAATATCATCATCATGTCTTACGTTATTGATTATCTTTCCATTAATTTTTAGGCCTGGCATCTCTGTGATGTTTTTAAAGATTTGCTCAGTGTATAGATTGAACAAGCTTAGTGATAGGATGCATCCTTGTCTTACTCCTCTTGTTATATCAATGAGGGTAGAGTTCTCTTTGTTATATTTTATTATTTCTGTTTGCTCCCAGTATAGATTACATATTAGTCGTATGTCCATGTCATCTAGATGTATCTCTTTTAGGCATTCTATAAGTTGTTTGTGATGTATTCTATCGAAAGCTTGGGTGTAGTCTATGAAGCAGGCATATATTGGCTTGTTTACTTCTGTGTACTTTTCGATTAGTGTTCTCATGCAGAATATGACTCCTTTTGTTCTACTATTTTTCCTAAATCCAAATTGCTGCTCATCTAATTCAGTATTGATTTTATTCTGAATCCTTCCTTGAATAACTTTTAGTAAGATTTTTTGTAACATGGCTCATTAGGCTTATTGTTCTAAAGTCAATGCATTCAACTGCACCATTCCTTTTATAGGCAATGCAATGAAATGTTGATATTTTTAGTTCATTTGGTAAGTATCTTATATGTATCCTGTATGGTATATATCGTTACATATGTATGTAATCACTTCAATGCTAAAATCGTACAGTGCCAAAGAACATCCGCATTCAGAATAACTGGCCACTATTATCAATAGCAATATAAGAGAATGCGCGTAATTTTTAACATGCTTTTCAATGTCAGTCCTGGACCCTAGATGCAAGACAAAAAATAATCTCTACAGAGATTAAATGTGTTAGACAAATGAGAGGAAACAGCCTGAGAGACAAGATCAGAAATGAAGAACTGAGAAAAAAGCTAGGAATAGCCCCCCGGCATAGAATATATAAAGAAACAACAGATAAAATGGTTTGGCCACTTAACAAGGCAGTGATCAAAACACAACACAACGAGCCTTCAATAAACGTTGCGAGAACGCTAGACCCAAGGGTCGACCACGAAAAAGATGGATTGACGGAATATTAGAAGCACTAGGAAACATTACAGCAGCAGAGGCGAATAGAGGAGCAAACGACAGTAAATTATATCTCTCCTCGACGTTAAAGGCAAATGAGGAATGAAAGAAGAAGATTTTCTAGTACTCATTTTGGATATTGGTCTTGTAGCGTCCCTTTGACTTAGACTGCACGACTTCATGCTCTCTGTTTTCAAAGCCCTTTCCTTTTCCCAAGGATGGAGTGGTTCATGTCCCTGTCTGCGCTTTTGTTACTTGCTGAATCTTTAAGCAGGTGACAGATCGTTAGTCTACCCCCCCCCTCCCCCACTAAACCTCATTAGTTGTCTTTTAAAGAGACATGCATGTCAGATGGCAGTGGCTCTATTATTTACTCCGCTGACCACGGTCGGGGCCCTGGTGGCCACACGGGGTATAGCCCAGAGCTATGTTTCCCTTCTGCCTTCACGCGGAATCTTCCAGAACTTTGTAGTAACCAGACTGCCGCGCTGTCTCGAACATGCTCAATGGTTCTCGGGATTTCTATAAATAAACGCTGCATCGCTCACATATCGCAAGTTTCCCATAAACTGAGCTACTTAGCGCTACTCGGCGTTGCTCAGTCTACAGCTTAGCGTGTCTAGTTCTACTCAACTCCCCGCAACGTCTCACTTGCACGCAGTATCAATCTACGTTTATTGTTTCTTACACTTTATTGCTATGTAGTTCATAATTTACGCTCTCATAGGAGAAATGTATCTTGTCCCTCTAAGACAAGCAGTGCACCTCATTATTGAGTTATTGAGTTATTTGCGGGTCATCATCATTGCACTCCGAACATGTCCATAGGTGCTCAGATCCCTCCTCAGCAATTCCCTCAGTGTCCAGCGACTGACGATTCCAGTTCTATGTTGGTTGATAAGTCTTCTTACACGGCCACTAAGTGTCTCATTTCTGGCTGTGCCCATCTTAACTCCCATTTCCATCATCCGAAGAAGTGACGTGGATCTGTGTTTGTCGAAGTCCTGTGCTCTTCCCACATCTCGGAGGGCATTGATGATGTCCGCCCGATCCATTGGTTGCCCGTCCTCAACGACAGCGCAGCAAGCCAACCTGTCCGCTCTTTCATTTCCCCGTACTCCCGCATGTCCAGGGACATAGACAAAGGTGACCTTATGTATTTTGGATTTCTGCAACGACTCTACCCATTGCATGCGTACAGAGCCCGCCTCCACTTTTTTATCATGCTCATCGAATCACTCAGTATACATGCGTGGGTGTAGTCTTGTGACTCTAACCATTTGAATGTCTCTGGTCACTGCCATCACCTCCATTGTCATGCTACCCGTGGTCACGACGTATGCACCACTGTCTTCATTGACTATTCTGCCTGCCGAGCGTGCTGTAAATGCCCATGCACTTCTTTGGTGTCGTCTTACAGATCCGTCTGTATAGATGACTTCATCTTTCTCATCGATGTTATCACAGATGAGACCGTTGACCTCAGCATTAACAATGACCGGGTTCAGTTCCTTACTTTTCCTGTCGAATGTGACAATACACGAGAAAGTCCCCTTGAATGACGTAGGCACCGGTATCCACTCCTCACCAACGCTGATATTGGTAAGCCCACAGACCTGTTTGATGACATCTTCTGCTCGGCCCACCCATGATTTGCCTCTTTTTAACCTGTCACCTTTCTCTGTGTTGAGCACGTGGTGCAATGAATGCTCTTTATCTGTACTAATAAAACCATTATATCGGCGCCGCACAGTAGCTTATCAAGAATGGGCCGTCGTTGTTTAATGGACCCACAATTCCAATAAGTAACGCGCACATACTTTAGTCCTAGCCTCTCACACTTTGACAGTTTAATGCCACCTCTCTTGCCCCGTCGTGTTTTCCTTTTTCGATTATGTCGTTTGGGCTGCATCTGAAAACTTACACTTGCCGTCGTCATGATGAACGTCGCTGAACGTTGATGCTTTAGATGGTCCAGACTCACGTGCACTTACTCAGTAGCACGGTCCAGAACCCGTTTCCACGTTATAAACTGGCCAACTCCAGTAAGTATCTCAGCAGCACGCGGATACACTGAGAGCCTACCACAAATAAAATGAACCTCATTAGCTTGTATCTAGTGTCAGCTCATGAAGTGGCATCATCTCAGCATCTTCTAATATCCGAAATTATTTCAACATTTCGGAAAATGAAAATTATGCAAATTACAATCTGTGTTCTGCAAAAATATTCAGAGGAAAAAAGGGACTACTTCAGTATGGAGAAATGGGGGGAAAAAATATAGAAAAAGATATAAAGTCTGGTTAAAGCTTTACGTAATAAGTGGACGACACAAATTAGAACGACGTTTCGGCTCAATAGGCCTTCAGCAGAAACATACATACACAGAAATGTATTTAAAATTTAAATAAATAATAAATAATTTTAAAAAGTAATAATGTTGAACTACAATGAGAAATAATAATAAGAATTCAATGTATTCCCTGCATTCTGCGCTGTCTACAATTATATATTGAGACGATAAGTCGTTCTAATTTCTGTCCTGCACTTATTATGTCAAGCTTGAACTATGCCGTTTATATGTAGCTAAGTAACAGTCCCATACACTTTCTGTAGTTAATATTGTTATTTTACAAAACTTCAAATCAAATTTAGGGAACGTACATGGTTTTTTGAAATAACGTTTGAAATGCGCTATCAATCTTTAGAGATCGAACAATTTTCGATTTTTTGTTTGCTCTTAGCAGTACTTTTTTTCTGGTAAAATAGGCATCCGTACTTACCTTGAAGATATTATTATATCTATTTCTACACTTCTAACATATCCTTTGATATACCCTTATCGTCTCTAGATTGCTGCTTGCTTCGGATATCAACTGCATAATAACGACCAAGAAGCAGCCCTTTACATAAATGCTGGAGCTGAACTTAGATGTTATAAATTGTTATGGTGTGAAAAAAGTGTCGTTATCCGCAGTGAAGATTTTACAGCAATTTCCACTCTTTCAACATATTCTTTGATATAGCCTCGTCGTCTCTAGATCGCTACTAGCTTTTGATATGAACTGTATAATAACGACCTTGAAGTAGCAATGAATCCACATATTCTTTGATATAGCCTCGTCGTCTCTAGATCGCTACTAGCTTTTGATATGAACTGTATAATAACGACCTTGAAGTAGCCATGAATCCACATATTCTTTGATATAGCCTCGTCGTCTCTAGATCGCTACTAGCTTTTGATATGAACTGTATAATAACGACCTTGAAGTAGCCATGAATCCACATATTTGCTAGGAATGAATTTGTTGAGAGGAGGTCCCACTATTCTGATGAACATCAATGCAGAGGTTGTCCGTTGCCACCAATATCTCTGAACCTGCCCACTGAGGCGGTTTTATCGAAAACACCCCAATACTTGTGACCAAAGGTCAGTATCATGAAAAATGGAAACAAGAACACCCAAAGTGTAACGAGAGGGACAGATACATCCAACTATCAAGGAGGGGAAAAGTCAATATACTTCGCCTACGCACAGACCACAACAGAATTAGAAATCTCATGCTCACCAAACTCAAAATAGGAACAACCAGCTTGTGCCAATGACCCTGGATAACATGACAACAAAAACGTTCTACAGGATATATTTTAAAGTATATTTTTGCTGTCAATAAATTTGAATTTTAATATAAAATAAAAGGTGCAGGTATTGCATACCATTCGTAACGCCAGAAAAACAAAAGCTCTTGATACTGAGTCTCTAATTAAAGGAAGTGTATTTTTTTATTTTAAAAAAACCTTCAACAAGTTAAATCAACACACTGGCCTTAGACATTTCTAATATTAGTATTTTGCAAACAGATGGCAGTGATCTACGATCATCAGAACAAGGTCAAGGATACACCACTCAAACTCCACGAGTCCAGCGGGGCGGAGAACCATAAGAATCAATGGACTAAATTCTTCTTCCTCTTTCCTTTCTCATTTGCCTTTCAGCGTCGAGGGGAGATAAAATTTGAGGTCTTTTGCTCTTCTGTTCGCCTCTGCTGCTGTTATGTTTCCTAGTGCTTCTAATATTTCATGGATCCATTTTTTTCGTGGTCGACCCTTGGGTCTGGTGTTCTCACAACGTTTGTTGAAGGCTCGTTGTGTTGTGTATTGCTCTTTCTGCCTTGTCACGTGGCCAAACCATTTTATCTGTTGTTTCCTTATATATTCTATGGTGGGGGCTATTCCTAGCTTTTTTTCTCAGTTCTTCATTTCTGATCTTATCTCACAAACTATTTCTTGTCATTCGTCTAACACATTTCATCTCTGTATAGGTTATTTTTCTTATTGTTCTTGCATCTAGGGTCCAGGTCTGGCATTGGTAGCACAACGTTGGGATGAAGATTGTATTGTATAGTGCTCGTTTTGCCTCCAGAGTTATTTCCTTGTTGGACAATAGTTGTGATAACTGTCCAATGATTTGACAAGCTTTGTTGCATCTTGATTCTATCTCTGCTGTTTGAGAATTATCGTTTGTCATTAGACTTCCTAGGTATTTGAATTCCTCTACTTGTTTTAGTTGTCTGCCTTCTATAGTTATGTTGATGTTCTGTTTATTTTTGGCGACATTCATGACTTCTGTTTTGTTGATGTTGATTTTCATGTTGTATTTTGTGCCTGAGCTGTTGAGTTTAAGTGTTCTTGTAGGGCTTCTATTGTTTCATATATTAGTGCCTGGTCGTCTGCAAGTTAGAGTCCTTAAGTTTAGAGTCCGCAGTCCACACCCCTCGCTCCCCTCTTTACAAAGTAATTGTACCTTTGAACTGTCTCCAGTTATATTCCTTCCATTTGTAGGTTTTGAGCATTATATTTGTTTATGATCATAGTTTTAGTCTTTTTGATATTCATATTTAATCCATATCTTTTGCTTCTGTTTTTGCTTATATTTTTTGCATCTTTGTAAACAGCCGAATTGGTAAGGCAGCTGTGACTTTCTGCAAATTCAAACAAAGGGCCTGGAACAACACGAAATTAACACTAAAACCAAACTCTTAATATATCAGACATGCGTGCTTACCACACTGTTATATGGATCTGAAACCTGGACAACATATTCAAATTATGAAAAAAAGACTAAATATCTTCAACATGCAATTTCTCCGCAGAATATTACACACCAAATGGCAGGACAAAATAACCAACTTAACAGTTCTGCAACGTGCTAAGACCCTTACAATCATGTCAATGCTCAGAAGCCGAAGGTTAAGATGACAGGAGCGTGTCTAGCGAATGAAAGAAAACCGCTTTTCTAAGCGAAATACTATATGGTGAACTAATACACGGAAAGAGAAAAATCGCCAGACCTAAACTACGATATAGCGATATATGTAAATCATCTCTGAGTGACTTCTCCATCTGTGAAGATGACTAGGAACATCTAGCAAGTGATTGCACATCATGGAGAGCCTGTATACAAAATGACATAACATCATTTGAGGTTGTGCTATAGCAAAACATGGGAAAGAAAAGACTCATTAAAAAAAGGTGGAAAACCCTGTGGATCAGCTAGCCTGACTTGCTCATTTTGTGGTTGGTCGAATGTGTTTGTTAAATATCGGTAGAATCAGCCAGGAGAGAAGCTGTTCGACAAAAACAAAACCTAAAAAAAAAAAACCATACACAATAGCCTCCATTAAACTATATGATAAGACAAAAATGACCTATATATATATATATATATACTTTAAAAAAGTTATTTATTTATTTTATTAAGTAAGTCTTGTAAAATCTTCAGGATTTTCTGCTAGTAATACAGTATCATCATCATATCTTAGTTTATTGATTATCTTTCTATTAATGTTTAGGCCCCTTCTTCTTATTATTCATGATTATATCAAGGATTCTAGAGACTTCAGATTCGGAATTTCGAGGAATTTCTTCAGGGAGAATCTTTGATGATTATGCCTCAGATTCGAGAAAATATTTAGGATTCTTTCCATCTCTAGTTTTCACCTTCTCCACTTATTCTCCGAATGAGTACAAGACATGGCATCGAAGTACAAAGAAAACTAGAATACCATAATTTTTATGGAAAAACAAATGCCAGTTACGTTCAATTACTTAGACACAAACCGTAATTCTATTAACGGCCTGGCCAGCACCCAGAGAGGTGATTGACGTGTCTACATAGTTCGTGA
Organism: Megaustenia siamemsis; assembly: GCA_032433765.1. Classification (NCBI taxonomy): domain Eukaryota; kingdom Metazoa; phylum Mollusca; class Gastropoda; order Stylommatophora; family Ariophantidae; genus Megaustenia; species Megaustenia siamemsis. Next base: position 85,835,928 of record JAVIAB010000047.1, on the reverse strand, counting down.
GTGGGGGTGTTTGTTGATAGCGTAAAGCTCTCTGCAAGTAAATTCACCGTGAATGTTCCCGTTGTTTGGGGATCGTCCAAGATGAGTGAGATTAGCCCAGCATCCCGATGATGGTTCCTGTACTTTCAGCTACGTAACTTTGAGAGCGTGTGGCCTATAACTGTTGTTGTGTTGTTTTGGTGGCTTTGTTATCATTACAAATAAAAATAAAAACATTTCTCTTTGCTTCTTCTTCGTCGTCAATCCCCCCTCCCACCTTTTTTTTCTCTCCCTTAACCCTTTTGGATGTGGAGAGATAAAGAGTTGTAACACCCTCATTTATGGCACGGCTCCACTATTGCCGTCTGATATTGTGGGTTTGTTCCCTTGATGCTGCACTGGATGGAAATACCTTTGATCTGCCTCTTTCTTATCTTATTATACGTGTCTATTAAGGTCTGGAATCTCGAAGCAGGTGTGCAAAAACCTGGTAAACAATAGATTTGTTGTGTATGTCTTCTGTGCTGATGATCGTTAACATAAGGATTTGTTTAAAATTAATATTTGATAAGAAAGCTTATTTCACTCTCCAAAGTTAATTATTTGTACTTCGTGTCATTGTTCCAGTAGCCGTGGGAAATCTGCTTCTATCTGACCTATTCTATTCTGTTCATGGAATCAATTTTATTGCAGCCGAGGTATTCCCATATCCAGTCCACCACCGGGCTCGGCATTTCTCGAAGCGTGTGCAGACAAATTGTTCATGTAAGGTGCTGATTATTGAAACATCTGCTTTTCCCACACTAGCACTCCGGATCGACCAGATCCCTTCTCCACCTTTAGACTTCTCAGTCTCTCAATATATACATCATTGTTTCACCCATTCTCCTCTTAAGGAATGAAGAAGAAACTTGGCCTCTTTGTCCAGAGTAAAGCCACACTCAATGCCAGAGCTGCCAGCGAGTTTTTCATGGCCTTGTACACCAGCATGCCCTGGACAGTGATCCCAGGTTAACACATTCACTTTAGAGTCATCCAAGGGCTGAATACACTTCTGACACTGACGCTGTATGCCAATCTTCTGTAGCATACTTTCGGACCAGCACATCCGATTCGACAGACATTCTTGTTGGATGTAAATATTGTTGTCTGCTTCTTCATCTTCCGCTGTTATACATAGCCGCGATAGTTCATTGGTTAGTGAACTGGACTACAAAGGACAAGAGGTAGGGTACGATCCCAACCGACGGCCACCGGTTCACCCAGCCTTTAAATGTGTACCGGATTTTTTTATGGGAAAGTAAATCGGCACGGGCGTAATACCGGCCACATTACCCCAAAAATCATGTGCCGAATGTCTGTAAAATTTATGGTCACTGACGCCATATTCCCTATACGCCACTTGGCGTGACGGGGGCACTTTACTTTTTTTTTATTATCATAATCTTTTTTTTTTATACATCTATCCTATCAGAGAAGACAATGTGATATTTCTTATCCTAATGACTGTCCTTATATGGAATGATATCGGCAGTGCTTGTTCATACTGATTCCATTTTTTTCTTAAAGCATTGCCCTCCTCCCCACTTTTTAAAATTATTTTTAAAAAATTGTTCGTAATGTATTCATTATAATTTGGTTTCTTTTATACGATTCTAAAAATATAATAATCATGATTATGATGTTTGTTACTGATTTAGTCCATTTATTTACTGATTTTAGTCATAGTTGACTGTAGTAGCCCCGTCAGTCATAGCTGACCATAGTAGTCTCTGTTAGTCATAGTTGACTGTAGTAGCCCCGTCAGTCATAGCTGACCATAGTAGTCTCTGTTAGTCATAGTTGACTATAAGGGCCCCCGTCAGTCATAGTTGACTGTAGTAGCCCCCGTCAGTCATAGCTGACTACAGTAGTCTCTGTTAGTCATAGTTGACTATAAGGGCCCCCGTCAGTCATAGTTGACTGTAGTAGCCCCCGTCAGTCATATTTGACTGATTTTGCGGCGCCCCTTAAAAAAATATTAATTTCTCTTTTCTTTCTCCGTGCATTCTCTTTTTTTTTCTATGAATCTGTCTACTTCTTGTTTGAGTTAGAGCTTAAAGAGTATGTTTCCAAAGATTGCGATCTCTTCCCAGGCTGTAGGGTTTATGTTCGGAGTCTTCATGTTACGTTTACACAAGTCTATAAATTGAAGTTTTGGGCGCCCTATAGTTCCTTTACCATCTGCTAGTTGTCCATAAAGTATATCTTTTGGTGTTCTGTCATCTTCCACGCGCTGTAAGTGGCCAAGTCAGCGTAACGTACTTTGTTTGAGTAGCCTGTAGATGTTCGGGAAGCTTGTGAAATATAAAGAATATAAAATGTAATAAGTAATATTGAAATGAAATATACAGGGAGGTTGGAATGACAAATAATAAAACGGATGGATACTACAAAAAGGTGGATAGTGTAATCTTTCTCTATCTTTCTGGAGTTCAGTCGATGACTACTAAGGGAATTGATGGTTCTCTTCGTCATCCGTCCCTAAACATATATTAAATGTTAAGTTGACGTAGATGCGTTGTGTTGTAGTTTATCTGCGTCTCTCAGCCCAACACATCCGACTTTAGCACGACACTTTTGAGAACCGTATTACCTTCCTTCAATGATCTCTACTCCCTTGGCAGATTAGACTGGTTAGTCTGTTAGTACAGGCACGGTAGGGAGGTGGACTAGGGTCTAGGTGGTCCAGGTTCACCGATCCTGGAAAGTTATCAGATGTAATTCACTGACAGCTTCCAGTCCTGTTGCTGTCGGGTGCCTTGCCTCCCATTGTGTAATCAATTACAGGATGGACCAGCAGGGCAAGACATACGGAAGCATGATATGTTATGTTGTGTTAGTCATTATCTCTGTACTCCAGACACACGTGTTATGTTGTGTTAGTCATTATCTCTGTACTCCAGACACACGTGTTATGTTGTGTTAGTGATTATCTCTGTACTCCAGACACACGTGTTATGTTGTGTTAGTCATTATCTCTGTACTCCAGACACACGTGTTATGTTGTGTTAGTCATTATCTCTGTACTCCAGACACACGTGTTATGTTGTGTTAGTCATTATCTCTGTACTCCAGACACACGTGTTATGTTGTGTTAGTCATTATCTCTGTACTCCAGACACACGTGTTATGTTGTGTTAGTCATTATCTCTGTACTCCAGACACACGTGTTATGTTGTGTTAGTCATTATCTCTGTACTCCAGACACACGTGTTATGTTGTGTTAGTCATTATCTCTGTACTCCAGACACACGTGTTATGTTGTGTTAGTCATTATCTCTGTACTCCAGACACACGTGTTATGTTGTGTTAGTCATTATCTCTGTACTCCAGACACACGTGTTATGTTGTGTTAGTCATTATCTCTGTACTCCAGACACACGTGTTATGTTGTGTTAGTCATTATCTCTGTACTCCAGACACACGTGTTATGTTGTGTTAGTCATTATCTCTGTACTCCAGACACACGTGTTTATGTTGTGTTAGTCATTATCTCTGTACTCCAGACACACGTGTTATGTTGTGTTAGTCATTATCTCTGTACTCCAGACACACGTGCTCAAATTCTATCACAGAATTGTGAACCTTCGAGTTGAACTCTGATCCTCGCGTACGAACTCTGTTGTACAGCCAGGGATACACAGTAAATGCGGCAGTATATGGTATAGGTCCATGACATAAATATGCGGTACTGTTATAAAGCAACGATAGGGAGCATATTACAAACGTAAATTAAAATACAGCTGGCATGGTAACAGTTTTACGGCCAATTAAAAACATTCTTTAATTTTATAGTCTGTGCCTGTTCTGTGCATCCCCTGTGTCCACACAAAAGGCTTAGTGCCACAATGTGGATTGTTTTGTCTTATCCTTGATCTCCTCGCTCAATGTCATCCACGACCTCCCAAGTGGTACAGCACAAGGAAACACATCTGTCCCAGCTAATTTTTTAGTTACCTGAGTGGCAGTGTTCCCTAACGTTCGGCTTCTTGTGGCAAGGCGCAGTGCCATGGAGTACGGGTTCGATCCTGCTTCGGACCATAATTTGTTCTTTGTTTTTTTTTCTGTTGTTGTTGTTTATTTGTCATTTGTGTCTGAGTGCTGTAATACATACCTCTTCCTCATATGATTCCCTGAATTATCGCCTCGGAAGTTTCCCTCTATAATAAATAATATTCATTTATTATTACTGTACCTAAAGACCGACCACAAAAAATGATGAACTGACGGAATATTAGAAACACTAGGAAGCATAACAGCTGCAGAGGCGAACAGGAGAGAAAAAGACCGTAAATTATTTCACCCCTTGACTTTGAAAGGCAAATGAGGAAAGAAAGAAGAAGATTTATTCCAAGGTGAGTATTTGAAAATGGAACTAGCCATGATTTGACTAAATCTTTTTGATAATTTGTTTTTAAGCAAGTTAATAATTTTTTTAAAACAAATTAATAGTCGTTACATTAAGAAAATATCACCTTCAAGTGAAGAAAGTAATATTTTATCCTGACTGAAAAATTTAAAAAAAATTGTAATTGTAATTTTACTGCTGAATATCGTAAACTTCTCATCCCCAAATCAATCTTTCATCATCAGTGTTTAAGTTGAAAATCTGAGCATTGATAGCCGAGTGCCTGGCCCCCCAGTAGAATGGATATTTCATCACATAGACATGGCGGCGTTGATACGATAAACATCCTCTGACGTCAGTTAGAAACCTTCTCTCTCTGAAGCAGAAATATTAATTGAATAACCGCCCCCAAGTATCAACTATTTACACCGCCGTTATATCCTTCGTATTTATCTGGGGGTTATATTTTTTAAATATGGTTTATTTTGCTGGTGAAAGAGTTTCTTTTTTTTTCTTCACTGGTTTATATTTAACAATCGTGTGGGCTTGTTCTGAAGAGGGATATAAATACAAGTAAACCAATGCGTGTTTCAGATGGGGACAAGTTGTGAGTGGGTTCACTTATGTTCAGGTGAGATTGTTTTGCTACTTCCACTGCTTGATGTGTGCTTGCTCTCTCTCTCCTCTCTCTCTCTCTCTCTCTCTCTCTCTCTATATATATATATATATATATATATATATATATATATAGTGTTATAAAAAGTTATGTATTAAAATATAAAAGATATTTGAATTACAATTTTCTATTGATTTCTATTATATACAGAAATCGCGAACAAATCAAAAATAAATTTTCAACTCTTTATCTTTCTTCTTTCTCTCTTTGTTTATATATAATTTTGTTTATATATAATATGTGTATATGTATTTGTATATACATGTATATTAATATATGTATTATATGTATGTATGTGTGTATGTATGTCTTTCTTACTCAGAGAAAGATATCTCCATTGCACAAGAGCTTACAATTGTGTGTGTGTGTGTGTGTTCGCCAGCTTTCACCTCTGGCGAAGTCCCCAGAGACTAGGAACTGAATTGTGTGTTCATCCTTTATTCTCTGGCAGCCGTGTGTGCAGGAGTCCCTCGCCGCACAGGCAGATAACTCAGTCCTCCGAGGTACTCATATTTTTTCCGTCGATAAGTAATTGACATTCCAAGCCCGATTTCACTGCTGAAACCAGGGATAGTTACGGCAGAGAGAAATCATAATTACAAATCCCAGCTGATGCAGCCGGGATTTGAACTCACAACCTCTCTGTCTCGAGACCGGCGTCTTACATTGAGACCAACCAGTCCCCCCAAAACCCCACAACTGAATAGAAAAAGTAAACTCTTTCTTTCTTTTCTTTTGTTTTTCTCTCTTGATTCAGACTTTATTTCCACCTGTATTTTGTCCCATCGTCTGTCTGCTTTATTTACTCCTCTATAAATTTTTCGTAAGCTTTTACTGTTTATCCTTCTTTCGTTCATTAGTTTATATTATTTATTATTATTTTTAAAATTAGTTTTTCTTCCATAAATATATCTAGCTGTTTCTCTTCTATTTTGTGATTAGACACGCTTAAAAAAAGGTTTCAATGTAAGTTGTTTCGTGTATTCCATGTTTAAGTAGGAACAACACAGAACAGTATAATCGTATGACAAAAGTAACATTTGATCATTTCTATGAGAAAACAAAATTTTTCATGGTCTTTAAAAGTCAGTGGTTTTACATATATATAAAAGCCCGTTGGGCGGAACACTTCAAAGAAATTCTTAACCGTCCACTACCCCACAGTTTAATAGATTTTGAAGCTGAAACACCAGCAGCAGAATTAGATGTAAATTTAGATGACTTCACCTTGAGTGAAATAGAAACCACCTTAAAGCTAATGACCAATAACAAGGCTGCTGGAGAGGATAAGTTAACAGCTGAGATCCTCAAGGCAATTGATAGCCATAATCTAATACATCTCCAAAAAATGTTCAACATCATTTGGAAAACAGAGAAGACGCCTCATAAATGGAAAAAAGGAATCATTGTTAAGATCCCAAAAAGGGCAATCTTAGAGATTGTAACAATTGGAGAGGCGTGACACTTTTGTCAGTTGCCTCAAAGTTATTCTGTAAAATCATCCTAAATAGAATAAAGGATTCAATAGATACAGTAATGCATGAAGAACAGGCTGGGTTTAGAAAAGGGAGAAGCTGTCTTGACCACATTTTCACTCTACGACTTATATTGGAGGAACACATTGAAAAGCAAAAACCTTTTGTACTTAACTTCATCGACTTCAAAAAAGCATTTGATAGTATTCATAGAGATTCTTTGTGGAAAATTCTGAAGCAATATGGTTTACCATCAAAAATCATAAATATTATCAAAGACATGTATGATGGTTACACATGTGCAGTTCGAACAGAGGAAGGACTGAGCGAATGTTTCCCAATAGAAACTGGTGTTAAACAAGGATGTATTTTATCGCCCTTGTTATTTGGAATTGTTATGGACTTCATAATGAAGAAATGCTGCACTGGTAATAAAGGCATCGAATGGATACAAGGAGACCATTTGGAGGACCTCGACTTTTCTGATGACATAGTTCTCATCAGCAGTCAGATAAAAACGATGCAGGAAAACACAAATGAACTATCATCAATAGCCAGCAAAATTGGGCTTGAGGTCAATCATGAAAAGACTAAAGTCATGACTAGTTTAATTCCAACAGGTGACAAAATATACATGGAAAACAAACCAGTAGAAGAGATCGACCACTTTATCTATCTTGGAAGTCACATTGATCGAGAAGGGGATACGAGCAAAGAAATTAGAATCAGAATGGCTAAAGCAACAATATCTTTCAGAAGCCTTGAAAAGTTGTGGAAATCAAAACTCATCAACACAAACACAAAACTTAGGCTATTCAAATCAAATGTACTATCAACCCTTACGTATGCGTGTGAAAGCTGGAAACAACAAGAGATATAGAAACAAAGTTGAATGCATTCGAAAATAAATGTCTAAGGAAAATACTTGGTATAGAATGGAACGAATTCAAAACAAACGAGGAAATTAGAGAAATCGCCAATCAACCACTAATATCTTCAGTAATAAAGAAATGACGATGGTCATATGTTGGACATGTGATGAGAAGAGATAATAATCGAATAGCAAAGCAAGCCCTCATATGGGAAACAACAGGTAAAAGAAAAAGAGGAAGACCCAGGGAGACACTGAGAAGAACATTGATGAGAGAGGCAAGAGCAGCAGGAATCGGCTCCCTCAATGAGATAGAACTGCTTGCACAGAATAGAGACAGGTGGCGAGATTTGATAAAATATCTTTAAAAGAAAACTGCTAGAACAAAAAATTCATATAGGAGAAGGTGTATCTTGGTCTACGCCCTATGGGCCGGATACGGCTCGAAAGGTCAATAGATAAAGAACTGGATGGAAAGAAAAGAAAACAAACGATGAAGTCTTAAAACAACTAACAATGAAAAGAGAACTGGTAAACACAATTCAAACAAGACACATGAGATAATTTGGGCATGTTAAAAGACACAACAGCCTACTAAAAGTAATCTTGGAAGGGAAAATACACAAGGTAAAAGAGGCAGACCAAGACTAACATGAACGAATAACATCAAAAGATGGAGAAGTAAGCCTATTGAGTTATTGAGTGTTTAGCAGGTTATCATCATTGCACTCCGAACATGTCCATAGGTGCTCACATCCCCTTCTCAGCAAGTTTCGTAGTGTCCAGCGACTGATGACCCCAGTTCTGTGTTGGTTGATTAGTCTTCTTACTTGCCCACTAAGTTTCTCGTTTCTGGCTGTGCCCATCTCAACTCCCATCTCTTTCATCCGAAGGAGTGGCGTGAACTCATGGTCAGCCTATGACAACCTGAGCTATCAAGAGACAGAGCAGAATGGCGCCACATTGTAGCCGACCTTCTGTGCGAAGATGACATTCGATGAAAAGTTCAGATTGTTAAAAATATTGTCGCTTTCATGGATGAAGATGTCTGGAGCATCGACTTCATGGATGAAGATGTCTGGAGCATCGACTTCATGTATGAAGATGTCTAGAGCATCGACTTCATGGATGAAGATGTCTGGAGCATCGACTTCATGTATGAAGATGTCTAGAGCATCGACTTCAGGGATGAAGATGTCTGGAGCATCGACTTCATGTATGAGGATGTCTAGAGCATCGACTTCATGGATGAAGATGTCTAGAGCATAGACTTCATTCTCTGAAAGCTGATATTTTATGGACGAGGTTTAAATTTGGGAGCAGAGAACACATTTCAGTGCTAAAGTAATGTTGGTAGCTAGGAGCAAGTAATGGCGCGTAACGTACACTCCTACAAGGTATAGTGACAGCTTTACAGAAAACGAACAAAACAAAATCTGGACGTCTCGGCCTACATGCGGCCTTCTTCAGAAAGGTAGAACAACACAAACGAACAACGAATCAAAATGATCTCTACTACATGTTCTAGAATGAGCGGAACTAGTAGATCAATGAGAAATAACAATTAAATGTGTGGCACCAAACACAAAACGTACACATTTTAGCTAAATTAAATATTTATCTGTGAATGATATTTTTGTTGACGATTGGTAAAACTGAGAGTATCGCCAATATTACAATTTTAACCACAAGAGTATTTAAATTTGAAGATACAGCACATCTTCTTCTAATCACTTTCAATTTGTGACAATAGAAGCATTTTATGAAGCATTTTCATGGAAAGACACACATAAAGAAATCAACAAAAGTATTAGCGACAAACAACTGTGAAGAATAAACAAATAGGCAGTTTTTATATAAAGTTAAACAACTTGACGGAGCGTGTCTTTACCACAGTTAAACGTGATACCTACTCGACCAGCGACTACAAGAAAAAATTGTAATTTGTATGGTAGGCCTGCTTCACTATCTCCACGCTACTGATAAAGTATTTCACCAAGATTCAATATATATATATATAGAGTACATTTTCAATGAAAGATTTCCCAAAACTGCCGCCGTTCACTTTTCCTATAAACAGTACGTGGTCACTTTAAAGTATTTTTAAAAATATATATGTATTTGGAAAACAAAGAATTGAAACAAGTTAAAGATTTCAAAGTACCTGCGAGATTCATTATCATCGATTGAGAAAAACAGAGACTAACAGAGGGACACAAATAATCAAAACAAACAACTGTCAATTAACAACCATTTATCAAACGTGTTTTTTATTTTTCAAAAAAGGTGCGAAGATTTAAACAAACTGAGCAATGTACATTGTTATACTGCCAATGTTATGCTTCTTGATAAAGTGATCGTGGTTTATCCAAAGATATCAATATCGAAAATCATTAATGGCTTTGGTTCAAACGCATGATTTATCATAATGTGCCAGGTACAAACAGTGGAGCGCTGCCAAGATCTTCATTTTTTTCTTTCCCCATAACGCTATGAGGCATAAGCGGACAGAGAAGAGACAGCGCGGGTGAAATTTTAGAATGTTGAGTTAGCTATTGTACTTTGAACAGAATATAACACATGAAGAGGCTGGTGTAACTTAAAGAACTTGTCAAATGTGAACAATTACTTAAGATCGCTGCAATTTTAGTAACTGATCGATATTTTGTTTAAAAACATCAGAAATTATCGCTGAATGCTGATTTGAAACAGAACATAGAACAAACTGGCAGACAACTACTGCAATATTTGTATAATTTTGTGTTAATTCGTGTACTGGATCAGAACGTCTTAACCCGACGGTTTAGGAAGCTCTTAAAGATCATTCAATATATCACAGACTGTATCTTATCTTCAATGGTGAGCACACATTTGTTTTGTTCTTTTGCTTCTGACATTTAGATTCTGTTTCAGGGAATAAAACAAACGACAGCTTGCGTTGTAGCAGCAGTAATTTTGTGATTAACACAAATAATAAAACAAACGACAGCTTGCGTTGTAGCAGCAGTAATTTTGTGATTAATACAAATAACTTATTTTTATTTCATGCTAGATCAAACATCAACCAAATATTACTGATCGTTATCACTAGTTAGAGATATGGTGCAAACATCAATCAAATATTACTGATCGTTATCACTAGTTAGAGATATGGTGCAAACATCCCACAAATATTACTGATCGTTATCACTAGTTAGAGATATGGTGCAAACATCCCACAAATATTACTGATCGTTATCACTAGTTAGAGATATGGTGCAAACATCAATCAAATATTACTTATCGTTATCACTAGTTAGAGATATGGTGCAAACATCCCACAAATATTACTGAAGGTTGTCACTGTTCAGAGATCGACACATCTGGCACGCTGCTTTGGTTGTACATGTCAGCACATCTATTTTTTTTTAAAAACTCTCATGGCTCAAAGGAATGAAACTCTCCCCACTTGATTGGAAAGCCACTCGATAAAACCCACTTGATAAAACCCACTCGATAAAACCCACTAGATAAAACCCATTAGATAAAACCTACTCGATAAAACCCACTTGATAAAAAAAACGCTCGATAAAACCCACTAGATAAAACCCACTCGATAAAACTCACTAGATAAAACCCACTAGATAAAACCCACTAGATAAAACCCACTCGATAAAACTCACTAGATAAAACCCACTAGATAAAACCCACTCGATAAAACCCACTAGACAAAACCCACTAAATAAAACCCACTAGATAAAACCCACTAGATAAAACCCACTAGATAAAACCCACTAGATAAACCCACTAGATAAAGCTCATTAAATAAAACCTACTAGATAAAACCCACTAGATAAAACTCACTAGATAAAACCCACTAGATAAAACCCACTAGATAAAACCCACTAGACAAAACCCACTAAATAAAACCCACTAGATAAAACCCACTAGATAAAACCCACTAGATAAAATCCACTAGATAAAACCCACTAGATAAAACCCACTAGATAAAGCTCACTAAATAAAACCCACTAGATAAAACCCACTAAATAAAATCAACTCAATCTATCGCTGTTTTATCATATAAAGCTTCACCTATGGAATACCAATAATATCGTCATTGGCAAATATGCCTATCGGAGAATCAAATCAAATCAAATTGACCACATATGTATTAATAATAATGTTTAATTCATCCGTACATGATGTAAAAGTATATAGCGTAACAGATGTAGCTTCAAATCATCATCTTCTGCTAGTCAAACTTAAACTGGAAAGATATACTACAACACAGAGGGGTAAACAGCATTTCAATGTAGGGTTTCTTAAGGAGCAAGGTATTAAAGACACACTTGCAGTCACAGTATCAAACAAATACTAAGTCCTTCAACAGCTACAAAATATTATACATATATACAATCATTGGAAACTGGTAAAGGATACATTGAAGGAAATGTGTGAAGAAACCCTGGGGAAAGGAGAACGCCAGAATAAGGCATGGATGACAGCAGAGACCGTGGAGAAAATTAAAGAAAGAAAGAATAAGAAAGTAGACATAGATAAAAGTAAAACGAGAAGTATTAAAGCCAAGACACAGGAAACTTACACAGAGGTGAACGAAGAAGTGAGAAGATGCATTAAAAGAGATAAGAAGAAATGTGTAGATTAACTAGTTAAAGAGGCATAGGAAGCGGCAAATAAAAGAAATATGAAGAAACTGTACAACAGTATACAGAAATTAAGCGGAGCATATAAACAAATCAATACCTTTATTAAAGATAAGAAAGGAAATCTGCTTAGTAAATATAAGGGAACAAATGGAGAGATGGAAAGAGCACTTTGAAGAACTTTGAACAGACCCAGCTCAAATAATCCTCCAGATATACTACCAGCAGAAGAAGAGTTACACGTTAACTGTGGAAAACCAAGCAAAGAAGAAATAATGAAAGCCATCTAGCTTTTTAAAAATTGTAAAGTCCACGGGACCAGATGAAATTCCTTCAGAAGCCATCAAAGCAGATATTAACACCTCTACCAAGATGTTACATAATTTATTAGATAAAATTTGGGAAAGGGAAGAAATAGACTGGAGAAGAAGGTTATATGATCAAACTACCAAAGAAAGTAAGTTTACAGGAGTGCACAAATTATGTTAATGTGGAATTATGTTATGGGGAATTATGCTACTATATATCTATCTATCTATCTATTAACCTCTCGAGCCGAAGGCGGCACATAGGGCAGAACCACAATCTGAAAAACAGAAACCTTGCGTGCCAAAATGGCACATATTGCAGAGATCACTGCTTCTAAAATCTATGGTCTGTTTCCATAACAATGCTTTTTACAATGACAGCTTGTCAAGCCATCGATCAATCTCCTTAGTCGCCTCTTACGACATGCCTGGAAGGTCACAGTGTCACTATTCTTTACATCCCACATAATGAGGACCCGGTAACACACGGGAGAACATGCTACTACCAGTGCTAGGAAAAATACTAAGCATAATCATTCTGGAGAGACTAAATTAGGCCATAGGGAAACATTTGAGAGATGAACAAGTGGGTTTTAGAAAATCAGATTATGCGCAGATCAAATAACTACCTTACGTATAATAGTTGAACAAAGCTTAAAACTGCGGTCCCCACTTTATATTGGATTCATAGATTATGAAAAGGCATTTGATAGTTTAGACAGAGGAATGCCTCTGAAGTTGATGAGTTATTACGGAATCCCCATAAAGTTTATTAACCAGATAAGAAAAATGTATGAAATGTGTTGTGAACGAAGGGCAGCTTACTGAAGCATTTGAAATAAGAACAGGAGTAAGGCAGGGATGCCTTTTATCTCCATTTCTCTTTCTACTGGCCATAAATTGGATTATGAAAATAACTAAAAACAACAGAAATGGGATCCAGTGGTCACTGACCAAACAACTTGATGATTTAGACTTTGCTGATGACATAGCTTTCCTATCACACAGCCATCAACAGATGCAGGATAAAATAAGTATACTTGATCACAACAGATGGGACTGAAAATAGAGATAAGATCCAAATTGTGAGAATTAATGCAGTTGGCAATGACCAAATAACAATAGGAGAACTACTTCTATTAGACATGCAATCTTACATATATATCTAGGTAGTAATGTAGACAAAGAGGGAGGAACAGAGAATGATTACAAATTAGGATATCAAAAGAAAGAGGGCCTTCGTTGCACTGGGAAACATATGGAGATCCAAAGAAATTAGGTTAAATAAACACAAATAAAAATTGTAATTCCAATGTTAAGTCAGTCCTATTATATGGTTGTGAAACATGGAGAACAACAAAAATGACAATCATAAAGATACAGACCTTCATTAATAGATGTATGCGCAGAATAAAAGGATGGAAATGGTAGAACAAAATGACCAACATAAAAGCGACGACGATGGCGCTGGATAGGACACACCCTGCGGAAGTCAACTGAGAGTATTATACAGTAGGCTCCTTTTTGGAATCCCCGAGGAAAAAGACAAAGAGAAAGACCGAAATATTCTCGGAGAAGACAGATGAAGATGATGGAAGCAAAGATGAAGATGATGGGGAAGACAATGAATGGTCCTAAAAGAATGGCAAGAAACAGAACGGCTTGGAAAGGTGTTTGTTGAAGACCTATGCTCCTCAGGAAGTTGAAAGGTAGAAGAAGAAATAGATCTATATTGTATATTAATTACAATACTTTAGGGTAGCGGTTAGTTGGGTGGATCAAACCGGTCATTTATCGGTCAGATGTCAGCCTCTTTAATCTCAAGTTGGGTTAACGTTTCGTTGCCGAGCTGAAGTGAATCATAACATGTTCACTAAGTGCGTCTGTACTGAGCATGTGGCCTTGACTCCTAACCTGTGATAGACTTCCAGAAGTCGGACATTGACGTCATTGCTTGATAAAGGCACAGGTATCGCGTTGCATTAAGCTAATGCCGTTGAGAGCTAAGTTCTTCAGAGGTCTTCACCTCTCTGTGGCGCATCTTTCTGCGAAGTGATACCCAATGTTCTCTTCCCTCCCCATCCCATCCTCTTTCCTTTTTCTGAGAACAGGCCGAGTGCCTTTTCTCCACTAAAGAAAGGTACTATTACTAATCTTCCCTCTTTTATATAAAATAGTAAAAAAAAAAAAGTAAAGGTTCCCTCCACGCCATGCTAGGCATATGGGGATTATGCTGTTAGTTACCATATTTTTCTATGCCACGGTACATTTTTGGGTGATGTGGTCGGTATCACGCCAGGCCGTCTTTACTTAGAAGAAAAGTCTCTGGTACACATTTTTAGAGGCTGGGTGAACCCCAGGGCCTTATCGGTCCGAAAAAAATCCACCACTGCTGGGGATCCGGACCCTTCCGGTCAGGAGCGAGAACACTAACTACTTACCCACCGATTTTCCTTTATAAAATAGTACTTGTACATAAAATCAATGTAAGCGCTTGGATTAGACAGCAGATAGAGAAGTTTTATTCATTGAAAACCCACGCAAAATTGAAACCAAGTTACGCCCTTGAAATAAAATGCATTAAAAAACTCTCCTGGATGGGATTGACATATAACTGTATTTACTTCAGATTATTTACTTAGCAAGAAAGACAGCCGGTATTAACATGTTTGGATACTTATGAAAACTTACTGCTAACGACTACGCACTTTTGGAAGCAATATCTATCTATCTATATATATATATATATATATATATATATATATATATATATATATATATATATATATATATCTGCCGAGCTTAGGAAACATAAATTTGGCGGGAAGGAGAATTTCTTGAATTAGTTTACAAATAATGAACTGTAAATCAACGTCAGCTTGCTCACTGTAAAGGAAAATGGAGCCGTATTTCGCAGAGCTTAATGTACACACTCTGTGTTGATGAATGGATCTGAATTATAAATGGAGAGATTGAGGGCGGGCTAGTAGATCATAAAACAACGAATTTGAAATACTGCGAAATTGTCAAATTGTCATACATTTGTGATAAAAATAAAGGGAATCAAGGTTAGGGATATACAGATGGATACAGAAGTCATATTATTGTACGTGTGATTTTATGCAAAGTACAAGAAGTTATGTGGATATAATTACAAAAACTGTGAGAGTACCATATAACAACGGCGGTAGCCAAGAGAGGAATACATAATTTTTACTAATGATATAATTTGATAGACGGCTGTAGCAAACATTATGGTGTGCATCAGCAGACTGAATTTTATATAGAACCAAGATATTTATTTATCCAGATGTTTTGTAAAGTATAACTAAAGAGCTGCGTGAATACAATTCTGTAGGAGAACTAGACGGCGTCTTGTATCATCATATAACGTGTCAACACAAGTGATGTTCAGAATATTTGGAGTTGAAGTTTCTGTGATGTGAAATAATTATGTTGTGTTGAGTACGTGGTCAACGGTGAATTGCTGCACGTGACCAAGATTGTTTAGACTTCATATTCTTTATCCTTCAGGTATAATTAATCTCGCTGTATTGTCACTGTTACATGCCAGCATGCAGGTAGAATGAATCATTAATCTCGCTGTATTGTCACTGTTACATGCGAGCGTGCACGTAGAATGAATCATTAATCTCGCTGTATTGTCACTGTTACATGCGAGCGTGCAGGTAGAATGAATCATTAATCTCGCTGTATTGTCACTGTTACATGCGAGCGTGCACGTAGAATGAATCATTAATCTCGCTGTATTGTCACTGTTACATGCGAGCGTGCACGAAGAATGAATCATTAATCTCGCTGTATTGTCACTGTTACATGCGAGCGTGCACGAAGAATGAATCATTAATCTCGCTGTATTGTCACTGTTACATGCGAGCGTGCACGAAGAATGAATCATTAATCTCGCTGTATTGTCACTGTTACATGCGAACGTGCACGTAGAATGAATCATTAATCTCGCTGTATTGTCACTGTTACATGCGAGCGTGCACGAAGAATGAATCATTAATCTCGCTGTATTGTCACTTTTACTTGCGAGCGTGCACGAAGAATGAATCATTAATCTCGCTGTATTGTCACTGTTACATGCGAGCGTGCACGAAGAATGAATCATTAATCTCCCTGTATTGTCACTGTTACATGCGAGCGTGCACGAAGAATGAATTATTAATCTCGCTGTATTGTCACTGCTACATGCGAGCGTGCACGTAGAATGAATCATTAATCTCGCTGTATTGTCACTGTTACATGCGAGCGTGCAGGTAGAATGAATCATTAATCTCGCTGTATTGTCACTGTTACATGCGAGCGTGCACGTAGAATGAATCATTAATCTCGCTGTATTGTCACTGTTACATGCGAGCGTGCACGAAGAATGAATCATTAATCTCGCTGTATTGTCACTGTTACATGCTAGCGTGCACGTAGAATGAATCATTAATCTCGCTGTATTGTCACTGTTACATGCGAGCGTGCACGAAGAATGAATCATTAATCTCGCTGTATTGTCACTGTTACATGCGAGCGTGCACGAAGAATGAATCATTAATCTCGCTGTATTGTCACTGTTACATGCGAGCGTGCACGAAGAAAGAATCATTAATCTCGCTGTATTGTCACTGTTACATGCGAGCGTGCACGAAGAATGGATCATTAATCTCGCTGTATTGTCACTGTTACATGCGAGCGTGCACGAAGAATGAATCATTAATCTCGCTGTATTGTCACTGTTACATGCGAGCGTGGACGTAGAATGAATCATTAATCTCGCTGTATTGTCACTGTTACATGCGAGCGTGCACGAAGAATGAATCATTAATCTCGCTGTATTGTCACTGTTACATGCGAGCGTGCACGAAGAATGAATCATTAATCTCGCTGTATTGTCACTGTTACATGCGAGCGTGCACGAAGAATGAATCATTAATCTCGCTGTATTGTCACTGTTACATGCGAGCGTGCACGAAGAATGAATCATTAATCTCGCTGTAATGTCACTGTTACATGCGAGCGTGCACGAAGAATTAATCATTAATCTCGCTGTATTGTCACTGTTACATGCGAACGTGCACGTAGAATGAATCATTAATCTCGCTGTATTGTCACTGTTACATGCGAGCGTGCACGTAGAATGAATCATTAATCGCCAAATGAAGTAGTAATGGACATTAAGAATAGTTTTTAACTAAATGTTTTAATCTCAACAAAATGTTATCATTACTGTAAAATTTAACATCAAATGACATACACAGTGAGACTTTCAACATTTGTGAATGTTTAAGTTTCCACAAGTATTATTTGGTATTTTGTTAAATGAGAGCGTTAATGTGGCAGAGTATTTAAGATAGTCATCATCAAGTGCCATGCCTGCTGGCATATGTGACCATGTCTCTCCATAACTTTCGATCTCGACAACTATTTATCAGTTCTGTTGTTTACTGCCAAGCCATTCTCTTAAGCTGTCTGGTATCTTTTCTCTTTGCTCCCTCTATCTTTTGGTCCCTCAATTTTCCCAGTTGTCACAAAATATTCCAGCTGTCTGTTCCTGTCTCATTATATGGCCAAAAAATGATGATTGTTTCTTCCTAATATTGGAAATTATCTCTCTTTTTTGTGTTGGCCTCTTTCATGACGTTTTCATTACATTCTTCTTAGCTGTCCATGGTATTCTCAACATTCTTCTGTAAAACCACAATTCTACAGCGTCCAGTGATTTAAAGCGATGCCTGGTAAGAAAGTGATAGTGGTTTAACCTCCCCTTAGTCAACTCTGCTGAAAAAAGAAAAGGTATCATGCTTGCTTGGGGATTTTGCTGACTTTTTGGCTACACAGATTCATTCAATCTCATAATATTTTCGGTTATATTAGACCGTAATGATCATGAAAAATGCTGGAAACTATTTGTAATTGATCGCTCCAGTGGCTAATTTAGATTTTACTTGACCACCCAATTGGGAAAGTATTAACAGAGATGATAAGCACAGGTCACCTCCAAATATTGTGGCCCGCTATGGTGAATTTTGAAATTTCATTCTGTGACAATATCTTAAAATTAATCTGACAGTTGTCACATTTAGAAAGCTTATTATCAGCCAATGGGAAAAGTGAGTGAAGTTCTTGATGTTTGTTCTTAAAATCTGACACATTTATATGAGCTCGTTACATAAAACTTGAACTCTCTCTCTGATTCTACCTCACTCCCTCTTGTACTCAACTATCTCTCATTCTTTCTCACTCCCTCTTCTACTCGACCCTCTGACATTCGTCCTCACCTCCTCCTCTACTCGACCATCACTCATTTTTCCTCACTCCCTCTTCTACTCGACCCTCTGTCGTTCTTCCTCACTCTCTCTTGTACTCGACTCTCTCTCTTTCGTTCTTCCTCACTCTCTCTTGTACTCGACTCTCTCTTTTTCGTTATTCCTCACTCTCTCTTGTACTCGACTCTCTCTCTCTCTCTCTTTCGTTCTTCCTCACTCTCTCTTGTACTCGACTCTCTCTCTCTCTCTTTCGTTCTTCCTCACTCTCTCTTGTACTCGACTCTCTCTCTCTTTCGTTCTTCCTCACTCTCTCTTGTACTTGACTCTCTCTCTTTCGTTCTTCCTCACTCCCTCTTGTACGCAGCCCTTTCTCATTGTTCCTCACTCCTTCTTGAACTTGGCCATCTCTCTTTCTTCCTCACTTCCTCTTGTACTCGATCCTCTCACATTCTTTTTCTCTCCATTTTGTACTCGACTCTCTTTTATTCTTCCTCTCTTTCTCTTGTACTCAAACCTTTTTCATTCTTCCTCACTCCCTCTTGAATTCGACCATCTCTCTTTCTTCCACATTCTCTCGTGTACTCGATCCTCTAACATTTTTCCTCACTCCTTCCTATACTCGATCCTCTCACATTCTTCCTCACTCCCTTTTGTACTCGACCCTTTCTTATTCTTCCACACTCCCTCCTGAAGTCAACCATCTCTCTTTCTTCCTCACTACCTCTTGTACTCGGTCCTCTCTCACTCTTCCTCGCCCCATCTCTAATTCTTCCTCATTCGTTATTGTACACGACCCTCTCTCATTCGTCCTCACTCCCTCTTGTACTCGACTCTCTCTCATTCTTCCTCACTCCCTCTTGTACTCGACTCTCTCTCATTCTTCATCACTCCCTCTTGTACTCGACTCTCTCTCTCTCATTCTTCCTCACTCGACCTTTTCTCATTCTTCCTCACTCCCTCTTGTACCTGACCCTCCATCATTCTTCCTCACTCACTCTTGTACTTGACATCTCTCATTCTTACTCACTCCCCCTTGTACACGACTCTCTCTCTCTCATTCTTCCTCACTCCCTCATATACTCGACTCTCTCTCTCACTCTTCTTCACTCCCTCTTGTACTCGACTCTCTCATTCTTCCTCACTCCCACTTGTAGTCGACTCTCTCTCATTCTTCCACATTCCCTCTTGTACTCGACTCTCTCTCTATTTCTTCCACACTCCCTCTTGTACTCGATTCTTTCTTATTCTTCCACACTCCCTCTTGTACTCGACTCTCTCTCTCTCTCTCTCTCTCTCTCTCTCTCTCTCTTCCTCACTGACTCTTGTGCTCGACCATATCTCATTCTTCATCACTCGACCTTTTCTCATTCTTCCTCACTCCCTCTTGTACCTGACCCTCCATCATTCTTCCTCACTCACTCTTGTACTTGACATCTCTCATTCTTACTCACTCCCCCTTGTACACGACTCTCTCTCTCTCTCATTCTTCCTCACTCCCTCTTGTACTCGATTCTCTCTTATTCTTCCACACTCCCTCTTGTACTCGACTCTCTCTCTCTTTCTCTCTCTCTCTCTCTCTCTCTCTCTCTCTCTCTCTTCCTCACTGACTCTTGTGCTCGACCATATCTCATTCTTCATCACTCCCCCTTGTATTCGATCCTCTCTCATTCTTCCTCACTCCCACTTGTAGTCGACTCTCTCTCAATCTTCCACACTCCCTCTTGTACTCGATTCTCTCTTATTCTTCCACACTCCCTCTTGTACTCGACTCTCTCTCTCTCTCTCTCTCTCTCTCTTCCTCACTGACTCTTGTGCTCGACCATATCTCATTCTTCCTAATTTCCCCTTTAACTCGACCCTCTCTCGTTCTATCTCACTGTCTCACCATTTTACCATATATCTCTCATTCCCACTAACGTTCCCTTTCTATCTCTCTCTCTCTTTCTCTCTGTTACTATCTCCCCTGTCATATTTTTCGCACCATCATCTCGTTTTTCTTTTTTCAGAGCAATTCAGCAGCGATGCTATACGAGTTGTTTACAGGGACAACCCTGACCATTTTGTTGCTGGTTGTGGCAGTCAAACTTGTGATGGTGCTAATCGAGTCTCACAAAGTGAAACAACATCGGTTGCCCCCGAGTCCCGGAATAGCTCTGCCTGTTCTAGGGCACCTGTACATGCTGGAGTCCAACCCAAGACGCCAGTTTTTGGAGTGGGGTCAGAAGTATGTACACTTTTGTGGTAATTGAAATGGCAGTCTTGATATCACGGTTGTTTATCTCAATTTAAATATGATTGTTTAGTTCCCGTCGTTAAAAAAATGATACAGATGTATGCATTTGTAAATATCTTGAATTTGGATAACTTGTATATTTCTTCAAAGTTACATTTTGTTATATTAATTTCATTTTTCAATATCTAAAATATTTCGTAACGTATTGGCTTAATTAGTGTTTCTGAATTAGTTAAGGTTTTAAAAAAAAATATTATTGCTAATGATAATAATATTTCAAACATTGTATAAATTCGTTCCCAAACTATACAATTTCTAAACCATAGCAGAATGTAACAAATATAACCATAGCAGAATGTAACAAATACAACCATAACAGAATATAACAAATACAACCATAGCAGAATATAACAAATATAACCATAGCAGAATATAACAAATATAACCATAGCAGAATATAACAAATATAACCATAGCAGAATGTAACAAATACAACCATAGCAGAATGTAACAAATACAACCATAGCAGAATGTAACAAATACAACCATAGCAGAATGTAACAAATACAACCATAGCAGAATATAACAAATACAACCATAGCAGAATGTAACAAATACAACCATAGCAGAATGTAACAAATACATTCCCACAATTAAGAAACATCACTAGACTTGGCAACTTGAGGAGATAAGCACAGATATCAAACATTAACAAATAGTAAATTATGTGCGGGACCGCGTGTACAGCTGCGGAAAACAAAGAAAATAAACATAAAATGGTATTCAACAGCAACACTAACACAAAGACAAGACAAACTACAACGTTTCGGGAAAAACCTTCATCAGGTAATGATAACGATTTTTTGCCGAAACGTTGTAATTTGTCTTGATTTTTCTGTTAGACTGGCTGTTCAACATCATATTATGTTTGCTTTATCTGGGAAACCTGATATCACCGAACGAAAACTTGGACGAAGATAATTTGGCAGTATAAACAACGTTCTGATATTCCCACAGTGCAACACAGATACTAGGCAATGCGAGTATGCCAGTGTTAAATACATTGAGTGCAGCTGTGTGAATTTGGAAATGAAAAACAGAACATAAACTTCAATGTAATAATTTCAAGTAATCTGTCTTGAGAAAATGTTCACTAAACAAAATGAGGAACAAAAAAAAAAACTGCTGAATGGATGCAAACAAGAGGAATAGGGTCATAGCAGGCAAACGCAGAAGGTGAATAGGTTGTGTACAGAGACTAGATCAAGAGGAATAGGGTCATAGCAGGCAAACGCAGAAGGTGAATAGGTTGTGTACAGAGACTAGATCAAGAAACCATCACAAGGATTATATCGGACAGTGGACGGGAACGGCATACGAGAGGTAGGGCAATATATCATTTGATGCAGAAACCTGTAGTTGAGGCCAGACTTAGAGTACTCTATGAATGATGTCCACAAGCAGAAAAAAGTGAAAAGTGTTTGTTTCTGTCCTAAAACGCATCAGTTTCTGCCTCAGATCACGTGATGATCACTATTTTTAGCACGTATCGTCAACATGAAGAAGAAATATTTACAATTTAAGCGGAAACTTCTTCAATAAAAACTTGCCATCAAAGAAGAATCGAGTACAGATTTGAAAGTTAAAGTTAGACAGACGAGCCGGACAACAAAACTGTCAGCTGTCTGTCTGTGGCAGATAAAGTTAAAGTTAGACAGACGAGCCGGACAACAAAACTGTCAGCTGTCTGTCTGTGGCAGATAAAGTTAAAGTTAGACAGACGAGCAGGACAACAAAACTGTCAGCTGTCTGTCTGTGGCAGATAAAGTTAAAGTTAGACAGACGAGCAGGACAACAAAACTGTCAGCTGTCTGTCTGTGGCAGATAAAGTTAAAGTTAGACAGACGAGCGGACAACAAAACTGTCAGCTGTCTGTCTGTGGCAGATAAAGTTAAAGTTAGACAGACGAGCAGGACAACAAAACTGTCAGCTGTCTGTCTGTGGCAGATAAAGTTAAAGTTAGACAGACGAGCCGGACAACAAAACTGTCAGCTGTCTGTCTGTGGCAGATAAAGTTAAAGTTAGGCAGACGAGCAGGACAACAAAACTGTCAGCTGTCTGTGGCAGATAAAGTTAAAGTTAGACAGACGAGCCGGACAACAAAACTGTCAGCTGTCTGTGGCAGATAAAGTTAAAGTTAGACAGACGAGCAGGACAACAAAACTGTCAGCTGTCTGTGGCAGATAAAGTTAAAGTTAGGCAGACGAGCAGGACAACAAAACTGTCAGCTGTCTGTGGCAGATAAAGTTAAAGTTAGACAGACGAGCAGGACAACAAAACTGTCAGCTGTCTGTGGCAGATAAAGTTAAAGTTAGACAGACGAGCAGGACAACAAAACTGTCAGCTGACTGTGGCAGATAAAGTTAAAGTTAGACAGACGAGCAGGACAACAAAACTGTCAGCTGTCTGTCTGTGGCAGATAAAGTTAAAGTTAGACAGACGAGCAGGACAACAAAACTGTCAGCTGTCTGTCTGTGGCAGATAAAGTTAAAGTTAGACAGACGAGCAGGACAACAAAACTGTCAGCTGTCTGTCTGTGGCAGATAAAGTTAAAGTTAGACAGACGAGCAGGACAACAAAACTGTCAGCTGTCTGTGGCAGATAAAGTTAAAGTTAGACAGACGAGCCGGACAACAAAACTGTCAGCTGTCTGTGGCAGATAAAGTTAAAGTTAGGCAGACGAGCAGGACAACAAAACTGTCAGCTGTCTGTCTGTGGCAGATAAAGTTAAAGTTAGGCAGACGAGCAGGACAACAAAACTGTCAGCTGTCTGTCTGTGGCAGATAAAGTTAAAGTTAGGCAGACGAGCAGGACAACAAAACTGTCAGCTGTCTGTCTGTGGCAGATAAAGTTAAAGTTAGACAGACGAGCAGGACAACAAAACTGTCAGCTGTCTGTGGCAGATAAAGTTAAAGTTAGACAGACGAGCAGGACAACAAAACTGTCAGCTGTCTGTCTGTGGCAGATAAAGTTAAAGTTAGACAGACGAGCAGGACAACAAAACTGTCAGCTGTCTGTCTGTGGCAGATAAAGTTAAAGTTAGACAGACGAGCAGGACAACAAAACTGTCAGCTGTCTGTGGCAGATAAAGTTAAAGTTAGACAGACGAGCAGGACAACAAAACTGTCAGCTGTCTGTCTGTGGCAGATAAAGTTAAAGTTAGACAGACGAGCAGGACAACAAAACTGTCAGCTGTCTGTGGCAGATAAAGTTAAAGTTAGGCAGACGAGCAGGACAACAAAACTGTCAGTTGTCTGTGGCAGATAAAGTTAAAGTTAGGCAGACGAGCAGGACAACAAAACTGTCAGCTGTCTGTCTGTGGCAGATGAAGTTAAAGTTAGACAGACGAGCAGGACAACAAAACTGTCAGCTGTCTGTGGCAGATAAAGTTAAAGTTAGACAGACGAGCAGGACAACAAAACTGTCAGCTGTCTGTCTGTGGCAGATAAAGTTAAAGTTAGGCAGACGAGCAGGACAACAAAACTGTCAGCTGTCTGTGGCAGATAAAGTTAAAGTTAGGCAGACGAGCAGGACAACAAAACTGTCAGCTGTCTGTGGCAGATAAAGTTAAAGTTAGACAGACGAGCAGGACAACAAAACTGTCAGCTGTCTGTGGCAGATAAAGTTAAAGTTAGGCAGACGAGCAGGACAACAAAACTGTCAGCTGTCTGTGGCAGATAAAGTTAAAGTTAGACAGACGAGCAGGACAACAAAACTGTCAGCTGACTGTGGCAGATAAAGTTAAAGTTAGACAGACGAGCAGGACAACAAAACTGTCAGCTGTCTGTGGCAGATAAAGTTAAAGTTAGACAGACGAGCAGGACAACAAAACTGTCAGCTGTCTGTGGCAGATAAAGTTAAAGTTAGACACACGAGCAGGACAACAAAACTGTCAGCTGTCTGTGGCAGATAAAGTTAAAGTTAGACAGACGAGCAGGACAACAAAACTGTCAGCTGTCTGTGGCAGATAAAGTTAAAGTTAGACAAACGAGCAGGACAACAAAACTGTCAGCTGTCTGTGGCAGATAAAGTTAAAGTTAGACAGACGAGCAGGACAACAAAACTGTCAGCTGTCTGTCTGTGGCAGATAAAGTTAAAGTTAGGCAGACGAGCAGGACAACAAAACTGTCAGCTGTCTGTCTGTGGCAGATAAAGTTAAAGTTAGACAGACGAGCAGGACAACAAAACTGTCAGCTGTCTGTCTGTGGCAGATAAAGTTAAAGTTAGACAGACGAGCAGGACAACAAAACTGTCAGCTGTCTGTCTGTGGCAGATAAAGTTAAAGTTAGACAGACGAGCAGGACAACAAAACTGTCAGCTGTCTGTCTGTGGCAGATAAAGTTAAAGTTAGATAGACGAGCAGGACAACAAAACTGTCAGCTGTCTGTCTGTGGCAGATAAAGTTAAAGTTAGACAGACGAGCAGGACAACAAAACTGTCAGCTGTCTGTCTGTGGCAGATAAAGTTAAAGTTAGACAGACGAGCAGGACAACAAAACTGTCAGCTGTCTGTCTGTGGCAGATAAAGTTAAAGTTAGACAGACGAGCAGGACAACAAAACTGTCAGCTGTCTGTCTGTGGCAGATAAAGTTAAAGTTAGACAGACGAGCAGGACAACAAAACTGTCAGCTGTCTGTGGCAGATAAAGTTAAAGTTAGACAGACGAGCAGGACAACAAAACTGTCAGCTGTCTGTGGCAGATAAAGTTAAAGTTAGACACACGAGCAGGACAACAAAACTGTCAGCTGTCTGTGGCAGATAAAGTTAAAGTTAGACACACGAGCAGGACAACAAAACTGTCAGCTGTCTGTGGCAGATAAAGTTAAAGTTAGACAGACGAGCAGGACAACAAAACTGTCAGCTGTCTGTGGCAGATAAAGTTAAAGTTAGACAGACGAGCAGGACAGCAAAACTGTCAGCTGTCTGTCTGTGGCAGATAAAGTTAAAGTTAGACAGACGAGCAGGACAACAAAACTGTCAGCTGTCTGTGGCAGATAAAGTTAAAGTTAGGCAGACGAGCAGGACAACAAAACTGTCAGTTGTCTGTGGCAGATAAAGTTAAAGTTAGGCAGACGAGCAGGACAACAAAACTGTCAGCTGTCTGTCTGTGGCAGATGAAGTTAAAGTTAGACAGACGAGCAGGACAACAAAACTGTCAGCTGTCTGTGGCAGATAAAGTTAAAGTTAGACAGACGAGCAGGACAACAAAACTGTCAGCTGTCTGTCTGTGGCAGATAAAGTTAAAGTTAGACAGACGAGCAGGACAACAAAACTGTCAGCTGTCTGTGGCAGATAAAGTTAAAGTTAGACAGACGAGCAGGACAACAAAACTGTCAGCTGTCTTTGGCAGATAAAGTTAAAGTTAGACAGACGAGCAGGACAACAAAACTGTCAGCTGACTGTGGCAGATAAAGTTAAAGTTAGACAGACGAGCAGGACAACAAAACTGTCAGCTGTCTGTGGCAGATAAAGTTAAAGTTAGACAGACGAACAGGACAACAAAACTGTCAGCTGTCTGTGGCAGATAAAGTTAAAGTTAGACAGACGAGCAGGACAACAAAACTGTCAGCTGTCTGTGGCAGATAAAGTTAAAGTTAGACAGACGAGCAGGACAACAAAACTGTCAGCTGTCTGTGGCAGATAAAGTTAAAGTTAGACAGACGAGCAGGACAACAAAACTGTCAGCTGTCTGTCTGTGGCAGATAAAGTTAAAGTTAGACAGACGAGCAGGACAACAAAACTGTCAGCTGTCTGTGGCAGATAAAGTTAAAGTTAGGCAGACGAGCAGGACAACAAAACTGTCAGTTGTCTGTGGCAGATAAAGTTAAAGTTAGGCAGACGAGCAGGACAACAAAACTGTCAGCTGTCTGTCTGTGGCAGATGAAGTTAAAGTTAGACAGACGAGCAGGACAACAAAACTGTCAGCTGTCTGTGGCAGATAAAGTTAAAGTTAGACAGACGAGCAGGACAACAAAACTGTCAGCTGTCTGTGGCAGATAAAGTTAAAGTTAGACAGACGAGCAGGACAACAAAACTGTCAGCTGTCTGTCTGTGGCAGATAAAGTTAAAGTTAGACAGACGAGCAGGACAACAAAACTGTCAGCTGTCTGTCTGTGGCAGATAAAGTTAAAGTTAGACAGACGAGCAGGACAACAAAACTGTCAGCTGTCTGTCTGTGGCAGATAAAGTTAAAGTTAGACAGACGAGCAGGACAACAAAACTGTCAGCTGTCTGTCTGTGGCAGATAAAGTTAAAGTTAGACAGACGAGCAGGACAACAAAACTGTCAGCTGTCTGTCTGTGGCAGATAAAGTTAAAGTTAGACAGACGAGCAGGACAACAAAACTGTCAGCTGTCTGTCTGTGGCAGATAAAGTTAAAGTTAGACAGACGAGCAGGACAACAAAACTGTCAGCTGTCTGTCTGTGGCAGATAAAGTTAAAGTTAGACAGACGAGCAGGACAACAAAACTGTCAGCTGTCTGTGGCAGATAAAGTTAAATTTAGACAGACGAGCAGGACAACAAAACTGTCAGCTGTCTGTGGCAGATAAAGTTAAAGTTAGACACACGAGCAGGACAACAAAACTGTCAGCTGTCTGTGGCAGATAAAGTTAAAGTTAGACAGACGAGCAGGACAACAAAACTGTCAGCTGTCTGTCTGTGGCAGATAAAGTTAAAGTTAGACAGACGAGCAGGACAACAAAACTGTCAGCTGTCTGTCTGTGGCAGATAAAGTTAAAGTTAGACAGACGAGCAGGACAACAAAACTGTCAGCTGTCTGTGGCAGATGAAGTTAAAGTTAGACAGACGAGCAGGACAACAAAACTGTCAGCTGTCTGTCTGTGGCAGATAAAGTTAAAGTTAGACAGACGAGCAGGACAACAAAACAGTCAGCTGTCTGTGGCAGATAAAGTTAAAGTTAGGCAGACGAGCAGGACAACAAAACTGTCAGTTGTCTGTGGCAGATAAAGTTAAAGTTAGGCAGACGAGCAGGACAACAAAACTGTCAGCTGTCTGTCTGTGGCAGATGAAGTTAAAGTTAGACAGACGAGCAGGACAACAAAACTGTCAGCTGTCTGTGGCAGATAAAGTTAAAGTTAGACAGACGAGCAGGACAACAAAACTGTCAGCTGTCTGTCTGTGGCAGATAAAGTTAAAGTTAGGCAGACGAGCAGGACAACAAAACTGTCAGCTGTCTGTGGCAGATAAAGTTAAAGTTAGGCAGACGAGCAGGACAACAAAACTGTCAGCTGTCTGTGGCAGATAAAGTTAAAGTTAGGCAGACGAGCAGGACAACAAAACAGTCAGCTGTCTGTGGCAGATAAAGTTAAAGTTAGGCAGACGAGCAGGACAACAAAACTGTCAGCTGTCTGTCTGTGGCAGATAAAGTTAAAGTTAGACAGACGAGCAGGACAACAAAACTGTCAGCTGTCTGTCTGTGGCAGATAAAGTTAAAGTTAGACAGACGAGCAGGACAACAAAACTGTCAGCTGTCTGTCTGTGGCAGATAAAGTTAAAGTTAGACAGACGAGCAGGACAACAAAACTGTCAGCTGTCTGTCTGTGGCAAATAAAGTTAAAGTTAGACAGACGAGCAGGACAACAAAACTGTCAGCTGTCTGTGGCAGATAAAGTTAAATTTAGACAGACGAGCAGGACAACAAAACTGTCAGCTGTCTGTGGCAGATAAAGTTAAAGTTAGACACACGAGCAGGACAACAAAACTGTCAGCTGTCTGTGGCAGATAAAGTTAAAGTTAGACAGACGAGCAGGACAACAAAACTGTCAGCTGTCTGTCTGTGGCAGATAAAGTTAAAGTTAGACAGACGAGCAGGACAACAAAACTGTCAGCTGTCTGTCTGTGGCAGATAAAGTTAAAGTTAGACAGACGAGCAGGACAACAAAACTGTCAGCTGTCTGTGGCAGATGAAGTTAAAGTTAGACAGACGAGCAGGACAACAAAACTGTCAGCTGTCTGTCTGTGGCAGATAAAGTTAAAGTTAGACAGACGAGCAGGACAACAAAACTGTCAGCTGTCTGTGGCAGATAAAGTTAAAGTTAGGCAGACGAGCAGGACAACAAAACTGTCAGTTGTCTGTGGCAGATAAAGTTAAAGTTAGGCAGACGAGCAGGACAACAAAACTGTCAGCTGTCTGTCTGTGGCAGATGAAGTTAAAGTTAGACAGACGAGCAGGACAACAAAACTGTCAGCTGTCTGTGGCAGATAAAGTTAAAGTTAGACAGACGAGCAGGACAACAAAACTGTCAGCTGTCTGTCTGTGGCAGATAAAGTTAAAGTTAGGCAGACGAGCAGGACAACAAAACTGTCAGCTGTCTGTGGCAGATAAAGTTAAAGTTAGGCAGACGAGCAGGACAACAAAACTGTCAGCTGTCTGTGGCAGATAAAGTTAAAGTTAGGCAGACGAGCAGGACAACAAAACAGTCAGCTGTCTGTGGCAGATAAAGTTAAAGTTAGGCAGACGAGCAGGACAACAAAACTGTCAGCTGTCTGTGGCAGATAAAGTTAAAGTTAGACAGACGAGCAGGACAACAAAACTGTCAGCTGTCTGTCTGTGGCAGAAAAAGTTAAAGTTAGACAGACGAGCAGGACAACAAAACTGTCAGCTGTCTGTCTGTGGCAGATAAAGTTAAAGTTAGACAGACGAGCAGGACAACAAAACTGTCAGCTGTCTGTGGCAGATAAAGTTAAAGTTAGACAGACGAGCAGGACAACAAAACTGTCAGCTGTCTGTCTGTGGCAGATAAAGTTAAAGTTAGACAGACGAGCAGGACAACAAAACTGTCAGCTGTCTGTGGCAGATAAAGTTAAAGTTAGGCAGACGAGCAGGACAACAAAACTGTCAGTTGTCTGTGGCAGATAAAGTTAAAGTTAGGCAGACGAGCAGGACAACAAAACTGTCAGCTGTCTGTCTGTGGCAGATGAAGTTAAAGTTAGACAGACGAGCAGGACAACAAAACTGTCAGCTGTCTGTGGCAGATAAAGTTAAAGTTAGACAGACGAGCAGGACAACAAAACTGTCAGCTGTCTGTCTGTGGCAGATAAAGTTAAAGTTAGGCAGACGAGCAGGACAACAAAACTGTCAGCTGTCTGTGGCAGATAAAGTTAAAGTTAGGCAGACGAGCAGGACAACAAAACTGTCAGCTGTCTGTGGCAGATAAAGTTAAAGTTAGACAGACGAGCAGGACAACAAAACTGTCAGCTGTCTGTGGCAGATAAAGTTAAAGTTAGGCAGACGAGCAGGACAACAAAACTGTCAGCTGTCTGTGGCAGATAAAGTTAAAGTTAGACAGACGAGCAGGACAACAAAACTGTCAGCTGACTGTGGCAGATAAAGTTAAAGTTAGACAGACGAGCAGGACAACAAAACTGTCAGCTGTCTGTGGCAGATAAAGTTAAAGTTAGACAGACGAGCAGGACAACAAAACTGTCAGCTGTCTGTGGCAGATAAAGTTAAAGTTAGACACACGAGCAGGACAACAAAACTGTCAGCTGTCTGTGGCAGATAAAGTTAAAGTTAGACAGACGAGCAGGACAACAAAACTGTCAGCTGTCTGTGGCAGATAAAGTTAAAGTTAGACAAACGAGCAGGACAACAAAACTGTCAGCTGTCTGTGGCAGATAAAGTTAAAGTTAGACAGACGAGCAGGACAACAAAACTGTCAGCTGTCTGTCTGTGGCAGATAAAGTTAAAGTTAGACAGACGAGCAGGACAACAAAACTGTCAGCTGTCTGTCTGTGGCAGATAAAGTTAAAGTTAGACAGACGAGCAGGACAACAAAACTGTCAGCTGTCTGTCTGTGGCAGATAAAGTTAAAGTTAGACAGACGAGCAGGACAACAAAACTGTCAGCTGTCTGTCTGTGGCAGATAAAGTTAAAGTTAGACAGACGAGCAGGACAACAAAACTGTCAGCTGTCTGTCTGTGGCAGATAAAGTTAAAGTTAGACAGACGAGCAGGACAACAAAACTGTCAGCTGTCTGTCTGTGGCAGATAAAGTTAAAGTTAGACAGACGAGCAGGACAACAAAACTGTCAGCTGTCTGTCTGTGGCAGATAAAGTTAAAGTTAGACAGACGAGCAGGACAACAAAACTGTCAGCTGTCTGTCTGTGGCAGATAAAGTTAAAGTTAGACAGACGAGCAGGACAACAAAACTGTCAGCTGTCTGTCTGTGGCAGATAAAGTTAAAGTTAGACAGACGAGCAGGACAACAAAACTGTCAGCTGTCTGTGGCAGATAAAGTTAAAGTTAGACAGACGAGCAGGACAACAAAACTGTCAGCTGTCTGTGGCAGATAAAGTTAAAGTTAGACACACGAGCAGGACAACAAAACTGTCAGCTGTCTGTGGCAGATAAAGTTAAAGTTAGACACACGAGCAGGACAACAAAACTGTCAGCTGTCTGTGGCAGATAAAGTTAAAGTTAGACAGACGAGCAGGACAACAAAACTGTCAGCTGTCTGTGGCAGATAAAGTTAAAGTTAGACAGACGAGCAGGACAACAAAACTGTCAGCTGTCTGTCTGTGGCAGATAAAGTTAAAGTTAGACAGACGAGCAGGACAACAAAACTGTCAGCTGTCTGTGGCAGATAAAGTTAAAGTTAGGCAGACGAGCAGGACAACAAAACTGTCAGTTGTCTGTGGCAGATAAAGTTAAAGTTAGGCAGACGAGCAGGACAACAAAACTGTCAGCTGTCTGTCTGTGGCAGATGAAGTTAAAGTTAGACAGACGAGCAGGACAACAAAACTGTCAGCTGTCTGTGGCAGATAAAGTTAAAGTTAGACAGACGAGCAGGACAACAAAACTGTCAGCTGTCTGTCTGTGGCAGATAAAGTTAAAGTTAGACAGACGAGCAGGACAACAAAACTGTCAGCTGTCTGTGGCAGATAAAGTTAAAGTTAGACAGACGAGCAGGACAACAAAACTGTCAGCTGTCTGTGGCAGATAAAGTTAAAGTTAGACAGACGAGCAGGACAACAAAACTGTCAGCTGTCTTTGGCAGATAAAGTTAAAGTTAGACAGACGAGCAGGACAACAAAACTGTCAGCTGACTGTGGCAGATAAAGTTAAAGTTAGACAGACGAGCAGGACAACAAAACTGTCAGCTGTCTGTGGCAGATAAAGTTAAAGTTAGACAGACGAGCAGGACAACAAAACTGTCAGCTGTCTGTGGCAGATAAAGTTAAAGTTAGACAGACGAGCAGGACAACAAAACTGTCAGCTGTCTGTGGCAGATAAAGTTAAAGTTAGACAGACGAGCAGGACAACAAAACTGTCAGCTGTCTGTCTGTGGCAGATAAAGTTAAAGTTAGACAGACGAGCAGGACAACAAAACTGTCAGCTGTCTGTGGCAGATAAAGTTAAAGTTAGGCAGACGAGCAGGACAACAAAACTGTCAGTTGTCTGTGGCAGATAAAGTTAAAGTTAGGCAGACGAGCAGGACAACAAAACTGTCAGCTGTCTGTCTGTGGCAGATGAAGTTAAAGTTAGACAGACGAGCAGGACAACAAAACTGTCAGCTGTCTGTGGCAGATAAAGTTAAAGTTAGACAGACGAGCAGGACAACAAAACTGTCAGCTGTCTGTCTGTGGCAGATAAAGTTAAAGTTAGGCAGACGAGCAGGACAACAAAACTGTCAGCTGTCTGTGGCAGATAAAGTTAAAGTTAGGCAGACGAGCAGGACAACAAAACTGTCAGCTGTCTGTGGCAGATAAAGTTAAAGTTAGGCAGACGAGCAGGACAACAAAACAGTCAGCTGTCTGTGGCAGATAAAGTTAAAGTTAGGCAGACGAGCAGGACAACAAAACTGTCAGCTGTCTGTGGCAGATAAAGTTAAAGTTAGACAGACGAGCAGGACAACAAAACTGTCAGCTGTCTGTCTGTGGCAGAAAAAGTTAAAGTTAGACAGACGAGCAGGACAACAAAACTGTCAGCTGTCTGTCTGTGGCAGATAAAGTTAAAGTTAGACAGACGAGCAGGACAACAAAACTGTCAGCTGTCTGTGGCAGATAAAGTTAAAGTTAGACAGACGAGCAGGACAACAAAACTGTCAGCTGTCTGTCTGTGGCAGATAAAGTTAAAGTTAGACAGACGAGCAGGACAACAAAACTGTCAGCTGTCTGTGGCAGATAAAGTTAAAGTTAGGCAGACGAGCAGGACAACAAAACTGTCAGTTGTCTGTGGCAGATAAAGTTAAAGTTAGGCAGACGAGCAGGACAACAAAACTGTCAGCTGTCTGTCTGTGGCAGATGAAGTTAAAGTTAGACAGACGAGCAGGACAACAAAACTGTCAGCTGTCTGTGGCAGATAAAGTTAAAGTTAGACAGACGAGCAGGACAACAAAACTGTCAGCTGTCTGTCTGTGGCAGATAAAGTTAAAGTTAGGCAGACGAGCAGGACAACAAAACTGTCAGCTGTCTGTGGCAGATAAAGTTAAAGTTAGGCAGACGAGCAGGACAACAAAACTGTCAGCTGTCTGTGGCAGATAAAGTTAAAGTTAGACAGACGAGCAGGACAACAAAACTGTCAGCTGTCTGTGGCAGATAAAGTTAAAGTTAGGCAGACGAGCAGGACAACAAAACTGTCAGCTGTCTGTGGCAGATAAAGTTAAAGTTAGACAGACGAGCAGGACAACAAAACTGTCAGCTGACTGTGGCAGATAAAGTTAAAGTTAGACAGACGAGCAGGACAACAAAACTGTCAGCTGTCTGTGGCAGATAAAGTTAAAGTTAGACAGACGAGCAGGACAACAAAACTGTCAGCTGTCTGTGGCAGATAAAGTTAAAGTTAGACACACGAGCAGGACAACAAAACTGTCAGCTGTCTGTGGCAGATAAAGTTAAAGTTAGACAGACGAGCAGGACAACAAAACTGTCAGCTGTCTGTGGCAGATAAAGTTAAAGTTAGACAAACGAGCAGGACAACAAAACTGTCAGCTGTCTGTGGCAGATAAAGTTAAAGTTAGACAGACGAGCAGGACAACAAAACTGTCAGCTGTCTGTCTGTGGCAGATAAAGTTAAAGTTAGACAGACGAGCAGGACAACAAAACTGTCAGCTGTCTGTCTGTGGCAGATAAAGTTAAAGTTAGACAGACGAGCAGGACAACAAAACTGTCAGCTGTCTGTCTGTGGCAGATAAAGTTAAAGTTAGACAGACGAGCAGGACAACAAAACTGTCAGCTGTCTGTCTGTGGCAGATAAAGTTAAAGTTAGACAGACGAGCAGGACAACAAAACTGTCAGCTGTCTGTCTGTGGCAGATAAAGTTAAAGTTAGACAGACGAGCAGGACAACAAAACTGTCAGCTGTCTGTCTGTGGCAGATAAAGTTAAAGTTAGACAGACGAGCAGGACAACAAAACTGTCAGCTGTCTGTCTGTGGCAGATAAAGTTAAAGTTAGACAGACGAGCAGGACAACAAAACTGTCAGCTGTCTGTCTGTGGCAGATAAAGTTAAAGTTAGACAGACGAGCAGGACAACAAAACTGTCAGCTGTCTGTCTGTGGCAGATAAAGTTAAAGTTAGACAGACGAGCAGGACAACAAAACTGTCAGCTGTCTGTGGCAGATAAAGTTAAAGTTAGACAGACGAGCAGGACAACAAAACTGTCAGCTGTCTGTGGCAGATAAAGTTAAAGTTAGACACACGAGCAGGACAACAAAACTGTCAGCTGTCTGTGGCAGATAAAGTTAAAGTTAGACACACGAGCAGGACAACAAAACTGTCAGCTGTCTGTGGCAGATAAAGTTAAAGTTAGACAGACGAGCAGGACAACAAAACTGTCAGCTGTCTGTGGCAGATAAAGTTAAAGTTAGACAGACGAGCAGGACAACAAAACTGTCAGCTGTCTGTCTGTGGCAGATAAAGTTAAAGTTAGACAGACGAGCAGGACAACAAAACTGTCAGCTGTCTGTGGCAGATAAAGTTAAAGTTAGGCAGACGAGCAGGACAACAAAACTGTCAGTTGTCTGTGGCAGATAAAGTTAAAGTTAGGCAGACGAGCAGGACAACAAAACTGTCAGCTGTCTGTCTGTGGCAGATGAAGTTAAAGTTAGACAGACGAGCAGGACAACAAAACTGTCAGCTGTCTGTGGCAGATAAAGTTAAAGTTAGACAGACGAGCAGGACAACAAAACTGTCAGCTGTCTGTCTGTGGCAGATAAAGTTAAAGTTAGACAGACGAGCAGGACAACAAAACTGTCAGCTGTCTGTGGCAGATAAAGTTAAAGTTAGACAGACGAGCAGGACAACAAAACTGTCAGCTGTCTGTGGCAGATAAAGTTAAAGTTAGACAGACGAGCAGGACAACAAAACTGTCAGCTGTCTTTGGCAGATAAAGTTAAAGTTAGACAGACGAGCAGGACAACAAAACTGTCAGCTGACTGTGGCAGATAAAGTTAAAGTTAGACAGACGAGCAGGACAACAAAACTGTCAGCTGTCTGTGGCAGATAAAGTTAAAGTTAGACAGACGAGCAGGACAACAAAACTGTCAGCTGTCTGTGGCAGATAAAGTTAAAGTTAGACAGACGAGCAGGACAACAAAACTGTCAGCTGTCTGTGGCAGATAAAGTTAAAGTTAGACAGACGAGCAGGACAACAAAACTGTCAGCTGTCTGTGGCAGATAAAGTTAAAGTTAGACAGACGAGCAGGACAACAAAACTGTCAGCTGTCTGTCTGTGGCAGATAAAGTTAAAGTTAGACAGACGAGCAGGACAACAAAACTGTCAGCTGTCTGTGGCAGATAAAGTTAAAGTTAGGCAGACGAGCAGGACAACAAAACTGTCAGTTGTCTGTCTGTGGCAGATAAAGTTAAAGTTAGACAGACGAGCAGGACAACAAAACTGTCAGCTGTCTGTCTGTGGCAGATGAAGTTAAAGTTAGACAGACGAGCAGGACAACAAAACTGTCAGCTGTCTGTGGCAGATAAAGTTAAAGTTAGACAGACGAGCAGGACAACAAAACTGTCAGCTGTCTGTGGCAGATAAAGTTAAAGTTAGACAGACGAGCAGGACAACAAAACTGTCAGCTGTCTGTCTGTGGCAGATAAAGTTAAAGTTAGACAGACGAGCAGGACAACAAAACTGTCAGCTGTCTGTCTGTGGCAGATAAAGTTAAAGTTAGACAGACGAGCAGGACAACAAAACTGTCAGCTGTCTGTCTGTGGCAGATAAAGTTAAAGTTAGACAGACGAGCAGGACAACAAAACTGTCAGCTGTCTGTCTGTGGCAGATAAAGTTAAAGTTAGACAGACGAGCAGGACAACAAAACTGTCAGCTGTCTGTCTGTGGCAGATAAAGTTAAAGTTAGACAGACGAGCAGGACAACAAAACTGTCAGCTGTCTGTCTGTGGCAGATAAAGTTAAAGTTAGACAGACGAGCAGGACAACAAAACTGTCAGCTGTCTGTCTGTGGCAGATAAAGTTAAAGTTAGACAGACGAGCAGGACAACAAAACTGTCAGCTGTCTGTGGCAGATAAAGTTAAAGTTAGACA
Source organism: Megaustenia siamemsis (assembly GCA_032433765.1). Taxonomy (NCBI): domain Eukaryota; kingdom Metazoa; phylum Mollusca; class Gastropoda; order Stylommatophora; family Ariophantidae; genus Megaustenia; species Megaustenia siamemsis. Next base: position 85,799,501 of record JAVIAB010000047.1, on the reverse strand, counting down.
GACGAGCAGGACAACAAAACTGTCAGCTGTCTGTGGCAGATAAAGTTAAAGTTAGACAGACGAGCAGGACAACAAAACTGTCAGCTGTCTGTGGCAGATAAAGTTAAAGTTAGACAGACGAGCAGGACAACAAAACTGTCAGCTGTCTGTGGCAGATAAAGTTAAAGTTAGACAGACGAGCAGGACAACAAAACTGTCAGCTGTCTGTCTGTGGCAGATAAAGTTAAAGTTAGACAGACGAGCAGGACAACAAAACTGTCAGCTGTCTGTGGCAGATGAAGTTAAAGTTAGACAGACGAGCAGGACAACAAAACTGTCAGCTGTCTGTCTGTGGCAGATAAAGTTAAAGTTAGACAGACGAGCAGGACAACAAAACTGTCAGCTGTCTGTGGCAGATAAAGTTAAAGTTAGGCAGACGAGCAGGACAACAAAACTGTCAGTTGTCTGTGGCAGATAAAGTTAAAGTTAGGCAGACGAGCAGGACAACAAAACTGTCAGCTGTCTGTCTGTGGCAGATGAAGTTAAAGTTAGACAGACGAGCAGGACAACAAAACTGTCAGCTGTCTGTGGCAGATAAAGTTAAAGTTAGACAGACGAGCAGGACAACAAAACTGTCAGCTGTCTGTCTGTGGCAGATAAAGTTAAAGTTAGGCAGACGAGCAGGACAACAAAACTGTCAGCTGTCTGTGGCAGATAAAGTTAAAGTTAGGCAGACGAGCAGGACAACAAAACTGTCAGCTGTCTGTGGCAGATAAAGTTAAAGTTAGGCAGACGAGCAGGACAACAAAACAGTCAGCTGTCTGTGGCAGATAAAGTTAAAGTTAGGCAGACGAGCAGGACAACAAAACTGTCAGCTGTCTGTCTGTGGCAGATAAAGTTAAAGTTAGACAGACGAGCAGGACAACAAAACTGTCAGCTGTCTGTCTGTGGCAGATAAAGTTAAAGTTAGACAGACGAGCAGGACAACAAAACTGTCAGCTGTCTGTCTGTGGCAGATAAAGTTAAAGTTAGACAGACGAGCAGGACAACAAAACTGTCAGCTGTCTGTCTGTGGCAGATAAAGTTAAAGTTAGACAGACGAGCAGGACAACAAAACTGTCAGCTGTCTGTGGCAGATAAAGTTAAATTTAGACAGACGAGCAGGACAACAAAACTGTCAGCTGTCTGTGGCAGATAAAGTTAAAGTTAGACAGACGAGCAGGACAACAAAACTGTCAGCTGTCTGTGGCAGATAAAGTTAAAGTTAGACAGACGAGCAGGACAACAAAACTGTCAGCTGTCTGTCTGTGGCAGATAAAGTTAAAGTTAGACAGACGAGCAGGACAACAAAACTGTCAGCTGTCTGTCTGTGGCAGATAAAGTTAAAGTTAGACAGACGAGCAGGACAACAAAACTGTCAGCTGTCTGTGGCAGATGAAGTTAAAGTTAGACAGACGAGCAGGACAACAAAACTGTCAGCTGTCTGTCTGTGGCAGATAAAGTTAAAGTTAGACAGACGAGCAGGACAACAAAACTGTCAGCTGTCTGTGGCAGATAAAGTTAAAGTTAGGCAGACGAGCAGGACAACAAAACTGTCAGCTGTCTGTGGCAGATAAAGTTAAAGTTAGACAGACGAGCAGGACAACAAAACTGTCAGCTGTCTGTGGCAGATAAAGTTAAAGTTAGACAGACGAGCAGGACAACAAAACTGTCAGCTGTCTGTCTGTGGCAGATAAAGTTAAAGTTAGACAGACGAGCAGGACAACAAAACTGTCAGCTGTCTGTGGCAGATAAAGTTAAAGTTAGGCAGACGAGCAGGACAACAAAACTGTCAGCTGTCTGTGGCAGATAAAGTTAAAGTTAGGCAGACGAGCAGGACAACAAAACAGTCAGCTGTCTGTGGCAGATAAAGTTAAAGTTAGGCAGACGAGCAGGACAACAAAACTGTCAGCTGTCTGTGGCAGATAAAGTTAAAGTTAGACAGACGAGCAGGACAACAAAACTGTCAGCTGACTGTGGCAGATAAAGTTAAAGTTAGACAGACGAGCAGGACAACAAAACTGTCAGCTGTCTGTGGCAGATAAAGTTAAAGTTAGACAGACGAGCAGGACAACAAAACTGTCAGCTGTCTGTGGCAGATAAAGTTAAAGTTAGACACACGAGCAGGACAACAAAACTGTCAGCTGTCTGTGGCAGATAAAGTTAAAGTTAGACAGACGAGCAGGACAACAAAACTGTCAGCTGTCTGTGGCAGATAAAGTTAAAGTTAGACAAACGAGCAGGACAACAAAACTGTCAGTTGTCTGTGGCAGATAAAGTTAAAGTTAGACAGACGAGCAGGACAACAAAACTGTCAGCTGTCTGTCTGTGGCAGATAAAGTTAATGTTAGACAGACGAGCAGGACAACAAAACTGTCAGCTGTCTGTCTGTGGCAGATAAAGTTAAAGTTAGACAGACGAGCAGGACAACAAAACTGTCAGCTGTCTGTCTGTGGCAGATAAAGTTAAAGTTAGACAGACGAGCAGGACAACAAAACTGTCAGCTGTCTGTCTGTGGCAGATAAAGTTAAAGTTAGACAGACGAGCAGGACAACAAAACTGTCAGCTGTCTGTCTGTGGCAGATAAAGTTAAAGTTAGACAGACGAGCAGGACAACAAAACTGTCAGCTGTCTGTCTGTGGCAGATAAAGTTAAAGTTAGACAGACGAGCAGGACAACAAAACTGTCAGCTGTCTGTCTGTGGCAGATAAAGTTAAAGTTAGACAGACGAGCAGGACAACAAAACTGTCAGCTGTCTGTCTGTGGCAGATAAAGTTAAAGTTAGACAGACGAGCAGGACAACAAAACTGTCAGCTGTCTGTCTGTGGCAGATAAAGTTAAAGTTAGACAGACGAGCAGGACAACAAAACTGTCAGCTGTCTGTCTGTGGCAGATAAAGTTAAAGTTAGACAGACGAGCAGGACAACAAAACTGTCAGCTGTCTGTCTATGGCAGATAAAGTTAAAGTTAGACAGACGAGCAGGACAACAAAACTGTCAGCTGTCTGTCTGTGGCAGATAAAGTTAAAGTTAGACAGACGAGCAGGACAACAAAACTGTCAGCTGTCTGTGGCAGATAAAGTTAAAGTTAGACAGACGAGCAGGACAACAAAACTGTCAGCTGTCTGTGGCAGATGAAGTTAAAGTTAGACACACGAGCAGGACAACAAAACTGTCAGCTGTCTGTGGCAGATAAAGTTAAAGTTAGACACACGAGCAGGACAACAAAACTGTCAGCTGTCTGTGGCAGATAAAGTTAAAGTTAGACAGACGAGCAGGACAACAAAACTGTCAGCTGTCTGTGGCAGATAAAGTTAAAGTTAGTCAGACGAGCAGGACAACAAAACTGTCAGCTGTCTGTCTGTGGCAGATAAAGTTAAAGTTAGACAGACGAGCAGGACAACAAAACTGTCTGTTGTCTGTGGCAGATAAAGTTAAAGTTAGGCAGACGAGCAGGACAACAAAACTGTCAGCTGTCTGTCTGTGGCAGATGAAGTTAAAGTTAGACAGACGAGCTGGACAACAAAACTGTCAGCTGTCTGTGGCAGATAAAGTTAAAGTTAGACAGACGAGCAGGACAACAAAACTGTCAGCTGTCTGTCTGTGGCAGATAAAGTTAAAGTTAGACAGACGAGCAGGACAACAAAACTGTCAGCTGTCTGTGGCAGATAAAGTTAAAGTTAGACAGACGAGCAGGACAACAAAACTGTCAGCTGTCTGTGGCAGATAAAGTTAAAGTTAGACAGACGAGCAGGACAACAAAACTGTCAGCTGTCTGTGGCAGATAAAGTTAAAGTTAGACAGACGAGCAGGACAACAAAACTGTCAGCTGACTGTGGCAGATAAAGTTAAAGTTAGACAGACGAGCAGGACAACAAAACTGTCAGCTGTCTGTGGCAGATAAAGTTAAAGTTAGACAGACGAGCAGGACAACAAAACTGTCAGCTGTCTGTGGCAGATAAAGTTAAAGTTAGACAGACGAACAGGACAACAAAACTGTCAGCTGTCTGTGGCAGATAAAGTTAAAGTTAGACAGACGAGCAGGACAACAAAACTGTCAGCTGTCTGTGGCAGATAAAGTTAAAGTTAGACAGACGAGCAGGACAACAAAACTGTCAGCTGTCTGTCTGTGGCAGATAAAGTTAAAGTTAGACAGACGAGCAGGACAACAAAACTGTCAGCTGTCTGTGGCAGATAAAGTTAAAGTTAGGCAGACGAGCAGGACAACAAAACTGTCAGTTGTCTGTGGCAGATAAAGTTAAAGTTAGGCAGACGAGCAGGACAACAAAACTGTCAGCTGTCTGTGGCAGATAAAGTTAAAGTTAGACAGACGAGCAGGACAACAAAACTGTCAGCTGTCTGTGGCAGATAAAGTTAAAGTTAGACAGACGAGCAGGACAACAAAACTGTCAGCTGTCTGTCTGTGGCAGATAAAGTTAAAGTTAGACAGACGAGCAGGACAACAAAACTGTCAGCTGTCTGTGGCAGATAAAGTTAAAGTTAGACAGACGAGCAGGACAACAAAACTGTCAGCTGTCTGTGGCAGATAAAGTTAAAGTTAGACACACGAGCAGGACAACAAAACTGTCAGCTGTCTGTGGCAGATAAAGTTAAAGTTAGACACACGAGCAGGACAACAAAACTGTCAGCTGTCTGTGGCAGATAAAGTTAAAGTTAGACAGACGAGCAGGACAACAAAACTGTCAGCTGTCTGTGGCAGATAAAGTTAAAGTTAGACAGACGAGCAGGACAACAAAACTGTCAGCTGTCTGTCTGTGGCAGATAAAGTTAAAGTTAGACAGACGAGCAGGACAACAAAACTGTCAGCTGTCTGTGGCAGATAAAGTTAAAGTTAGACAGACGAGCAGGACAACAAAACTGTCAGCTGTCTGTCTGTGGCAGATAAAGTTAAAGTTAGACAGACGAGCAGGACAACAAAACTGTCAGCTGTCTGTGGCAGATAAAGTTAAAGTTAGGCAGACGAGCAGGACAAAAAAACTGTCAGTTGTCTGTGGCAGATAAAGTTAAAGTTAGGCAGACGAGCAGGACAACAAAACTGTCAGCTGTCTGTCTGTGGCAGATGAAGTTAAAGTTAGACAGACGAGCAGGACAACAAAACTGTCAGCTGTCTGTGGCAGATAAAGTTAAAGTTAGACAGACGAGCAGGACAACAAAACTGTCAGCTGTCTGTCTGTGGCAGATAAAGTTAAAGTTAGACAGACGAGCAGGACAACAAAACTGTCAGCTGTCTGTGGCAGATAAAGTTAAAGTTAGACAGACGAGCAGGACAACAAAACTGTCAGCTGTCTGTGGCAGATAAAGTTAAAGTTAGACAGACGAGCAGGACAACAAAACTGTCAGCTGTCTGTGGCAGATAAAGTTAAAGTTAGACAGACGAGCAGGACAACAAAACTGTCAGCTGTCTGTGGCAGATAAAGTTAAAGTTAGACACACGAGCAGGACAACAAAACTGTCAGCTGTCTGTGGCAGATAAAGTTAAAGTTAGACAGACGAGCAGGACAACAAAACTGTCAGCTGTCTGTGGCAGATAAAGTTAAAGTTAGACAAACGAGCAGGACAACAAAACTGTCAGTTGTCTGTGGCAGATAAAGTTAAAGTTAGACAGACGAGCAGGACAACAAAACTGTCAGCTGTCTGTCTGTGGCAGATAAAGTTAATGTTAGACAGACGAGCAGGACAACAAAACTGTCAGCTGTCTGTCTGTGGCAGATAAAGTTAAAGTTAGACAGACGAGCAGGACAACAAAACTGTCAGCTGTCTGTCTGTGGCAGATAAAGTTAAAGTTAGACAGACGAGCAGGACAACAAAACTGTCAGCTGTCTGTCTGTGGCAGATAAAGTTAAAGTTAGACAGACGAGCAGGACAACAAAACTGTCAGCTGTCTGTCTGTGGCAGATAAAGTTAAAGTTAGACAGACGAGCAGGACAACAAAACTGTCAGCTGTCTGTCTGTGGCAGATAAAGTTAAAGTTAGACAGACGAGCAGGACAACAAAACTGTCAGCTGTCTGTCTGTGGCAGATAAAGTTAAAGTTAGACAGACGAGCAGGACAACAAAACTGTCAGCTGTCTGTCTGTGGCAGATAAAGTTAAAGTTAGACAGACGAGCAGGACAACAAAACTGTCAGCTGTCTGTCTGTGGCAGATAAAGTTAAAGTTAGACAGACGAGCAGGACAACAAAACTGTCAGCTGTCTGTCTGTGGCAGATAAAGTTAAAGTTAGACAGACGAGCAGGACAACAAAACTGTCAGTTGTCTGTCTGTGGCAGATGAAGTTAAAGTTAGACAGACGAGCAGGACAACAAAACTGTCAGCTGTCTGTGGCAGATAAAGTTAAAGTTAGACAGACGAGCAGGACAACAAAACTGTCAGCTGTCTGTCTGTGGCAGATAAAGTTAAAGTTAGGCAGACGAGCAGGACAACAAAACTGTCAGCTGTCTGTGGCAGATAAAGTTAAAGTTAGGCAGACGAGCAGGACAACAAAACTGTCAGCTGTCTGTGGCAGATAAAGTTAAAGTTAGGCAGACGAGCAGGACAACAAAACAGTCAGCTGTCTGTGGCAGATAAAGTTAAAGTTAGGCAGACGAGCAGGACAACAAAACTGTCAGCTGTCTGTGGCAGATAAAGTTAAAGTTAGACAGACGAGCAGGACAACAAAACTGTCAGCTGACTGTGGCAGATAAAGTTAAAGTTAGACAGACGAGCAGGACAACAAAACTGTCAGCTGTCTGTGGCAGATAAAGTTAAAGTTAGACAGACGAGCAGGACAACAAAACTGTCAGCTGTCTGTGGCAGATAAAGTTAAAGTTAGACACACGAGCAGGACAACAAAACTGTCAGCTGTCTGTGGCAGATAAAGTTAAAGTTAGACAGACGAGCAGGACAACAAAACTGTCAGCTGTCTGTGGCAGATAAAGTTAAAGTTAGACAAACGAGCAGGACAACAAAACTGTCAGTTGTCTGTGGCAGATAAAGTTAAAGTTAGACAGACGAGCAGGACAACAAAACTGTCAGCTGTCTGTGGCAGATAAAGTTAAAGTTAGACAGACGAACAGGACAACAAAACTGTCAGCTGTCTGTGGCAGATAAAGTTAAAGTTAGACAGACGAGCAGGACAACAAAACTGTCAGCTGTCTGTGGCAGATAAAGTTAAAGTTAGACAGACGAGCAGGACAACAAAACTGTCAGCTGTCTGTCTGTGGCAGATAAAGTTAAAGTTAGACAGACGAGCAGGACAACAAAACTGTCAGCTGTCTGTGGCAGATAAAGTTAAAGTTAGGCAGACGAGCAGGACAACAAAACTGTCAGTTGTCTGTGGCAGATAAAGTTAAAGTTAGGCAGACGAGCAGGACAACAAAACTGTCAGCTGTCTGTGGCAGATAAAGTTAAAGTTAGACAGACGAGCAGGACAACAAAACTGTCAGCTGTCTGTGGCAGATAAAGTTAAAGTTAGACAGACGAGCAGGACAACAAAACTGTCAGCTGTCTGTCTGTGGCAGATAAAGTTAAAGTTAGACAGACGAGCAGGACAACAAAACTGTCAGCTGTCTGTGGCAGATAAAGTTAAAGTTAGACAGACGAGCAGGACAACAAAACTGTCAGCTGTCTGTGGCAGATAAAGTTAAAGTTAGACACACGAGCAGGACAACAAAACTGTCAGCTGTCTGTGGCAGATAAAGTTAAAGTTAGACACACGAGCAGGACAACAAAACTGTCAGCTGTCTGTGGCAGATAAAGTTAAAGTTAGACAGACGAGCAGGACAACAAAACTGTCAGCTGTCTGTGGCAGATAAAGTTAAAGTTAGACAGACGAGCAGGACAACAAAACTGTCAGCTGTCTGTCTGTGGCAGATAAAGTTAAAGTTAGACAGACGAGCAGGACAACAAAACTGTCAGCTGTCTGTGGCAGATAAAGTTAAAGTTAGACAGACGAGCAGGACAACAAAACTGTCAGCTGTCTGTCTGTGGCAGATAAAGTTAAAGTTAGACAGACGAGCAGGACAACAAAACTGTCAGCTGTCTGTGGCAGATAAAGTTAAAGTTAGGCAGACGAGCAGGACAAAAAAACTGTCAGTTGTCTGTGGCAGATAAAGTTAAAGTTAGGCAGACGAGCAGGACAACAAAACTGTCAGCTGTCTGTCTGTGGCAGATGAAGTTAAAGTTAGACAGACGAGCAGGACAACAAAACTGTCAGCTGTCTGTGGCAGATAAAGTTAAAGTTAGACAGACGAGCAGGACAACAAAACTGTCAGCTGTCTGTCTGTGGCAGATAAAGTTAAAGTTAGACAGACGAGCAGGACAACAAAACTGTCAGCTGTCTGTGGCAGATAAAGTTAAAGTTAGACAGACGAGCAGGACAACAAAACTGTCAGCTGTCTGTGGCAGATAAAGTTAAAGTTAGACAGACGAGCAGGACAACAAAACTGTCAGCTGTCTGTGGCAGATAAAGTTAAAGTTAGACAGACGAGCAGGACAACAAAACTGTCAGCTGACTGTGGCAGATAAAGTTAAAGTTAGACAGACGAGCAGGACAACAAAACTGTCAGCTGTCTGTGGCAGATAAAGTTAAAGTTAGACAGACGAGCAGGACAACAAAACTGTCAGCTGTCTGTGGCAGATAAAGTTAAAGTTAGACAGACGAACAGGACAACAAAACTGTCAGCTGTCTGTGGCAGATAAAGTTAAAGTTAGACAGACGAGCAGGACAACAAAACTGTCAGCTGTCTGTGGCAGATAAAGTTAAAGTTAGACAGACGAGCAGGACAACAAAACTGTCAGCTGTCTGTCTGTGGCAGATAAAGTTAAAGTTAGACAGACGAGCAGGACAACAAAACTGTCAGCTGTCTGTGGCAGATAAAGTTAAAGTTAGGCAGACGAGCAGGACAACAAAACTGTCAGTTGTCTGTGGCAGATAAAGTTAAAGTTAGGCAGACGAGCAGGACAACAAAACTGTCAGCTGTCTGTGGCAGATAAAGTTAAAGTTAGACAGACGAGCAGGACAACAAAACTGTCAGCTGTCTGTGGCAGATAAAGTTAAAGTTAGACAGACGAGCAGGACAACAAAACTGTCAGCTGTCTGTCTGTGGCAGATAAAGTTAAAGTTAGACAGACGAGCAGGACAACAAAACTGTCAGCTGTCTGTGGCAGATAAAGTTAAAGTTAGACAGACGAGCAGGACAACAAAACTGTCAGCTGTCTGTGGCAGATAAAGTTAAAGTTAGACACACGAGCAGGACAACAAAACTGTCAGCTGTCTGTGGCAGATAAAGTTAAAGTTAGACACACGAGCAGGACAACAAAACTGTCAGCTGTCTGTGGCAGATAAAGTTAAAGTTAGACAGACGAGCAGGACAACAAAACTGTCAGCTGTCTGTGGCAGATAAAGTTAAAGTTAGACAGACGAGCAGGACAACAAAACTGTCAGCTGTCTGTCTGTGGCAGATAAAGTTAAAGTTAGACAGACGAGCAGGACAACAAAACTGTCAGCTGTCTGTGGCAGATAAAGTTAAAGTTAGACAGACGAGCAGGACAACAAAACTGTCAGCTGTCTGTCTGTGGCAGATAAAGTTAAAGTTAGACAGACGAGCAGGACAACAAAACTGTCAGCTGTCTGTGGCAGATAAAGTTAAAGTTAGGCAGACGAGCAGGACAAAAAAACTGTCAGTTGTCTGTGGCAGATAAAGTTAAAGTTAGGCAGACGAGCAGGACAACAAAACTGTCAGCTGTCTGTCTGTGGCAGATGAAGTTAAAGTTAGACAGACGAGCAGGACAACAAAACTGTCAGCTGTCTGTGGCAGATAAAGTTAAAGTTAGACAGACGAGCAGGACAACAAAACTGTCAGCTGTCTGTCTGTGGCAGATAAAGTTAAAGTTAGACAGACGAGCAGGACAACAAAACTGTCAGCTGTCTGTGGCAGATAAAGTTAAAGTTAGACAGACGAGCAGGACAACAAAACTGTCAGCTGTCTGTGGCAGATAAAGTTAAAGTTAGACAGACGAGCAGGACAACAAAACTGTCAGCTGTCTGTGGCAGATAAAGTTAAAGTTAGACAGACGAGCAGGACAACAAAACTGTCAGCTGTCTGTGGCAGTGTCTTTGATAGACGACAATATTCATGTCATTTGCTGTAGTTGTCTTTTTATATTTCTATATTTAAATAGGTCTATATACTTTTTGCTTCCCCATTAAATCATTACGTTTGTTTGATGCAATGAGTGACTGTCATATTATCAGTCTTCTGCTTAATGTATGTAGATCTTACGCGATTGTCGATTTTCTCTCTCATCTTGTTTGGGTTTTCCTGGACTTGGGACTCATTGTTCAAAAAAGAACATTTTCCGTTCTCAAGAGAATCAGATCTTATTGTCTCTCAACTCAGACACAAGAACGCTTATCTGGTTTGCCATTAATGTCCACTGAGAAACCATTCCCTCAGAAACTTAGAAACCAACCCAACAGTACTTTCAATGACAAAGTCATCAAGATATTTTCGTCCCAAACAAGACGGATATAATTAACATATAAATAAGTAAGTAATTTAAAATGTAGTGATGTCAGCCTACTGAATATAATGTGTGTTTTTATTTATTATGTCATCGGTAGCCCAGACCCCATAACCAGTATACGCCACTGGTCTAAGACGGGATAGACTAAATTAGAGTAGCACAAACATATAGAAAACAGATGGTCAAGTTCGACTTCACAGTCAATGGCAATTTCAACAGCTGCTCAGAAAGATGGCGACCCTTAGATATGATTAACATGTGAAATGAATGGGAGAGTTTGAGACAGAAAGATTTGAACTCTTAGATATGATTAACATGTGAAATAAATTGAAGAATTTGAGACAAGTCCTGATTTGTGTTGATAATCACACCGGATAACAACTGCAGTCGTTACTGCAAAAAGTGGCACATCTTCACAGCTGCAAATCTTGCCCTTGCCACATACATTACACATTTAACACGAGCTTCGCAGCCAGAATGCTGATAGTGACTACAGACCAAACAAGTTGTAGGTAAATGTGTGAATCGTGCCACATAAATTAAAGCATTTGTCACGGGAATACAAAAGAGTGGACACATTTGAAACTCTGATTTACTATTAATATAATAAGATCCGTACACGCAGCAACAAGTTTAAAACATTGAATGCATAACTTATCGAAACAATTCTGAAGGCAACGCAAAAGTCAACTCTCGGACGAAAAATAAAAAAAAAATTGCATACAATAATGGGCAGTAGCATAGAGAAAAAGCGTGTTATAGCGCTAGAAACATAACAGAGAGAAAACAAACAACAGACATAAACATTGCAGTAAAGTGTGTGGGGGAAAATGCACACTTGAGTTAGTAATTATCTCGACAAAAGAAAATATGTTCCTACACTGTATGTATTAACCAGAGTCCGCCTGAGAGAATCTCTGTCTATAGCCGGGCCAGCCACTTCGTATGTTGTCTTATCCAAAGTCGCTTTGATGTTTTGAAACCGCCTTCTTCTAAATGTAAACAATTGTAAACTTGTCACTGGAAAGTGGGTGAAGTATTATATTGTTACTAAAATAAATGGTGAACAATGAAAATATGAAATGTTCTCCTTCTCAAACAACGCTTTCTTTAACTAATGTCAAATGGGGATAAGTTACATCTGGACACAAATAAACATAAATATTTGGGCATTACCTTTTGATCGTTATCAGACATGGGAAAACCAGTTGGAATAAAGCTGACAGTGTGTTCGGTCAAATAAAGAATGTTGATCATGGACGAACTCGAGGACACAGCTTCAGGGTGTAGATACGGTCTGCTGATGTGAAGTTTGGTGTTTGAGTTAACATAATGATAGTAGAAGTCTCAGCATTTGCTGTTTTGTTTTGAGCTGACATAATGATAGTAGAAGTCTCAGCATTCGCTGTTTTGTTTTGTTTTGAGCTGACTTGAAGATAGTAGAAGTCTCAGCATTCGCTGTTTTGTTTTGTTTTGTTTTGAGCTGACTTGAAGATAGTAGAAGTATCAGCATTCACTGATGTTTTGTATTGAGCTTACATGATGATAGTAGAAGTATCAGCATTCAATGATGTTTTGTTTTGAGCTGACATGATGATAGTAGAAGTCTCAGCATTCGCTAATATTTTTTTTAAAGTGAACACCATTTCAATGACATATTGGCAATATTCATGAAAATAACGAGACTGACATGTCAGCATTGGAAGGTAGTCAACTTTCTCAACCATGTACAAGTATAACCAATGTAACATTCAGCAGATCTATCTGGAGAAGAGAGTAAGTAGCAGTTCCCTCTACACCTTCAGCCTTTAAGCATATGGGGAACATTATGTTAGTTTTATTCATTAACCATTCACAAATTTTCAGAATATGAATGCATCCTTAAAAAGTGTCGGTCCGAAAAAAATATACTAATTTGACACATCTGATAATGGAACCTGGAACTTTGAATAGAGTACCAAGGGATGCTGGGAAAATGTAAACTATAGGCTCAATGAACACAATTAATTATCAATATCGAAACTTCTCATAGGTTATAACATATTACAGTGGCAATATTTAAACCCTATAAGGACAGGAATATCTCGCCAATTTTCTGAACTCAGCACTGGGTTAAACAAGAGCGCTGAACATCTACCTAAGTTAAGTCCAACTGTAGATGAGCAGACATTACTCGTGTCATTCCAGGATGATCTGTTTGGTGATGTTATCGGCCTTTGACTGACCCCTTATTTCCTTGAACTAATATAGAAAAGCAAATTGTCCTCGCCTAAACATCGAAGAAGAGTTGCTTCTTCGTGCTGTATTGTCAATAATGATAACCAAGTATGAACACATAGTAAAAGTAATGAGCCCCCGTCACGCCAAGTGGCGTTTAGAGAATATGGTATTAATGACCATAAATTTTACAGACCTTCAGCACATGATTTTTGGGGTAATGTGGTCGGTATTATGCCCGTGCCACTTTACTTACCCAGAAAAAAATCCAGTACCCATTTAAGGCTGGGTGAACCCGGAACCCGTCGGTTGGAATCGAACCCTACCTCTTGTTCTTTGTAGTCCAATTCACTAACCACTGAGCTATCGCGGCTCCAAGTATGAACACATAGTACTTACAAAATAGAGAGCTCTGTGACTGGGTGGTCGTACACTCACCTACCGATATGAAGATTCCGAATTGTAATGCCACTTGTGGCACACACATATCTCCGACCTATAAGGCTCGTGGGGTGCGCCTGGCCTCTTTAAGGGGGTACCTGATTGTAGATTGTTTCTTTGATTGAAGATGATCTGTCGCTTCAACTAAACGATTCATGCTTTATATGTTTATAAAGGGGCCGCGATAGCTCAGTGGTTAGTGAACTGAACTACAAAGGACAAGAGGTAGGGTTCGATCCCAAACGACGGCTTCCGGTTTACCCAGCCTTTAATGGGTACCGGATTTTTTACTGGGTAAGTAAAGCGACACGAGCGTAATACCGGCCACATTACCCAAAAAAAAATCATGTGCTGAAGGTCTGTAAAATTTATGGTCACTAACACCATGTGCCCTATACGCCACTTGGCGTGATGGGGGTACTTTACTTTTTTTATGTTTATAAAGGCTGTCTCACTCGCTTTGGTGACATTTCTTTAATGTGTTAGCCACTAATGAAGATATTGCATTCTTTCTTTAGGGCTTGTTAAAAGACACATCAGCCTACTAATTGTAATCTTGGAAAGGGAAATACAAGGTAAAAGAGGCAGAGGCAGACCAAGACTAACATGGACGAGTAACATCAAAAGATGGACAAGTCAGCCTATGACGTCCTGTGCCATCAAAGTATGTGACAGAGCGAAATGCCGCTCCAAGGTATCCAACCTTCGATGTGGAGACGGCACTAGATGATGGTGAAGATATTGCAAGGAAATTTAAAGCGGACTCAACCTCATTTTGTAAGAAAAGTGGCGATGACGTAACGTGCTGGAAGTGACCGCCATTTGCGTCCAAGCAAGACACTAATTATTGAGGAATTACCGAGTTCTGTAGCTAGTGAGACATCCTATATAACCATCTGTATTAGGTTAAACATTAGTCACTATTGTTTGACTCCTAGATAACTGTTTGTAGACGTCTTATACAATCATATTTCAGCAAATGTATTTGTGTCTAACTTCAAACAGATACGGCCCACTAATCAGCTTGTATTTAGGAAACAGGCTGACTATTGTCCTGTTTGGTTTCGACACCATCAAAGAAGCTCTAGTGAAACACGCTGATATATTCTCAGAACGACCTGTAACCTTCGCAATGCAGGCGATGGGCAAAAATAAAGGTACGTAGTATCATGGAGCCAGTAGTGGGATGTAATGTACACTCCAAGGTATGGTGACAGATTTACAAAATTGGAACACAACAAAATACTGACGTTTCGGCCTGCGGCCTTCTTCAGAAGACGAGGACAACGACAACAAACGGTGAGACACAAATACCTATAGCTACATGTCGGATGATGAAGTTAGGGAGAGGTGGACAGAGGGATGAGTGATAGGATGGTGAGATGAAGAAGAGATGTGTCACATGTGGGAGGATTGGTGAAGTGTAGAGATATGACATCATAAGTATGGAGAAATAATGTAGAACTGGAAACTAAAAATTGAAGAATAAAAAGAATATAGTATATTATATATTAAAATATATTTTAAAAAATATATTGAAAATGGCTTATCTGGAGTGACTTGGCTGTTCCGGGTAAGAGAGTACTCCAAAATGTTCCCAAATATAAGGTAGAGACAAGCCACATGAAAGTCACGTGGTAAGACTGAGGGCAGTGGGGCGAGACGCGGACAATGGGTCGTAAAAAGGGAAACCAGACCTTGGAGTGTACATTACACCCCACTACTGGCTGCCAGCTATACAGTAGCACTGCATTTAGTTGTCTGTTCCCTGCCTAGGAACATGCCATGTCTTTTCAGGTAATACAAATACTATCCATCCCTTGAACTAAAATAATTGTTTAGCATTTTAATGTTGGACCTTCTTCATCTGCGTATACCCTTAGACGTTGCTGTTGTTATGGATCATGAAGCTTGTGGTCTGACACCCTTCGGCCCAATGCCATGATTTCTTTAAACAGTCAAAGTGATGGTGCAGGTTGGCTTGGCCATCTTTTGATGTTATTCGTTCATATTAGTCTTGGTCTGCCTCTTTTACCTTGTATTTTCCCTTCCAAGATTACTTTTAGTAGGCTGTTGTGTTCTTTAACATTGCCCAAAAATCTCATCTGCCTTGTTTGAATTGTCTTTAGTAGTTTTCTTTTCATTTTTAGTTGTTTTAAAACATCCTCGTTTGTTTTCTTTTCTTCCCATTCACTTCGTTATATTCTTCTATAAATCCACGCTTCTAAGGCTTCAATTTTCTGTTCTGTTTTACAGATGTTTTATCATACAGGAATGTTGAGAAGATATAACATTTTACTATTCTTAATTTTTTCCCTCATGTTATCTGTTTTGATGTTAGTATTTTTTCATGGTGTTAAAATTACTTTTTTGCCATTCCTTTTTGTTTATTTCAGTTTTACATTTTCTATCATTGGTTATTGTATCTCATTCTGATTACATTGTTTTAAAATTATTATGATTGGGTCCTCCTAATTTTAGAAGCCACTTTACTTTTTGGCACGGCATCTCTACTCGTTTTGATCGTTTAAAAAAAAACACATCCACATTTTTAAAATATTTTTGGCACGAATGATTTTTATTGTCTTAATTTAGAAAATCCAATTTGAAGACCTTATCATAGCCATCAATATAATTAGAAAGTCTTAGGGACTGACAGGCAATTCCCAGAACTACTCCATCTTGTGAGACGTTTTCAGCTTTGCGAACAGGTGCAGCTGTGGGTGGAGTGACGTCAGCCGTCTATAGCTCTTGTGACCGATAACGTCACACTAGTTGGAGAGTTGTTCGATTTTAGTTTCTGCCTGAGGGCCTTTTGAAATCTATAGATGGTTATGAACTCATGTAGCAATTTAAAGTCAGATAACTCATTGAAACCAAGAATATAATTCCATAGTTAAAGGGCTGGAATAATGCACAAGCTTGTCTATTGTTGCTTTGCTTTAAATAGTGATTCATTGCGCTTCAGCAGCCAACATGTTGTTTAGAAAATATGCTTATGTGGCCGGAAATAAAGAACAGAATTGGCGAGGTAAAACGATCATTTCAGGCCAAAAAAAAACATAAGTAAGAAAGTAAAGTACTGCTGTCACGCCACCTGACGTGTGGGGAATATGTCCTCATTATTGCTCTTATATAACTATAGGTTCGTTTATGTTGGGTGTGGTCAGTATCTGCCGAACTTTCCTAGATAATGTAATTGGACGGGCTTCTGACAGCATGACAGAAAATCAACATGGACAATACAAAATAGTTATTACTCGGAGGCCCCTGTATCACTACAAAGGAATTAAAATCCATAATTGCTCAACCGTCCGTGCCAGTGGAATCATCCGAATTAAAAATCATCTCCTTGAAAGATCGAAACAAAGAAGGGCTGATGCAGTCTCCATTATAGCAGCTACAGCACACGCCAAAAGACATAAGGCCAAGCGGCATCGAAAGTGAACGCAGCAATACAAATATAAACAAACTGGACGATTCATGATTAGTAACGCCATCTGGTATGGTTCAGTAGCACATGAAAGAAACCATAAAAGAGTTTGTAATCCCTGCATGATTCAAATGTGTGTTCGAACACAGTACATCACTGCAAAACATAATAGTCTATTGTTATTTCCCCGCTCACTTTCATGTGACCCCCATTTTAGACT
The DNA here is from genome assembly GCA_032433765.1 of Megaustenia siamemsis. Taxonomy (NCBI): domain Eukaryota; kingdom Metazoa; phylum Mollusca; class Gastropoda; order Stylommatophora; family Ariophantidae; genus Megaustenia; species Megaustenia siamemsis. The sequence continues at coordinate 85,782,648 of JAVIAB010000047.1, read as the reverse complement.
GGATATTTTGGAATTGTATTTGTGTAATCTCATCATTTTTTTGGCCATGTAATGAGAAGAGAACATCTGGAATATATTGTAACAACTGGGAAAATTGAGGGACGAAGAGATAGAGGGGAGCAAAGAGAAAAGATACCAGACAGCTTAAGAGAATAGCTTGGCAGAAGGTCAACAACAGAAATGATAAATAACTGTCGTGATCGAAAGTTGTGGAAAGACATGATCACCTACGCCAGCAGGCTTGGTACTTGATGATGATTTGTGTAACGTTACGTTTCTCTTACACAGGGACGGACATATGTTGCTGTGTGGGACCGTTTCTCTCACACAGGGACGGACATACGTTGCTGTGTGGGACCGTTTCTCTCACACAGGGACGGACATATGTTGCTGTGTGGGACCGTTTCTCTCACACAGGGACGGACATATGTTGCTGTGTGGGACCGTTTCTCTCACACAGGGACGGACATATGTTGCTGTGTGGGACCGTTTCTCTCACACAGGGACGGACATATGTTGCTGTGTGGGACCGTTTCTTGCCAACGATCCCCTTCTTAGCGTCCTCGTAGCGTCATATCTCAAATAGATAACCGACCAATTTTCATCTAGGGCTTAACTTGTCTCATTAACATATTACATTCATCATCAAGTGCCATGCCTGATGGCGGAGGTGATCATGTCTCTACACAACTCTCGATCTTGACAGTTATTTATCATTTCTGTTGTTGAACTTCTGCCAAGCCACTTTCTTAAGCTGTCTGGTATCTTTTCTCTTTGCTGCTCTCTATCTCTTCTTCCATCAATTTTCTCAGTTGTTACAATATATTCCAGCTGCTCTCTTCTCATTACATGGCCAAAAAATGATGATTGTTTCTTCCTAATATTGGAAATTAGCTCTCTTTTTGCTTTGGCATCTTTTAGAACGTTTTCATTACTCTTCTTAGCTGTCCAAGGTATTCTGAACATTCTTCTGTGAAACGACCATTCTACAGCCTCCAGTGATTTTCTTGTCTGTTGTTCTATTGTCCATGATTCACATCCATATGTTTAGATTGATTTTACATAATATTTGAGAACTATTTTGCTTGTTTCCATTGTCAAAAATGGATTGCACAGCATCTTGCTAAGTTTTTTTAAAGCTGTTTTTGCCTGAGCTATTCTTCATCTCCCCTCTGATATGCATCTGCCATCTGAGGTTAACACTGTTCCCTGATATGTCAATTCATAATATATTATATGTCTGCTTAATGAAGTATTTATGTCATTTATTTTCTGAATCGATTTAAGAAAATAACTTTTATAACATGACTTGTTCTAAGAGTCTTCTTTCAGAAACATTTTTATGCATTGTTTTGAGGGCCTTCTTTCAGAAACATTTCTATGACTTGTTCTGAGGGCCTTCTTTCAGAAACATTTCTATGACTTGTTCTAAGAGTCTTCTTTCAGAAACATTTCTATGACTTGTTCTGAGAGTCTTCTTTCAGAAACACTTCTATGACTTGTTCTGAGAGCCGTCTTCCAGAAACATTTTTATGCCTTGTTTTGAGGGCCTTCTTTCAGAAACATTTTTATGACTTGTTCTGGGAGTCTTCTTTCAGAAACATTTCTATGACTTGTTTTGAGGGCCTTCTTTCAGAAACATTTTTATGACTTATTCTGAGAGCCTTCTTTCAGAAACATTTCTATGACTTGTTCTGAGAGTCTTCTTTCAGAAACACTTCTATGACTTGTTCTGAGAGCCTTCTTTCAGAAACATTTTTATGCCTTGTTTTGAGGGCCTTCTTTCAGAAACATTTCTATGACTTGTTCTGAGAGTCTTCTTTCAGAAACATTTCTATGACTTGTTCTGAGTCTTCTTTCAGAAACATTTTTATGCCTTGTTCTGAGAGCCTTCTTTCAGAAACACTTCTATGACTTGTTCTGAGAGTCTTCTTTCAGAAACATTTTTATGCCTTGTTCTGAGAGTCTTCTTTCAGAAAAACTTCTATGCCTTGTTCTGAGAGTCTTCTTTCAGAAACACTTCTATGACTTGTTCTGAGAGTCTTCTTTCAGAAACATTTCTATGACTTGTTCTGAGTCTTCTTTCAGAAACATTTTTATGCCTTGTTCTGAGAGTCTTCTTTCAGAAACATTTCTATGACTTGTTCTGAGTCTTCTTTCAGAAACATTTTTATGCCTTGTTCTGAGAGCCTTCTTTCAGAAACATTTTTATGACTTGTTCTGAGAGTCTTCTTTCAGAAACACTTCTATGACTTGTTCTGAGAGCCTTCTTTCAGAAACATTTTTATGCCTTGTTTTGAGGGCCTTCTTTCAGAAACATTTCTATGACTTGTTCTGAGAGCCTTCTTTCAGAAACATTTCTATGACTTGTTCTGAGTCTTCTTTCAGAAACATTTCTATGACTTGTTCTGAGAGTCTTCTTTCAGAAACATTTCTATGACTTGTTCTGAGAGCCTTCTTTCAGAAACATTTCTATGACTTGTTCTGAGAGTCTTCTTTCAGAAACATTTCTATGACTTGTTCTGAGTCTTCTTTCAGAAACATTTCTATGACTTGTTCTGAGAGTCTTCTTTCAGAAACATTTCTATGACTTGTTCTGAGAGTCTTCTTTCAGAAACATTTCTATGACTTGTTCTGAGTCTTCTTTCAGAAACATTTCTATGATTTGTTCTGAGTCTTCTTTCAGAAACATTTCTATGACTTGTTCTGAGAGCCTTCTTTCAGAAACATTTCTATGACTTATTCTGAGAGTCTTCTTTCAGAAACATTTCTATTAATTGTTTTGAGAGCATTCTTTAAAAAAGTATGGACGAATAAGACAAGAAGAAGATGAAAAAGTAGACATTTTTATAACATTTAAATTAATATTTTTATTTTGAAAAGGAGGAGTAAAAGATGGAAAAGACATGGTGTGGTCTTAATGAAAATTGCGCCAAACAGGACGGCTTGGAAAATGTTTGCTGAAGACATATGCTTTACATAGACAGCTGAAATAGAAGAAGAAGAAGAAGAAGAAGAAGTAGAAGAAGACTAAGTAGAAGAAGACTAAGTAGAAGAAGACATTATGTCGTACACTTGTTTTGTCAGTATTTTCAATATATTATTTCTGTCCTGTCTTGAGTGCATTCTGAAGTCAGTATTTCTGTAACCTCTCCTTCTTTATAGGTTTTGTGACGTCAAGTCCTTCCTGGCGCGCCCAGAGGAAAGTCTCCATCGAAATTTTTAGAGAACTTGGATGGGGTACACCCTTAATGGATGAGAAAGTGCAGAATGAGATCTCGCGTTATTTGATAAACATTGACAAACATCAAGGCACTCCCTTCGATCCCCGCCAGCAAACGATGCAAAGTCTTTCAAATATTATCAGCTCTTTGGTTTTTGGAAAGGGCTTTAGGTACGTACGCTCTCTCACAGTTTAAGTTCTCAGCTACAAACTTGAAAACAAAATTATGAACATACATTTCAAACAAAGTTTGAAATCTCCTGTACAAATAGAAAACATAATTTATCTGCTGAAAGAAAACAAAACGTGAATAAAACTTATCACTAACGTAGGGGGGGAAAATTTGGGTGGTTGGGTTTATATCACACAATTATTACACAGTTTTAGCAGATGCAGTTTTTATTTTTATTTTAAATGCAAATAAAAGCAAACGTATTTTCTTGAAAGAAACGCGCATGTCAACAACGAGATTATATCATTGGCATAACGACAATTTTCTTTCTTCTTCTTTTCTCTTTTCACTGATACCTAAACAATGTCGTGGTTTATATCATTTGTCGTTCTTGAGCTGCTCGAATTGTCTGAATTAGTGATTTTCCTTTGTTGTTACATGTCTATGTTACTGCATCTATCCATCTTCTTCTGGGTCTTCCTCTTAGTCTTTTTCCATGCGTTCTCGAGAAGAACGCCCTTGATGGTGATTGGTAAGGGTTCATTCTGACCAGGTGGCCAAACCATTTAAGTTGTTGTTCTATATATTCTTGGCAGGGTTTAGTTCCTACCATTTTTCTTATGGTTTCATTTGGTATTCAATCTCTTCTTGTATTTTTTGTTACTTTTCTCAAGCATCGCATCTCACTTGTATTGATCTTTCTTAAATGAGATTTAGAAAGGGTCCATGTTTGACTTTCATAGCACAAAGTTGGTATGATAATGCTATTTATTATTTGTTGTTTAGCTGGCATAGAAATGTTTAGATGTCTTAGCAATGGTGAAAGCTGGTATGTGACAGCATTTGCTTTTTGCATTCTCATGTCAATTTCTCTGTCTAGTTTTCCATCTTCTGTGAACATTGTGCCTAAATACTTGAATTCCTCTACTCGTTTTATTTCTTTATCTTTGATCTTAATGTTTAATGGGTGTCTTAATTTGCTTATTCTTATAGCCTCTGTTTTTGCTGTGTTAATTTTCATACTGTAGTTTGTGCAGCTTTTATCTAGAGATGTTAAATGCTGTTGTAGCAGGTTTTCATCCTCATATATTAGGCATTGGTCATCTGCGAAGAGTAGCTCGTTGATGTTGGAGTTTTCTACCTCTATGTTATTATTTTATTTTTCCTTATTGTTGGTTGTTTCCTGATTTATTTTGTCCATATATATGATGAAGAGGAGTGGTGAGAGGACGCATCCTTGTCTTACACCTGTTGTAACCTGAAACCATTCTGACAGACCTTCCGATGTTCTAACGGCACTTTGACTGTTTTATATAATGCCATTATATTATCTAATAGTTGTCCTGTTACCCCGTATGTTTCTTTAAAGTTTGCCAAAGTTTGTTCCTGTCCACACGATTAAACGCTTTTTCCTGATCTATAAACACTATATTTAGGTTTCTGTCATATTCTATTGTTTGTTCACATAGTTGTCTCAATGTAAATATAGCATCAGTACAGCTTTTGCCTTTTCTGAATCCGAATTGATTATTACTTAATTGAGGTTCTATTATGTATCTTACTCTCCTCTCTAATATTTTAGCAAACATTTTACCAACTTGACTCAATAGGGATATTCCTCTGTACATTTCACACTCCCTTTTGCTTCCTTTATTCTTCCAAAATGGGACAATGATAGCTTTTTGCCAATCGTCTGGGACTTTTCTTTCTTCCCAAGCCATATTGAATATTATATTAAGCCAATCTACAGCTGTTTAAAACGACAATACGAACAAATAATTAGAGATAACACATTAATCCACAGCCTATCATCATAACAATCACACATGTGTTGCTTTTATTTTAGACATGACGATCCAGAGCTTGCTCAATGTGCCAGTCTTTTGGGAGATCAAATTTCCCTCTTGGAAGGAGCTGTCATTCTCAATTTTTTGCCGTTTCTCAGACTTCTACCCGGTGATGTTTTTGGGTAAGACTTGTTATATATTATATATGTTTTTGGATAAGATTTATTATATCTCAAATGTTTTTGGATAAGACTTATTATATCTCAAATGTTTTTGGATAAGACTTATTATATCTCAAATGTTTTTGGATAAGACTTATTATATCTCTAATGTTTTTGGATAAGACTTATTATATCTCAAATGTTTTTTGATAAGACTTATTATATCTCTAATGTTTTTGGATAAGACTTATTATATCTCTAATGTTTTTGGATAAGACTTATTATATCTCAAATGTTTTTTGATAAGACTTATTATATCTCTAATGTTTTTTGGATAAGACTTATTATATCTCAAATGTTTTTGGATAAGACTTATTATATCTCTAATGTTTTTGGATAAGACTTATTATATCTCTAATGTTTTTGGATAAGACTTATTATATCTCTAATGTTTTTGAATAAGACTTATGATATCTCTAATATTTTTGGATTAGACTTATTACATCTCAAATGTTTTTGGATAAGACTTATTGTATCTCTAATGTTTTTGGATAAGACTTATTATATCTCTAATGTTTTTGGATAAGACTTATTATATCTCTAATGTTTTTGGATAAGACTTATTATATCTCTAATGTTTTTGGATAAGACTTATTATATCTCTAATGTTTTTGGATAAGACTTATTATATCTCCAATGTTTTTGGATAAGACTTATTATATCTCTAATGTTTTTGGATAAAACGTGTTGCTTGCTTGCGTTCGCCCGATGACTAAAGAAGTACACCTCTTCGTCCTCCGCCCTTAAAAGGACGTTAAGTGGGCGTGTCTGCGTTGTGTTGTCGTTTGCAGTATAACTGTGATATTTGCGCCTTTCGGCCCAATGCATCCGACTTCAGCACAAGGTAAGACTCAGGCAGGGCCACAGTGAAAGAGACAACACAAACAAAACTACAACAACATTAAATGACAATGATATTGTTTTCCCTTATTCTTCTCCTGTGTTTCACCCAACGACACCAAAGCAGTGCATGGGCATTTACAGCACGCTTGGCAGGCAGAATAGTCAAAGAGGACAGTGGTGCATACGTTATGTTAATGAATAGCATGACGAAGGAGGTGATGTAAGTGACCAGGGCATTCATCTGGTTAGAATCACAAGACTATTCTCACGCCTACATACTAAGTGATTCTATGAGCACGATTAAAAAAAAAAAGTGGAGGCGGGCTCTGTACGCAGGCAATGGGTAGAGTCATTTTAAAAGTAAAAAATACGTAGGATCAACTTTGTCTATGTCCCTGGGCAATTGGGAGTACGGGGAAATGAAAGTGCGATAAGGCTAGCTAGCTGTGCTATTGTTAAGGACGGTCAACCAATGGATCGGGCGGACGTCATCAACGATCTCCGAGATGTGGGAAGGGCATAGGACTTCGACAACCATGAGTCCACGTCACTCCTTCGGATGAGTGAGATAGGAGTTAAGATTGGCACAGCCTGAAACGAGAAACTTAGTGGACGCATAGGAAGACTTATCAACAAACACTGACCTGGAGTCGTCACTCGCTGGACGCTGTGGGACTTCCCGAGGAAGGGATCTGAGCACATATGGGCATGTTCAGAGTGCAGTGATGATGACCCGCTAATAACTCAATAACTCGCCCAACGACGACTTTTTTTGGCATAGTCCGCCTTTAGAAAGGGCGATAAATTGTTGTAGATGAGTACTATTATTATTAAACGCAAGTTGCAATGTATGAGACTGTCAGTACAAGAGATCAGACTTCAACATACCATTATTATACACTGTGTTTCCTTCCCACTTCAGTTTCTACTCGATTGGCCAGGCCCTCACCACGGGAAGGTGGAGTAGGATTTTGATCAGTGTCATTGACTATGACGAAGAATCAAAAATGATGGGATAAGAGCAACAGTGGGCGTTGAACAAATAATAAACTAAACACAGAAACAACAAATAAAATTGTTTGCGCATCTAAAAAAAATGCCTTATGATTCCTTACAGTGCATTTATTAAAAGAGGAGAAGGGAGAGAAGTAGAAGGCAGATCTAAATAAGATGGTTCGACAACATCACAGTATCGCTTCAACTACATCAATTGGCAATGGTTGAAGCTGCTACAAGGACGAGAACCAGAACTTTTATCTCCCTTGACGACCGAACTGGTACAAGAGAAAGTGAAGAAAAATGTCCTGACGTAAACAATCAGCGACTCTCGTCCCAAACAACTCTCAGCCCAGATGCTACTGATAAGCCCCAACTGGGAGTCTAATCTTTGAAGTTATCAGCGAGCAGCATCATTATGTTGTCTTGTCTCATGATCTTTTTAAAAATTTGCCTAAGACCAGGCATTTCTTCCGTTTACCAATTGGAACACTCTATTTCTTCTTTCTCTCCTTTTTGGTTCTCTTCTTTTTGTTCCCCTTATATTTTCTTCTTCCTCTACTTCTTCTTCCTCCTCCTCTTCTTCTTTTACCTCCTTTTATCATTCTTCCTTCACCTATTCTTCTCCCTCTTCTTCTTCCTCCTCCTCTTCTTCTTCTTCCTCCTCCTCTTCTTCTTTTACCTCCTCTTATCATTCTTCCTTCACCTATTCTTCTCCCTCTTCTTCTTCTTCCTCCTCCTCTTCTTCTTCTTCTTCCTCCTCCTCTTCTTCTTCTTCTTCCTCCTCCTCTTCTTCTTCTTCTTCCTCCTCCTCTTCTTCTTCTTCTTCCTCTACTTCTTCTTCCTCCTCCTCTTCTTCTTTTACCGTCTCTTATCATTATTCCTTCACCTATCCTTCTCCCTCTTCTTCTTCCTCCTCCTCCTCTTCTTTTTTCTTCCCCTTCCTCTTCTTCTTATTCCCCCACCACCTCCTCTTTCCCTGCGATCAACTTTTGCTCGAGCTTCACAAGTCAGACGATGCACTGGAAGTGTTACCATATTTTGTAGAAGCAGCCTAGTCTCTGTAGGCCACCTTCTTTTTAAATGTGCTATCAGTGGATGGAAAGTTAGCTTCACGTACACCTGGACGTCATTACTGATGATAGTAGTTACATACACCTGGACGTCATTACTGATGATAGTAGTTACATACACCTGGACATCATTACTGATGATAGTAGTTACATACACCTGTACGTCATTACTGATGATAGTAGTTACATACACCTGGACATCATTACTGATGATAGTAGTTACATACACCTGTACGTCATTACTGATGAAAGTAGTTACATACACCTGGACATCATTACTGATGATAGTAGTTACATACACCTGGACGTCATTACTGATGAAAGTAGTTACATACACCTGGACATCATTACTGATGATAGTAGTTACATACACCTGGACGTCATTACTGATGAAAGTAGTTACATACACCTGGACATCATTACTGATGATAGTAGTTACATACACCTGTACGTCATTACTGATGAAAGTAGTTACATACACCTGGACGTCATTACTAATGATAATAGATCAATTATAATACACCTGGACGTCATTACTGATGATAGTAGCTACATACACCTGGACGCCATTACTGATGAAAGTAGTTACATACACCTGGACGTCATTACTGATGAAAGTAGTCACATACACCTGGACGTCATTACTGATGAAAGTAGCTACATACACCTGGACGTCATTACTGATGAAAGTAGTTACATACACCTGGACGCCAGTACTGATGATAGTAGATACATATACCTGGACGTCATTACTGATGAAAGTAGTTACATACTCCTGGACGTCATTACTGATGAAAATAGTTGCATACACCTGGACGTCATTACTGATGAAAGTAGTTACATACTCCTGGACGTCATTACTGATGAAAATAGTTACATACACCTGGACGTCATTACTGATGATAGCAGTCACATACACCTGGACGTCATTACTGATGAAAGTAGTTACATACACCTGGACGTCATTACTGATGAAAATAGTTACATACTCCATTACGTCATTACTGATGAAAGTAGCTATACCCACCTTCGTAGTCAATACATTTACTGACCTTATTCATCTACCCCACCATGTGTATGACAATGTATGTGTGCATGGTTCCTGAAGGAGACACGTATATTTTATTGACGCATAATGATTGGATTGCCAATTTTAAGTTTCATGTTTCGTCATCCACCAATGTTTAATTGAAAAAAAAAAAAAATACGAATAGGAGATTTGTTCTTTTGATCATGTCATTTTTTCATCGCAACCATCTTGTTTTAAGTTTGAATGTTTATTGTGTTTTATTTCATCTATTAACTTGTTGAGGAGGGGATCTGAGCATCTATGGACATGTTCGGAGTGATTTGATGATGACTCGCATAATAACTCAGTAAAGTAATAGCTCAATTTAATCTATTTTTATCCTACAAAAACCCAATATCCTAAAATCTGTCATAGATTGATATCCAAGGCGTCGTCAAATTTTATTTTGGATTGTTATTTGTTGCACTGAAGTTATGCTGCTAGGATGTTTTGTAGATTGTTATTTGTTGCACTGAAGTTATGCTGCTAGGATGTTTTGTAGATTGTTATTTGTTGCACTGAAGTTATGCTGCTAGGATTTTTTGTAGATTGTTATTTGTTGCACTGAAGTTATGCTGCTAGGATGTTTTGTAGATTGTTATTTGTTGCACTGAAGTTATGCTGCTAGGATGTTTTGTAGATTGTTATTTGTTGCACTGAAGTTATGCTGCTAGGATGTTTTGTAGATTGTTATTTGTTGCACTGAAGTTATGCTGCTAGGATGTTTTGTAGATTGTTATTTGTTGCACTGAAGTTATGCTGCTAGGATGTTTTGTAGATTGTTATTTGTTGCACTGAAGTTATGCTGCTAGGATGTTTTGTAGATTGTTATTTGTTGCACTGAAGTTATGCTGCTAGGATGTTTTGTAGATTGTTATTTGTTGCACTGAAGTTATGCTGCTAGGATGTTTGTGTATGAAATGTGCAGATCTAAAGAAAGTTGCAGTAACAATTTTAATCACTGTGGACCATCATGGGCTATGCTCTGAGAAGTTACTTTAGCCAAGATAAGTATTACTGCATTTGCTCCCCTTAACAAGTTTCATACATGACAATTGTAACTTTCTCTATACATATCACTCAAATCCATCGCAGCGAGACGTTGATAGACCACATAATTTAGGCTTATATCACCATAAAGATGGTTAGGGTTATGGTTAGTCGAAGATCCTGGAATCACTACAAACGAATTAAAATCCATAATTGCTCAGTCGCCCGTGCCAGTGGAATAATCCCAATTAACACCTCATCTTATTGAAGGATCCAAACAAAGAAGCTGCAGTCCCCATCATAGCAGCTACAGCACACGCCAAAGGACATAAGGCCAAGCGGTACCGAAAATGAATGCAGCTGAACTGTTATATGTCATATGATATCATCGTTCATCGTAAGCAATCGGAATATCGAAACATGATCCGGATGAAAAACACAGCTCGCGGTGTGCACAGAGAACTAAACTCAGTAGCTCCAACAGCAAGTCGGACTTGGAATATGAGGAAACTGCAGCAAGGAACACTTTTCAGACAGAACATCAATGGTTCCTGTCGTCTATCCGCCACATTGCCCGGAAGTCCCCCCAAAGAAACCACATAGAAACAACATTCAGTGCTTTGGGATAGTGTAGGGTTGTGCTAGATATTTGTAACTAGGTGTGGATCACAGATTTGACCAGAGTTTCGTGCAGCTACGGTCTCACCCGCTTTATGTTGATGGTATATTCTGATAATATGTTTAGTGAGGACATTTTGCGAGCTCTCAGACTTAGATGAAGTAAGAGGTCAAAGTTGAAGATTCAAGACACAGACTAGCCAGTATTCCTTAACATTGATGAGTGATCTTGACATCTGCATAGAGTCATGCATTGTGACTGTGGGTCGGATTTGGGGAAATTAATCACGAAACTGAGGTGGAAGCATTGAAGGAATTTAAGCTTTTTATGCTTAGCGGTTGGCGCGTGGTGATATTTATAATTATATTCGGAACAAATACTTTTTAGCGACTGAATGATTGTTGTTGGAAATATGCAAGGGAAGTAACACATTTTTCAACAAGGAAGGAATATGTATATGCAATACTAACACAACCTTTACATAATTGTATATTTCAGTGGTGCTGTAAATATTGCTGAGCAATCTTAAACTCTTTAAATAAAATGTATCTGATACCCATAATATATGTATGTGAAATAATCTAAGGTCTATAATAGTGTCGTGATAATAATGTTTCTTCACTTAAGAAGTTCTACTGGTTGCACTAGATGATCGAAGAAATGAAATATTTATCAAGATAAAATTATGATAACAAATGATATCAATGGCGGAGCGAAGATTTAAAACAGGTAGAATCGTTCGCTTGTTGCTGGTACCTGCTTTAAAAAAAAAAAAAAACCACATTTCTAAACCTGGGAACTTCCTCCTTTCCAAGTGTTTACTTCCCATATTAAGCCCTAATCTATGAGTCTACTTCCAACATACACTTCTAGACACTCCTTAGGGTAAAAGGTTCGACGATAGGCAAACTATTCGGGATAAAATGCACAGTGAACGAAAATGTATTATCACGGTTATTTTTCAGGTTTGGGCGGAGTCTATAGAAAAGTAAAATCGTACTGATGTAGGTTTGTTTAACTTATAATTCATTATGTTGTAGTGGGAAACCATTGGTGATACAGTTATGGTCATGTTACACCCATATAAAGCATATTCTCAAAACATAAGTTACAACATATCATGCAGTGAATATATACTTTCGTAACTTTGTTGTGAGTTAGAAGAAAGGAAAAGAGTTAATATGGGAACAAATTAAATAAGGTTCTCATAGTTTGACAAGAGTCAATAGAAGGTCAAAGATTGTATGATAAAAGCCATAAAGCGGCTTTTATATATTTTGATAACAGCCAATAGAGTGACATAGATTTTATGATAAAAATAGAATAACCAAATTGGAAAGTTTCCAATTTCAGTGTCAATATAGAGGCTGAGATGATATAACAGAGCCAATATAGGGGAAAAGGTGATATGATAAGAGCCAATAGAGGGGCCAATTTGGTATGATAAGAGCCATCAGAGGGACCAATTTGGTATGATAAGAGTCATTAGAGTAGTTGAGATAGTATGAGGTTTACCAGAGTGTATAAGATTGTATGATAAGAGCCAATAGAGGGACTGAGATAGTATGATAAGAGCCAATAGCAGGACTGAGATATTATGATAAGAGCCAATAGCAGGACTGAGATAGTATGATAAGAGCCAATAGAGGGACTGAGATAGTATGATTAGAGTCGATACAGGGACTGAGATAGTATGATAAGATCCAATAGAGGGACTGAGATAGTATAAGATCCAATAGAAGGACTGAAATAGTATGATAAGAGTCAATATAGGAACTGAGATAGTATGATAAGAGTCAATATAGGGACTGAAATAGTATGATAAGAGCAAATAGAGGGACTGAGATTGCATGATAAGAGCCAATAGCAGGACTGAGATTGCATGATAAGATCCAATAGAGGAACTGAGATAGTAGATAGATGAGAGTTTGTTCAAAGAGTTGAATTAAGTACTAAGAATGTATAAGTTAAACTATGGACTGAAGTAGAATGTTTAGAATTAAAGTAGGAACTGAGATGACATTTTTTTATTAAATTAAAAGCGCTACTGAGATATTAAAAAGTGAAGAAAGACTACATTTTTTAAAAATTATTCACATGTTTTTTAAATGACAGTTGATGTCTAATATAATTTAGAAGATATAGTCTAGGGATTAACGGATCACCAAAAAAAAAAAAAGTAGGCAAAGGCCCAAATTCAACACACCAGTTGAGAATAGATATGGTAAGATGTGAGTTAAATTTGAGATTGAAATATCGTGGTGACATTTAATAAACGGGTTGAGATAGAGTGATAAGATGTCACTTCATTGGTCACTTCCTCTCTCGGTTGTTGGACCTACCACAAGTCAGCCGCTACACATGGCCTTTTTGAGATAGATAAGCACTAGCCTTTTGTGTATATTTTTGTATTAATTGTTGTTGTTTTGTACCAGATAAAGGCTTTTGCTGAAACGTCGTAGTTTGTCTTGTCTCTCCTTATTTTCAACTGCTTGCTTGCTTACTTACTTGCTTGCTTGCTTGCTTGCTTACTTGCTTGCTTACTTGCTTGCTGGCTTACTTGCTTACTTACTTGCTTGCTTACTTGCTTGCTTGCTTGCTTACTTACTTGCTTGCTTACTTGCTTGCTTGCTTACTTGCTTGCTTGCTGGCTTACTTGCTTGCTGGCTTACTTGCTTACTTACTTGCTTGCTTACTTGCTTGCTTGCTTGCTTACTTACTTGCTTGCTTACTTGCTTGCTTGCTGGCTTACTTGCTTGCTTACTTGCTTGCTTGCTTACTTGCTTGCTTACTTGCTTGCTTACTTGCTTACTTACTTGCTTACTTACTTGCTTGCTTACTTGCTTGCTTGCTTACTTGCTTACTTGCTTACTTACTTGCTTACTTACTTGCTTGCTTACTTGCTTGCTTGCTGGCTTACTTGCTTGCTTACTTGCTGGCTTACTTGCTTGCTTACTTGCTTGCTTGCTTACTTGCTTGCTTACTTGCTTACTTACTTGCTTACTTACTTGCTTGCTTGCTGGCTTACTTGCTTGCTTACTTGCTTGCTTGCTTACTTGCTTGCTTACTTGCTTACTTACTTGCTTACTTGCTTGCTTGCTTACTTGCTTGCTTGCTTACTTGCTTGCTGGCTTACTTGCTTGCTTGCTTGCTTGCTTACTTGCTTACTTACTTGCTTGCTTACTTGCTTGCTTGCTTATTTGCTTGCTGGCTTACTTGCTTGCTTGCTTGCTTGCTTGCTGGTTTACTTACTTGCTTGCTTACTTACTTGCTTGCTTGCTGGTTTACTTACTTGCTTGCTTACTTACTTGCTTGCTTGCTGGTTTACTTGCTTGCTTGCTGGTTTACTTGCTTGCTTGCTGGTTTACTTAATTGCTTGCTGGTTTACTTACTTGCTTACTTACTTACTTGCTTGTGGTTTACTTACTTGCTTGCTTACTTACTTGCTTGCTTGCTGGTTTACTTGCTTGCTTGCTGGTTTACTTGCTTGCTTGCTGGTTTACTTGCTTGCTTGCTGGTTTACTTACTTGCTTGCTTACTTACTTGCTTGCTTGCTTGCTTGCTGGTTTACTTACTTGCTTGCTTGCTGGTTTACTTGCTTGCTTGCTGGTTTACTTGCTTGCTTGCTGGTTTACTTGCTTGCTTGCTTGCTTACTTGCTTGCTTGCTGGTTTACTTACTTGCTTGCTTACTTACTTGCTTACTTGCTTGCTTGCTGGTTTACTTACTTGCTTGCTTACTTACTTGCTTACTTGCTTGCTTGCTGGTTTACTTACTTGCTTGCTTACTTACTTGCTTGCTTGCTTACTTGCTTACTTACTTGCTTGCTTACTTGCTTGCTTGCTGGCTTACTTACTTGCTTGCTTACTTGCTTGCTTACTTGCTTGCTTGCTGGCTTACTTACTTGCTTGCTTACTTGCTTGCTGGTTTACTTACTTGCTTGCTTGCTTACTTGCTTACTTACTTGCTTGCTTACTTGCTTGCTTGCTTACTTGCTTGCTTGCTGGTTTACTTACTTGCTTGCTTACTTGCTTGCTTGCTTACTTACTTACTTGCTTGCTGGCTTACTTACTTGCTTGCTTACTTGCTTGCTTGCTTACTTACTTACTTGCTTGCTGGCTTACTTACTTACTTACTTGCTGGCTTACTTACTTACTTAAAAACTTGCTGGCTTACTTACTTGCTTGCTTACTTACTTACTTGCTGGCTTACTTACTTACTTACTTGCTGGCTTACTTACTTGCTTACTTACTTGCTTACTTACTTGCTGCTTACTTGCTTGCTTGCTTACTTGCTTGCTTGCTGGTTTACTTACTTACTTACTTGCTTGCTTGCTTACTTACTTGCTGCTTACTTACTTACTTACTTGCTGGCTTACTTACTTACTTACTTACTTGCTGGCTTACTTACTTGCTTGCTTGCTTACTTACTTACTTGCTTGCTTACTTACTTACTTACTTGCTGGCTTACTTACTTGCTTGCTTACTTACTTGCTGGCTTACTTGCTTGCTTGCTTACTTGCTTGCTTGCTGGTTTACTTACTTGCTTGCTTGCTTACTTGCTTGCTTACTTGCTTACTTACTTGCTTGCTTACTTGCTTGCTTGCTTACTTGCTTGCTGGCTTACTTGCTTGCTTGCTTACTTGCTTGCTTGCTTACTTGCTTGCTGGTTTACTTACTTGCTTGCTTGCTTGCTTACTTGCTTGCTTACTTACTTGCTTGCTTACTTGCTTGCTTGCTTACTTGCTTACTTACTTGCTGGCTTACTTGCTTGCTTGCTTACTTGCTTGCTTGCTGGTTTACTTACTTGCTTGCTTGCTGGTTTACTTACTTGCTTGCTTGCTTGCTTACTTACTTACTTACTTGCTTGCTTGCTTACTTACTTGCTTGCTGGTTTACTTACTTGCTTGCTTACTTGCTTACTTACTTACTTGCTTGCTGGTTTACTTACTTGCTTGCTTACTTGCTTGCTTGCTTACTTACTTACTTGCTTGCTTGCTTACTTACTTGCTTGCTGGTTTACTTACTTGCTTGCTTACTTACTTGCTTGCTTACTTACTTACTTGCTTGCTGGTTTACTTACTTGCTTGCTTACTTGCTTGCTTGCTTACTTACTTACTTGCTTGCTGGCTTACTTACTTGCTTGCTTACTTGCTTGCTTGCTTACTTTACTTGCTTGCTGGTTTACTTACTTGCTTGCTTGCTTACTTACTTACTTGCTTGCTGGCTTACTTACTTGCTTACTTGCTTGCTTGCGCTCGTCCGATGACTAAAGGAGTACACCTCTTCGACATCCGCCCTTAAAAGGACGTTAAGTGGGCGTGTCTACGTTGTGTTGTGGTTTGCAGTATAACTGTAATATTTGCGCTTTTCGGCCCAACGCATCAGACGTCAACATGTTATTTTTGAGTATCGGGTTGTCTTCCCTATTCGATCCCTACTCACTTGGCCAGACTAGACAGGTTAGTCTGTTACTAGAGGCACCACGGAGAGGTGGAGCAGGGTCTGGATGGTTCTGCTTCACTAATACTGGCGTAAGCCATCAGCTGTGGGTCGCTGACAACTTCCAGCTCTGGTGCTGTGAGGCGCGCCTTCGCCTCCAATCAGCAGATTAATACTGTTTTATTTTAATTGTATATTTGTAATAGAGAGGTTGAGGTGGTGTGATGAGGCGTAATAGAGGGATTGAGGTGGTGTGATGAGGCGTAATAGAGGGGTTGAGGTGGTGTGATGAGGCGTAATAGAGGGGTTGAGGTGGTGTGATGAGGCGTAATAGAGGGATTGAGGTGGTGTGATGAGGCGTAATAGAGGGGTTGAGGTGGTGTGATGAGACGTAATAGAGGGGTTGAGGTGGTGTGATGAGGCGTAATAGAGGGGTTGAGGTGGTGTGATGAGGCGTAATAGAGGGGTTGAGGTGGTGTGATGAGACGTAATAGGGGGATTGAGGTGGTGTGATGAGGCGTAATAGAGGGGTTGAGGTGGTGTGATGAGGCGTAATAGAGGGGTTGAGGTGGTGTGATGAGACGTAATAGAGGGGTTGAGGTGGTGTGATGAGACGTTATAGAGGGGTTGAGGTGGTGTGATGAGGCGTAATAGAGGGGTTGGGATAACGTGATGAGATGTAATAGAGGGGTTGAGATGGTGTGATGAGGCGTAATAGAGAGGTTGAGGTGGTGTGATGAGACGTAATAGAGGGGTTGAGGTGGTGTGATGAGGCGTAATAGAGGGATTGAGGTGGTGTGATGAGACGTAATAGAGGGGTTGAGATGGTGTGATGAGACGTAATAGAGGGGTTGAGGTGGTGTGATGAGGCGTAATAGAGAGGTTGAGGTGGTGTGATGAGACGTAATAGAGGGGTTGAGATGGTGTGATGAGACGTAATAGAGGGATTGAGGTGGTGTGATGAGACGTAATAGAGGGGTTGAGGTGGTGTGATGAGACGTAATAGAGGGGTTGAGGTGGTGTGATGAGGCGTAATAGAGGGATTGAGGTGGTGTGATGAGACGTAATAGAGGGATTGAGGTGGTGTGATGAGACGTAATAGAGGGGTTGAGGTGGTGTGATGAGGCGTAATAGAGGGATTGAGGTGGTGTGATGAGACGTAATAGAGGGGTTGAGATGGTGTGATGAGACGTAATAGAGGGGTTGAGGTGGTGTGATGAGGCGTAATAGAGGGGTTGAGGTGGTGTGATGAGACGTAATAGAGGGGTTGAGGTGGTGTGATGAGGCGTAATAGAGGGTTGAGGTGGTGTGATGAGGCGTAATAGAGGGGTTGAGGTGGTGTGATGAGACGTAATAGAGGGGTTGAGGTGGTGTGATGAGACGTAATAGAGGGGTTGAGGTGGTGTGATGAGGCGTAATAGAGGGGTTGGGATAACGTGATGAGATGTAATAGAGGGGTTGAGATGGTGTGATGAGGCGTAATAGAGAGGTTGAGGTGGTGTGATGAGACGTAATAGAGGGGTTGAGGTGGTGTGATGAGGCGTAATAGAGGGATTGAGGTGGTGTGATGAGACGTAATAGAGGGGTTGAGATGGTGTGATGAGACGTAATAGAGGGGTTGAGGTGGTGTGATGAGGCGTAATAGAGAGGTTGAGGTGGTGTGATGAGACGTAATAGAGGGGTTGAGGTGGAGTGATGAGGCGTAATAGAGGGGTTGGGATAACGTGATGAGATGTAATAGAGGGGTTGGGATGGTGTGATGAGGCGTAATAGAGAGGTTGAGGTGGTGTGATGAGGCGTAATAGAGGGATTGAGGTGGTGTGATGAGGCGTAATAGAGGGGTTGAGGTGGTGTGATGAGGCGTGATAGAGGGGTTGAGGTGGTGTGATGAGGCGTAATAGAGGGATTGAGGTGTTGTGATGAGGCGTAATAGAGGGGTTGAGGTGGTGTGATGAGGCGTAATAGAGGGGTTGGGATAACGTGATGAGATGTAATAGAGGGGTTGAGATGGTGTGATGAGGCGTAATAGAGAGGTTGAGGTGGTGTGATGAGGCGTAATTAAAGGGGTTGAGATAACGTGATGAGATGTAATAGAGAGGTTGAGGTGGTGTTATGAGGGGTAATAGAGGGGTTGGGATAACGTGATGAGATGTAATAGAGGGGTTGAGATGGTGTGATGAGGCGTAATAGAGAGGTTGAGGTGGTGTGATGAGGCGTAATTAAAGGGGTTGAGATAACATGATGAGATGTAATAGAGAGGTTGAGGTGGTGTGATGAGGGGTAATAGAGGGGTTGGGATAACGTGATGAGATGTAATAGAGGGGATGAGATGGTGTAATGGTGTGATGTGACGTAATAGAGAGGTTGAGAATGGGACAATTTACAGAATGATAATGTCTCTCTTCCGTCCCGTTAGCTGAAAAGATCCTTTGCATGTTTAATTAATCCTTATATTTATAGTCTCCCCTTCATCATTTTCTGTGTAGCATCTGAAGTGTACGCAGAAAAAAAGAAAGCATTGTAAAAAAGATGACTTAACTTAGACTTGCTTGTCTACAGACTCCGCAAAGCGTTGAATATTGCAGAGCACATCGAGAAAGATTTGATAAAAAAGCAGCTGGAACTGCGCAAACGAGACCTGGAGATATGTGGGAGCAATGACGATGTGCAGGACTTCATTAGCGGTTACATTCGAGAAATTCAAGCCCAGGAGGCGGCTGGACACAAAGACACGTCTATCAATGGTAAGCAAAATTACGTAGCTTGTTAATCCATCAAAACCCTCTATATTTATTGTGTACAGTCCAGTGTTTCCCAAAGTAGAAATGAAAAAAATATAGAGAGAAAAAAATCGTATGGTTAAAGCTTCACTTAACAAGTGGACACTACAAATTAGAACGACGTTTCGACGCAAATGTCTTCAACAGGAACAAACATACAACACACGTAAAAATATGTAATTAAAAAATATAAAAAAATAAATAATTAAAAAATCGAACTAGAAAGAGAAATTAAAAGTAAAGGAGAATAAAATGTTAATAAAAAGTTCCGTGTAGGATCTAAGAAGAATCTTTCTAATGAAAGAAAAAAAAGTGCGCGCGGGGTGCATGTGCGTGCACACAAGTGAAAATGTACGCACACAGAAAGCAGTAACAGAAGTTTCCAAAAACAGACAGCTTCACTGCAGCTTCGCATTTTGGTGCATTTATGTGCGTTTCTTTGCCTTGGTTTCCAAAGTATGCGCCGTCAAACTCTGGTAACAAGAGCGGCGCGGATGCTTATTCAGTGGTGGGAGATTACAAAATGACAAAATCAATTCAGGTCTATCTATCTTTCGTTCGCCTGAAGTATTGTCTATATCTGCGATGCCGTTTCTTGTATAAATTTTACTGTCTTTTGTAATTCTTGCAGTGGCCCATATAGTTTTGTCTGTAGTGTTGTATCTATGGGCCAATGGATTTTCCTCAGTCTACCATATTTAGTGCAGTATTGAAGTATGTGTTCAGCAGTCTGAGGCGCCTGTCCACACGTACAAGTAGTTGAGGTGCCGATCTTGAATTTTGTATACATGTTACTATGGGGTCGATTGTGTCTTGTTCTGAGGCGTATAATGATAACTTGTTCACATCTATTCATATTATGAAAGGCATTCTGATTTGGGGCTTGTGACCCTCTGGTTGATTTGATTATCTACCAATTTAGGTTTAATATGTGTTATTACATAAAAGCTTTTCTGTAGGGTAGTATTAGTTGTATCGTCAAATATCATTCTATATAACCAATCAAGGAATTAGAGTTTACCCTACTTGGTAAGAGGTTAGTCCAAGGCTCCGGTGTCACTGCAGACGAATTAAAATTCATAATTGCTCAACCACCCGTGTCAGTAAAATAATCCGAATTAACATCTCATCTCATTGAAGGATCCAAAAAAAGAAAGACAGCTGCAGTCCCAACCACAGCAGCTACAACAGCACACGCCCAAAAGATATAAGTCGAAGAGGCACCGAAAGTGAACGCAGCTGCACTGTCCATCATACAATATCATCATTCATCGTACGCAATCTGAATATCGAAACACAATCCGGATGAAAAACACAGCTCACATTGTGCACAGAGCACTAAATTTGGTAGCTCCGACAGCAAGTCGAACTTAAAATATGAGGAAACTGTAAGAAGAAACACTTTTCAGACAGAATACCAACTGTTCCTGCCACCTATCCGCCATATTGACAGGAAGTCCTGACTTGACCCTGACTTATACGATCGTAACTCTCATGAGAACGCCGCCCCCGCATGTGATCAGCAGGAAAAGAGTGCGGCGAATGTCAAAAGTTAGAGAACCTCTGGTATTAGAAAAAAAAGGGGGGGGGAGGGAGGAAGCAGGGGCAGGGTGGTATAGAGGTAAGACGTCGACCTCTGTACAAGAAGGTCCAGGGTTATCACCATAGACGGTGCAGAAGTATTTTTACAAATCAAAATCGTGGTTTCTTCGTGGCTTTACCTTCTCCTGGTCTCTGGCTAGTGAGATCTGATGTCTAGCTCTCTGGCTAGTGAGATCTGATGTTTAGCTCTCTGGGTTGTGAGATCTGATGTCTAGCTCTCTGGGTAGTGAGATCTGATGTCTAGCTCTCTGGGTAGTGAGATCTGATGTCTAGCTCTCTGGGTTGTGAGATCTGATGTCTAGCTCTCTGGGTAGTGAGATCTGATGTCTAGCTCTCTGGGTAGTGAGATCTGATGTCTAGCTCTCTGGGTTGTGAGATCTGATGTCTAGCTCTCTGGGTAGTGAGATCTGATGTCTAGCTCTCTGGGTTGTGAGATCTGATGTCTAGCTCTCTGGGTTGTGAGATCTGATGTCTAGCTCTCTGGGTTGTGAGATCTGATGTCTAGCTCTCTGGCTAGTGAGATCTGATGTCTAGCTCTCTGGCTAGTGAGATCTGATGTCTAGCTCTCTGGGTTGTGAGATCTGATGTCTAGCTCTCTGGCTAGTGAGATCTGATGTCTAGCTCTCTGGGTTGTGAGATCTGATGTCTAGCTCTCTGGGTAGTGAGATCTGATGTCTAGCTCTCTGGCTAGTGAGATCTGATGTCTAGCTCTCTGGGTAGTGAGATCTGATGTCTAGCTCTCTGGCTAGTGAGATCTGATGTCTAGCTCTCTGGCTAGTGAGATCTGATGTCTAGCTCTCTGGCTAGTGAGATCTGATGTCTAGCTCTCTGGCTAGTGAGATCTGATGTCTAGCTCTCTGGCTAGTGAGATCTGATGTCTAGCTCTCTGGCTAGTGAGATCTGATGTTCTATCCTTTCGATTAAAGTTGAAAAACAGGATGCCCCGTGTGCTTTCTGCGCATGTTAAAAACACTTGGATATTGGAAATCGAAAAAGAGTAGACAAAATATGGCCTCTGCCGGGACATAATTAGTAGGCAAACGTCTACCCAAAACGTTAAAACTTGGCGATAAAAGTGAAAGTACCAATGAAGTCCAGGAATATCAGCATGTGTGACGAGGTACACCTCACAGGTTTTTGTGGATGATATTTTAGCAGTATTAGTAAAGTTTATAATTTCTTAAGTGTGACGAGTACAATTCTGCTAAATGTGACAAGTACAATTCTGCTATAAGAATGAACATAAAAGACGCTATGACCTAAATTTGTATAATATTTGTGGTTAATGAATGGTTATTTTACACTAGAAAGGGTGAAATTGGTCAAATTTTGAAATATTTATCATCATAAATGGTATTGGACTAGAATACCAACAACATAAAAATTAAATGTTCTAGAATGTTCATGTTTTTGTTCTTCTTCTTCTACCGTTTTAGCTCCCTGTGGAGCATAGGTTTTCAACAAACACTTTCCAAGCCGTCTGTTTTTTGCCATTCTTTTAAGATCATTCCATGTTTTCTCCATGATCTTCATCTCTGTGCTTCTATCTGTTTTCTCCAAGAATACTTGGTCTTCCTCTTTGTCTTTTCCCCTGGGGATTCCAAAAAAAGGGCCTGTTGTGTAATACTCTCAGTTGGCTTCCGCAGTGTTGTCCTATCCAGCGCCATCGTCTTCGCTGTATCTCTTTATCCACTGATATTTTAGTTAGTGTCACAAGTTTGAACCACTTCAATGAAATGTCAATCTCAAGATTGAGTTGTTATCATAACAATGTATACATGTGGTAACACATGATTTATGATAACAACTAAAATACTACTTTTGAGATTATAGCAAACAGCTGGGACCTGAAAACGTGAGTGCAGGTTTGAAACATATGAGAAAAGTAATCATCATCACTGAGTGCCGTCTCCGCATCGAAGATTGGCTACCATGAAGCGCCAATCCTCTTTGTCTCTTGCTTTGATGGTGAAGGTTGTCATAGGTTAATTTGTCCATCTTTTGATGCTACTCGTCCATGTTAGTCTTATTCTGCCCCTGCCTTTTTTTACCATATATTTTCCCTTCCAATATTACTTTTAGTAAGCTGCTGTGACTTTTAACATGCCCCAAAAATCTAATTTATCTTCTTTGAATTGTGTTTAATAGTTCACTATTCATATTTAGTTGTTTTAAGACTTCATCGTTTGTTTATTCTTCCCATTCAGTTCTTCCTAAATCCACATTTCAAAGGTTTCAATTCTCTGTTCTGTTTTCTTGTCTAATATCCATGTTTCTGCGTCATACAAGAACGTTGAGAAGATATACAATTTTATTATTCATAATTTTGGCTCTGGTGTTATTTGTTTTAATGTTAGAATTTTTTTCATTGCGTTAAAATTACTTTTTGGCATTCCTTTTGTTTATTTCAGTTTTACATTTTCCATGAATGGTTATAGTATGTCCAAGGTAGTTGTAGCTCTGAACTGTCTTCAGACCTATTCTTTCAACTTTGATTGAAAAGTGATTTATCCATGCACAATTCAGTAATTCGGGATTTCGTTAGAGATGTAAATCTACCGAGCACACAAACAAAAAACCACTGTTACAGAAACTAGAGATTACTGAGGGGGAGGGGATCAACCAAATAATATTTACAGCCAAAGATTACAAATAATTTGTGTCATCTTATTTTTTTTTCTGTGAATGCGGTACAGCATCATAATTTGTGTATATTTATTACGGTTGTGGAAAATAATTTCCGCGAACATAAACAAAAAAATGTTTACGATCGTGCACTTCGCTTAATTAACGAAGCAGCTTCGGGTAAGTTATTAGTGAGTCATTTAACGATCCAGTACATCCGGGGTTAGCTTTAAAACGTGACGATATTCTCGACCGACACGGCTTCGGGGTTCTCCCAGTCTCCGAAAGCTGCTAGAGAGACTTTCTCTTTAAAAATAGCCCGGTCTTAGCTAATGCCAACTTTATATCCCTTAAATGTGCGAATGATAATTCATCATCAAGTGTCATACCGGTGGCGTAGACGATCATGTCCTTCCATAATTTTCTACCCACAGTGCATTGTATCAGTTCTGATGGTCACTGTTTGATGCCAGGACACAAGCTATATAGTATCTTCTCTCTTTGTCGTCCGCGATATCTCTTTCCCTGTATTTTGCCAGTTGTAACCAAGTGTTCCTACTTTCCTCTTCTCATGATGTGCCCGAAAAATATTGTTTCTTTCCGATATTTTTAGGAACTCCTTTCTTGTGTTGGCCTCTTTGAGAATGCCTTCATTGGTGTTTTATTTTCATTGGTTGTCCACCATTCACTTCCATAGGTCAGAATTGACTCTATAAAGCACCGATAAACTCTCCTTCTCATTTCTATAATTCTACGATAATCATTGTCTAAATATAATCCCTAACGCCATTTTCCCGACGCGTCATAAGACATTGCGAGTACATTTATTTGCCAAAACTAAAATGATGTATAGAACAGTTGTTTGCCCCTGATACTTTCGCTGATTTCCTGATTTATGTCTTTCCAATAAGAGAAAATAGACATACTTCTTCTATTATACATTCGAAGAGATTAGAAAAAGCTGTATCTTTAAATTAAAAAAAAAAAAAAAATAAAAACGTTTGTGGTTAAAATTTGAATATTGCATCTCCCGAGACTCTCAGATTTTACATTTTCACCCATTTTGTAACGAGCAGTAACTGTTAAAATATCATTGATACACAATTATAGATTTAAGCTAAAAAAGTGATACATTTCGTGTGTGGTTTCACAAGTTGAAACTAATTCCATAATACACGTATATCAATTCAGTGTACCAGGTTCAGCACAGCGTTAACCATAAATGCTGAAATATTTTCAAAATTGGAACTAAATTACCACTTTGAGATCAGGGTTAACAGCTGTGGGAAAATAGGTTTACCTGAGTGAATTTGCAGAAAAACTATGTTGTTACTGGAAAACACTTTTGTCAAAGTAATCAATTATAATGAGTTATGATTGGCCAGGCTTTTTTTACCCCCTACTGATTAGCTGTACTGTACGTACTTAGCTTGATTTACTCTACATACTTAGCTTGATTTACTCTACATACTTAGCTTGATTTACTCTACATACTTAGCTTGATTTACTCTACATACTTAGCTTGATTTACTCTACGTACTTAGCTAGACGTACTGCACGTACTTAGCTAGATATACTGCACGTACTTAGCTAGACGTACTGCACGTACTTAGCCAGACGTACTGCACGTACTTAGCTAGATTTACTGCACGTACTTAGCTAGACGTACTGCACGTACTTAGCTTGATTTACTGCACGTACTTAGCTAGATGTACTGAACGTACTACTGCACATACTTAGCTAGATTTACTGCACGTACTTAGCTAGACGTACTGCACGTACTTAACTAGACTGCACGTACTTAGCTAGACTTACTGCACGTACTTAGCTAGACTTACTGCACGTACTTAACTAGACTTACTGCACGTACTTAGCTAGACTTACTGCACGTACTTAGCTAGACTTACTGTAATACTTAGCTAGATTTATTGTAGCACTTAGCTAGACTTACTGTAATATTTAGCTAGATTTACTGTAGTACTTGGCTAGATTTACTGTACGTACTTAGCTAGAATTACAGTAATATTTAGTTAGATTTACTTTAGTACCTGGCTAGACTTACTGTAATACTTAGCTAGATTTATTGTAGCACTTAGCTAGACTTACTGTAATATTTAGCTAGATTTACTGTAGTACTTGGCTAGATTTACTGTACGTACTTAGCTAGAATTACAGTAATATTTAGTTAGATTTACTTTAGTACCTGGCTAGACTTACTGTAATACTTAGCTAGATTTATTGTAGTACTTAGCTAGACTTACAGTAATATTTAGCTAGATTTATTGTAGTACTTAGCTAGATTTACTGTACGTACTTAGCTAGATTTACTCTCTGTACTTAGCTAGCTTTACTGTACGTATTTAGTTAATATTTACTGTAGTATTTAGCTAGCTTTACTGTACGTGTTTAGCTAGATTTACTGTAGTATTTAGCTAGATTTACTGTAGTATTTAGCTAGCTTTACTATACGTATTTAGCTAGATTTACTGTAGTACTTAACTAGCTTTACTGTACGTACTTAGCTAGATTTACTTTACGTACCTAGCTAGATTTACTGTAGTATTTATCTAGATTTACTGTAGTATTTAGCTAGATTTACTATTGTACTTAGCTAGCTTTACTGCACGTACGTAGCTAGATTTAGTGTAAGTACTAAACAAGTTCTACTTTAGCTACTCCTCTCTTTTTGGATATTTTGAATATGGTGTTAGTGACCATACATTTTACAGACTTTCGGCACATAATTTTTGGGGTAATGTTGTCGGTTTTACGCCCGTGCCGCTTTAATTTCCCAGAAAAAATCAGGTACCCATTTAATGCTGGGTGAATCCGGAAGCCGTTGGTTGGGTAAAGGTAAAGGTAAAGTACGAGACTTGAACCGGCGTCTTAGCACGCGAGTTTACACCCATATGTGCTCGGCGGCCTATCCAGAAATGTTCGGAGATTTCTGTATAGTGTCGCCTCAAGCATCGAAACTCAGATGCGAGGCAACATTCCTCACCTTCCCAAGGTAATACCCTGGTACCCATTTCTGCCAACGGCTGGGTCGACCGTGGGGGTATTTTTTTTTTAAAAATCCAAACACGAGTACAACTCACATTGCTCCCAGCGGAATCGAACACGGGTTGTCCGAACGTCGGTAGTCCAGTCGGGTGGTTTTCCCAACTCGGCTACCGAGGCCCCCAAAAACCGTCGGTTGGAATCGGACTCTACCTCTTGTCCTTTGTAGTCCATCTCACTAACCACTGAGCTATCGCGACTCCCAGATTCCTGGTATATTACAATTTTATTTTTATATTGGAGGAGATGATAGAGTTCCAATTAATTTATTGTTAGAAAAACAAGCACTGGTTACATGTCATGAATAGTACTGAAGACTGGTGACAAAAGAGAGGCCAGGTGTTGAAGAATAGCATGTTAAAGATCCTGAAGAGTTTAAATCGACAAGAACAGATTGTGTGCAGCTGGTTTGGTAAATTAAAAACAAGAGATGATTAAATACTTACGGGGGACTGGTTGGTCTCGAAGCAAGACGCCGGCTTCGAGACAGAGAGGTTGTGGGTTCAAATCCTGGCTGCACCAGTTGGGATTTTTATCTATGGTTTCTCTCTGCGGCAACCACCCCTTGTCTCAGCAGCGAGGCCCGGCTTGAAACGTCAATTACTCATCGACGGAAAAAATATGAGTACCTCCGAAGACAGAGTTATCTGCCTGTGCGGCGAGGGGCCCCTGTGTACACCGCTGCCAGGGATAAATGGATTAACTCGCAACATTCAGTTCCCAGTCTCTAGGGACTTCGTCAGAGGTCAAAAGCTGTCGAACGAAAAAAAAAAACACTTACAATCTTTACTATAATAAAACCAGTTTGTTTACCCCCTTGAAATTAACCGGATCCTGACAGTGGCACGGAGCTTCACTATGCTGAGATCGTTCTATGTTATCAGAGAATAGATGAGAATGTTAATTCGCGAGTAAATTCTTCTTCTGCGTTTACCCGTTAAGTGAAAAAGGACGTTTTATGTCGGTAGTTTAAGGCTCATCATGATCATTAAGCGCCGTCTCCGCAACGAAGGTTGGCTGCCATGGATCGCCACTCCACTCTGTTTCTTGCGTTGATGGTAGAGGTTGTCATAGATTGACTTGTCCATCTTTTGATGTTACTCATTCATGTTAGTCTTGGTCTGCCTCTGCCTCTTTTACCTTGTATTTTCCCTTCCAATATTACTTTTAGCAGGCTGTTGTGTCTTTTAACATGCCCCAAAAATTTCATTTGTCTTGTTCTAATTGTGTTTAGTAGTTCTCTTTTTATTTTTAGTTGTTTTAAAACTTCATCGTTTGTTTTCTTTTCTTTCCATCTAATTCTACCTATTCTTCTGTAATTCCGCATTTCAAAGGCTTCAATTTTCTGTTCTGTTTTCTTGTCTAATGTCCATGTTTCTGCACCGTACAGGAATATTGAGGAGCCGCGATAGCTCAGTGGTTAGTGAACTGGACTACAAAGGACAAGGGGTAGGGTTCGATCCCAACCGACGGCTTCCGGGTTCACCCAGCCTTAAATGGGTACCGGATTTTTTTTCTGGGAAAAATAAGCAGTACGAGCATAATACCGACCACATTACCCCAAAAATCATGTGCTGAAGGTCTGTAAAATATACGGTCACTAAAAACATATTTCCCTATACGCCACTTGGCGTGCCGGCGGTACTTTACTTTTTTACAGGAATATTGAGAAGATGTAACATTTTGCTATTCTTAGTTTCAGCCCTGCTGTTATTTGTTTTGTTGTTAGTATATTTTTCATGGCATTAAAATTACTTTTTGCCATACCTATTCTTTTGTTTATTTCAATTTTACATTTTCCATCATTGGTTATAGTATGTCCAAGGTAGTTGTAACTCTGAACTGTCTCCAGATGTATTCCTTCAACTATGATATTTATACGTAGGTCTTGAGAATTTTCTTTGTTTATGATCATAGTTTTAGTCTTTTTTATATTCATATCTAGTCAAAATTTTTTGCTTATTTTGTGGTTCACATTAAGCAATTGTTGTAAATCTTTAGAATTTTCTGCTAGTAGAACAGTATCATCAGCATATGTTAGGTTATTGATTATCTTTCCATTAATGTTTAGGCCTGGCATCTCCAGATTGAACAAGCTTGGTGATAGGATGTATCCTTGTCTTACTCCTTTTTTATATCCATGGGTGTAGAGTTCTCCTTGTTATATTTTATTATTACTTTTTGCTCCCAGTACAAATTACATATTAGTCGTATGTCTGTGTTGTCTAGATTTATATCCTTTAGGCAGTCTATAAGTTGATTATGATGTATTCTATCGAAAGCTTCGGTGTAGTCTATGAAGCAGGCATATATTGGTTTGTTTACTTCTATGTACTTTTCAATCAATGTTCTAATGCTAATAATGGCTTCTTTTGTGTCACTGTTTTTCCTGAATACAAATTGCTGCTCATCTAATTCAGTATTGATTTTATTCTCAATTCTACCCTGTATAACTTTTAGCAAAATTTTTGTTACCTGGCTCATTAGGCTTATTGTTCTAAAATCACTGCATTCAACTGCACTATAAGTTTAATATCCGAGCCTATCTGCCCAACATGAGCAGATTTACTAAATAATTTGGTCAAGGCAGCTGCCAATTTCTGGGCAACTTTTTTTCTGATATTAACCGCCAAGGGGTACTTTAAGGGCAAAGAGTGCACGGAACCTTCTGTTTTAGGCCGTTATCCGAGAGCGCTAGACATCACATCTGATTACCTAGAGAGTGCTAGACATCACATCTGATTACCTAGAGAGTGCTAGACATCACATCTGATTACCTAGAGAGTGCTAGACATCACATCTGAATACCTAGAGAGTGCTAGACATCACATCTGAATACCTAGAGAGTGCTAGACATCACATCTGATTACCTAGAGAGTGCTAGACATCACATCTGATTACCTAGAGAGTGCTAGACATCGCATCTGATTACCTAGAGAGTGCTAGACATCATATCTGATTACCTAGAGAGTGCTAGACATCACATCTGATTACCTAGAGAGTGCTAGACATCACATCTGATTACCTAGAGAGTGCTAGACATCACATCTGATTACCTAGAGAGTGCTAGACATCAGACATCACATCTGATTACTTAGAGAGTGCTAGACATCGCATCTGATTACCTAGAGAGTGCTAGACATCACATTTGATTACATAGAGAGTGCTAGACATCGCATCTGATTACCTAGAGAGTGCTAGACATCGCATCTGATTACCTAGAGAGTGCTAGACATCACATCTGATTACTTAGAGAGTGCTAGACATCGCATCTGATTACCTAGAGAGTGCTAGACATCACATCTGATTACCCAGAGAGTGCTAGACATCACATCTGATTACCTAGAGAGTGCTAGACATCGCATCTGATTACCTAAAGAGTGCTAGACATCACATCTGATTACCTAGAGAGTGCTAGACATCGCATCTGATTACCTAGAGAGTGCTAGACATCACATCTGATTACCTAGAGAGTGCTAGACATCGCATCTGATTACCTAAAGAGTGCTAGACATCACATCTGATTACCTAGAGAGTGCTAGACATCGGATCTGACTACCCAGAGAGTGCTAGACATCGGATCTGACTACCCAGAGATTGCTAGACATCGGATCTTACTGCGTAGAGAGTGCTAAACA
This sequence comes from Megaustenia siamemsis, assembly GCA_032433765.1. Classification (NCBI taxonomy): domain Eukaryota; kingdom Metazoa; phylum Mollusca; class Gastropoda; order Stylommatophora; family Ariophantidae; genus Megaustenia; species Megaustenia siamemsis. The sequence goes on along the minus strand of JAVIAB010000047.1, from coordinate 85,752,510 downwards.
TCGGATCGCACTACCCAGAAAGTGCTAGACACCGAATCTCACTACCCAGAGAGTAGTAGACATGGGATCTGACTACCCAGAGAGTGCTAGACATGGGATCTGACTACCCAGGGAGTGCTTGACATCGGATCTGACTACACAGAGACTAGCAGTGGACAAAGTCACGAAGCAACCACAGATTCTAAGTTAAAAATTCTTACCGCGTTTGGTGGAGTTCGAACCCATCTAGTCCTGGGGTAGACATCTTACCTCTAGTATCTATATATGGCCCTTTTCGTCTTGTCAGACGGTCTAGTGGAGGCTATTGCGTATTTTTTTGAGGTATTGTTTTTGCCGAACAGCTTCTCTCGTGGCTAATTCTACCAATGTTTGACAAACACACGCGGTCACATAATGAACAGGTCAGGCTCGCTGGTCCACAGGGTTTACCATCCTTTTTCATGAGTCTCTTCTCTTCTAAGTCCTGTCTTAGAACAGTCTCAAATGTTGTTATACCGTTCCTGATACGTGCTCTCCATGATGTGCGATCACTTGCCAGATGTTGCCAGTCGTTTTCACAGATGGAGAAGTCTTTCAGAGATGATTTGCAGATATCTCTATATCGTAGTTTAGGTCTGCCGATTTGTCGTTTTCCGTGTTTTAGCTCGCCATATAGTATTTGCCTAGGAATGCGTTTTTCTTCCATCCGTTGGACATGCCCCAGCCATCTTAGCCTTCGACTTCTGAGCATCGACATGATTGTTAGGGTCTTAGCACGTTGCAGGACAGTTAAGTTGGTTATTTTGTCCTGCCATTTGATGTGCATTATTTTGCGGAGACATCGCATGTGGAAGACATTTAGTCTTTTTTCCTGGTTTGAGTATGTTGTCCAGGTTTCGGATCCATATAGTAGTGTGCTAAGCACACAAGTTTGATATATTAAGAGTTTAGTCTTTTGAGTTAGTTTCGTGTTGTTCCATGCCCTTTTTGTGAGTTTGCCGAAGGTCGTAGCTGCCTTACCAATTCGACAGTTTATTTCTTCATCAAGAGAGATGGTTTGCGTAACTGTGGATCCAAGATATGTAAATTTCTGTACTGATTCTAGTGGGCAGTCTTTTAGAGTAATAGATATAGGTTTGAAGTCACCTTGATTCAGTATTACTGTCTTCTGAACATTAATTGACAGTGAAAAAAATCGCATGCTTTATCCAGGTTGTTGATCAGCGACTGTAGGGTGGCCTCACTATGAGCGACTAGGGCTGCATCGTCAGCAAATAAAAATTCTTTAAGTAGGGCAACATTTGTTTTGGTTTTTGCTCTTAGTCGTGCTAGGTTGAACAGTGAGCCATCTGGTCTAGTGCGAATGTAAATATCTCCTGAGCTGTTTTCGAAGGTGTAATTTAGGAGGGCAGCAAAAAATATACAAAAAAGGGTGGGGGCGAGGACACATCCCTGTTTCACTCCTTTGTTGACTTTGAAATTCTCTGATGGACTCCCATCAAAATGGACTTTGCCATTCATGTCTTCATGGAAGGAAATTATCAGCCTAAGTAGTTTAGGAGGGCAGCCTATGCCTTCTAACACCTTGTAGAGACCATCTCTGTTTACTGTGTCGAATGCCTTTGTGAGATCCACAAAGGCAATATAGAGCGGCATATTTTGTTCCCGACATTTTTCCTGCAGTTGTCTAAGAGTGAAGATCATATCTATGGTTGATCTCCCGGGTCTGAAACCGCATTGGGACTCGGGAAGCACCCGTTCTGCAAGTCTATGCAGGCGATTAAGTACGACTCTAGCAAAAGCTTTGCCTGTTGTGCTAAGGAGAGAAATGCCTCTGTAATTATTGCAGTCGCCCCTGTCTCCTTTATTCTTGTACAGCGTTATAATCTTGGCATTTCTCATATCATGAGGTATTTCTCCGTTTCTCCAGCATTTAATTAGCAGTTTGTATAGGTGTGGAAGTAGTACGCTTAGGTTGTCCTTTAGTACATCTGTGGGAATGTTGTCATTTCCTGCAGCTTTTCCTCTTGAGAGGGCATTTATAGCGTCAGCAAGTTCGTTCATAGTAGGCTCAACATCCAGTTCAAACATTGTAGGATATTTGGGTATTGATTGTGCTAGAGCTGTTTTTGCTGGTCTGTCGTCACTGTATAGATTAGAGTAGTGTTCAACCTATCTTTGCATTTGTTGTCCCTTGTCAGTAATAGGTTCTCCAAACTTGGATTTTAGGGGGGCTAATTTTGTTATTTTTGGTCCAAGGGCCTTTTTTATATTGTCATGCATGGTTTTTGAGTCGCCCCTGTCTGAGGCTTTCTGTATTTCAGAGCATAGATTGTTCCAGTATTCGTTTGCGCATCTTCTTGCTTCGCGTTGTAGGGTGGCTTGCGCATGTTTGAGCTGATCCTTGGTGATATTGATTCGGATTATTATTGAAGTTCAGTAGAACCTTTTTCTTATTAGCTATTAGTGGGTACTCTAGTATCTAGTCAAGGAGTAAATGCATCAAGATGCATAGAAATGAGAAGCAGCTGTAAAGCTGATAATAATAATGGCAATTTTTTAAAAAAGAGAGAAAATGAGAAAAAGGTGGTGGTAACAGCTTTACGTAGGTGAGTAATGACATTTAAAAGAGTAAAAAGTGGTATGGTAACAACTTTACGTAGGTAAAATAATGACAATTTTAAAAAAGAGAGAGAAAAATAACCTACGTAAAGCTGTTACCATACGAATTTTTTCTATTTTTTTTTTAAATTGTCTCTAGTATCTAGACCACCCAGGCCCCGCTTGAGTATCGTTTCGACGGTCCTAAGACAAATATTTAATTTAAATACACATTTATTATTTACATACATCGGTCATCTACCCAGAATGATTGAAGAAAAACTTCCCATAAGGCATTTAAATATAAGCCATCTGGTAAAAGAAAACAAGACAAGAGAATCAAATAATGTTTCTTGTGATGTTAGGCCTTGTTGATATCCATCTATTAACAAATTTACGCAACATTTTTCTTTGCATATTTATTTTTTTTTTTTAATTAATAATTGATCCTCTGAATTGTTTGCATTTCTATATCATAAAATGACAGAGTTCTTAATTGTGAACGTTTATTATCTGCTTCAATATATATTTTAAATATATTTAATGATACACAGAATAATTACTGTGGAAGGCTTACTGTGGCACTAAGAAACAACAAAGAACTACAAGAACTAGCAGCAAATCGTCAATCATGGAGAACCATGACTTAAACCCTATGCGCAATTTTCGGCTCGAGATAAAAATGGATAAATTAATTATTTACACAATTATTATTTACACATTTATTATTTACACATTTATTATTTATTTTACAGAGGAAAATCTTGTTGCTGTGGTGGCCAATTTTTTTGCTGCTGGAACAGAGACAACATCTACAACCATTTGCTGGGCCCTGCTTTACTTCTTGCATTATCCGGATGTACCGGAGCGGTGTTTCCAAGAAATTGTTTCACATGTTGGCCTAGATCGTCGACCTACCTTCAAAGACAGAAAGCACCTCAAGTACATGGAAGCCACTGTAATGGAGATTCAGCGGTTTTCAAGTATGACACCCTTTGGCATTCTCCATACAGGTACACAATACAAGTTATAAGTATCAACCGTAAATGAGGGAAGGGTGTACAATAGTTCAACTATGATCATTCACTTAATAACATTACATATGTGTTATATATGTGCTATATATGTGTTATATATACCAAGAGAAAAGTAATATGCCACGCTACTTAATGGTTCCTCCTCTTCTTCCCATTCCTCATTTACCTTCCAGCGTCGAGGGGAGATACAATTTACGGTCTTTTGCTCTTCTGTTCGCATCTGCTACTGTTATGTTTCCTAATGTTTCTAATATTCCCTCAATCCATCTTTTTTTCGTGTCTGGTGTTCTCGCAACGCTTATTGAAGGTTCGTTGTATTGTGTTTTGATGTTTCTGCCCTGTCACATGGTCAACCCATTTTATTTCTTCTTTCTTTATATATTCTATGGCGGAGGCTATTCTGAGCTTTTTATTTAGTTTTTCATTTCTGATATTATCTCTCAGACTTTCCTGTCATTCGTCAGACACATTTAATCTCAGTAGAGGTTATTTTCTTATTGTTCTTGCATCTAGGGTCCAGGACTAGCATTGGTAGCACAACGTTGGGATGAGAACTGTATTGTAGAGTGTTCGTATTGCCTCTAGAGTTATTTCCTTATTGGACAATAGTGGTGATAGCTATCCAATGATTTGACAAGCTTTGTTGCATCTTGAGTCTATCTCTGCTGTTTGTGAATTGCCGCTTGTCACTAGACTTCCTAGATATTTAAATTCCTCTACTTGTTTTAGTTGTCTGCCGTTTATAGTTATGTTGATGTTTTGTTTCTCTTCTGCGATGTTCATGACTTCTGTTTTATTTATGTTGATTTTCATGTTGTATTGTGTGCCTGTGCTGGTGAGTCTATTTAAGTGTTCTTGTAGGTCTTCTATTTTTCATTGTATTATTGCATGATCGTCTGCAAATAGAAGTTTGTTGATTTCCTCTGTCTCTGATTGGTTGGCTACCTTGCATATATAATCCATTTATGTATTAACAGTAAACGGTTGGGGTGGGGGGGGGGGGGGTGTGGGACAGTACGCACCCTTGTCTTACACCTGATCTAACTTCATTTAACTTTATTGTCTGTATAAACTGCTGCTGTTCTAACCTAATTGATAACATATAGGATATAACACATACTACACTAGAATATAACACATACAACACTAGAAAATAACACATACAACACTAGAATATAAAACATACAACACTAGAATATAACATGTACAACACTAGAATATAACATGTACAACACTAGAATATAACATGTACAACACTAGAATATAACACGTACAACACTAGAATATAACACATACAACACTAGAATATAACATGTGCAGCAATAGAATATAACACATACAACACTAGAATATAACACATACAACACTAGAATATAACATATACAACACTAGAATATAACATGTACAACACTAAAATATAACACATACAACACTAGAATATAACACATTTAACGTTTACTTCCACCGTACACTGGCTAACAGAAGCTAGAATCGCCGTGTTCCCTGTAGAGGTTGTTGTTACTGATATAGAAGACCTAGTATTGCAGTACCTCTGTGCTGGACTAGTAGTTTTTCAACATAGCCTGGGATAGACGAACTCCAACTTCTCCAGTAAGAGCCGGGAGTGTCAAGAAAGCCATTACGACCCGCAACATCAAATGAGTTAATACCGACCACATTACCCCAAAAATAATGTGCCGAAGGTCTGTAAAATTTATGGTCACTAACACCATATTCCCTATACGCGACACTTGGCGTGACGGGGGTACTTTACTTTACTTTTTTTTACATCAAATGAGTGAAAGGGCACCCTGCCCGCATCAACTCATGACATTACATAAACAACAACAATGCCAGGACAGAGAAAGAGTTACCGTAAGTCCTTGTTTTCTCAGACACGTCCCCTATTGTCAGAGCCAAGTTATCGTCACCGAGGTATTGTCAAAGGTGGACCTTTTGATTTTAATATTTTGTTCTTCTTTTATATGAACGGAACGTGAGAACTTATCAAGCACATAAATCGAATCATCCATCAAATAATGAAAAAAAAAAGTAAAGTACCCCCGTCACGCCAAGTGGCGTATAGGGAATATGGTGTTAGTGACCATATATTTTACAGACCTTCGGACATGATTTTTGGGGTAATGTGGTCGGTATTACGCCCGTGCCGCTTTACTTTCCCAGAAAAGAAATCCGGTACCCATTAAAGGCTGGGTGAAATGGAAGCCGTCGGCTGGGATCAAACCCTACCTCTTGTCCTTTGTAGTCCAATTCACTAACCACTGAGCTATCGCGGCTCCCTCATCAAATCATAGATAAGAGTTATTTGCTTGGTTTAGTTATTTATTATTTATGTTATATCATCATCATCATCATCATCATCATCATCATCATCATCATCATCATCATGCACCGTATCGGTTGGCGTTGGCGATCATGTCCTACCACAATCTTGTATCCACAGTGCATCGTATGAGTTCTGTTGTTGACTGTTTTCCATGCCATGACACCAAGCTATCCAGTATTTTCTCTCTTTGTCGTCCGCGATCTCTCTTTCTTTTTATTTTGCCAGTTGTAACCAAGTATTCCAACTTTCCTCTTTTCATGATGTGCCCAAAAAATGTTGATTGCTTCTTTCTGATGTTTTTAAAGAGCTCCCTTTTTGTGCTGGCCTCTTTGAGAACTTTCTCATTGGTCTTTTTAGCTGTCCAGGGAACTTTCAACATTCTTCTGAGAAATCCCATCTCTGTGGCCTCTAATCGTCTTTTCATTTGTTTGTCTATTGTCCATGATTCGCTTCCATAGGTTAGAAATGGTTCTATATAGCATCGATGAACTCTCTTTCTCATTTCTATTGACATAGATTTGTTGCATAAGATATTTTTCATTTTCTGAAATGCTATTTTGGCCTGAACTATTCTGCTTTTTAATTTCTGTGTTGCATCTTCCGTCTGATATTATCACTGTGCCCAAGTATTTCAAACGTTCCACTTGTTTGCAGATTTGTCGTGTTTATTTTTATGCTGCATGATGGTGATGATTGTTTCTTCGATATAACCATTACTTCTGTTTTCTTACTATTCAGACTGAGACCTTTCTTGTTGCTTTCTTTTACTATTATATCTATCATTTCTTGTAGCTCATTCTCTGTCTCTACTATTAAGACTGTGTCATCCGCATATCGTAAATTATTTATGTTGTGACCGTTGACTTCAATTCCTTTTTTGTCTACAATTGATCTCATAATATGTTCGCTGTAAAGTGAAACAAATCCGGCGACAGAACACAGCCGTGTCTGACTACTTGTTTTATAAATTGAAATTGTCCTGTTTGGTTGTTAATTCGTATAGCTGCTGTTTGTTGCAGCTACAAAGGACAAGATGTAGGGTTCGATCCCAATCGACGGTTTTCGGGTTCACCCACCCTTAAATGGGTTCCAGATTTTTTTCTGGGAAAGTAAAGCGGCACGGGCGTAATACCGACCACAATACCCCAAAAATCATGTGCCGAAGGTCCGTAAAATTTATGGTCACTGACACCGTATTCCCTATACGCCACTTGGCGTGACGGGAGCTCTTTACTTACTGTTTTTACTAACAAAAGTGGCACACATCTCTACAATCATATTTATAGCTACGTATACAAAGTAGTTTATTAATGCGTATACACTTTGTTTTCCTAACCAGCATCACGTGATACTGTTTTGAGAGACTATTTCATCCCCGAAGGAACAATTATAATGCCCAGTCTGGACTCCGTCCACTTATCCACAGAGATATGGGGTGACCCTCGTACCTTCAGACCGGACAGATTTCTTGACGATTCTGGTAAAATCATTAAGCGAGAAGAGCTGATACCATTTTCTGTAGGTAAGAGCTACAGTAAATTAAGTAGATGCTGCTATTATTATATTATTACTATTATTATTAATTTTCTTTTATACATAAAAAAATGGACATACAAATATGTTGACGTACTTAACGTCTATTTCTTTGAGTGAAAAATTAGCAGTTTCGAGAAAGAAAAATTCCAGGAAAAACCGCAATCTTGTAAGAGAGAGATTAGTGTGGATATCTGAGAACAATGGAAGAAAAGAGTCGCAAAGTTAAATACGATCCCTGTCTAAAATACAGGTGGGAGAGATTTACAACAATGTACCAGGCGCTACTTTAAAACTGCATCACTTCGTCTGGCCTCTATATCTCTTACCCCACCCTACGACACCTCTATATTTCCTACTCTCTAGTCTGTCCCCTATATCTCTTACCCCATCCTACGACACCTCTATCTTTCCTACTCTCTAGTCTGTCCCCTATATCTCTTACCCCACCATACGACACCTCTATCTTTCCTCCTCTCTAGTCTGTCCCCTATATCTCTTACCCCATCCTACGACACCTCTATCTTTCCTACTCTCTAGTCTGTCCCTATATCTCTTACCCCATCCTACGACACCTCTATCTTTCCTACTCTCTAGTCTGTCCCCTATATCTCTTACCCCACCATACGACACCTCTATCTTTCCTCCTCTCTAGTCTGTCCCCTATACCTCTTACTCCATTCTACGACACTTCTATCTTTCCTCCTCTCTAGTCTGTCCCCTATACCTCTTACTCCATTCTACGACACTTCTATCTTTCCTCCTCTCTAGTCTGTCCCCTATACCTCTTACTCCATTCTACGACACTTCTATCTTTCCTCCTCTCTAGTCTGTCCCCTATACCTCTTACTCCATTCTACGACACTTCTATCTTTCCTCCTCTCTAGTCTGTCCCCTATACCTCTTACTCCATTCTACGACACTTCTATCTTTCCTCCTCTCTAGTCTGTCCCCTATACCTCTTACTCCATTCTACGACACCTCTATCTTTCCTCCTCTCTAGTCTGTCCCCTATATCTCTTACCCCACCCTACGACACCTCTATCTAGAACCATCTAGATTCTACTCCATCTCTCCGTGGTGCCTCCAGTAACAGATTAACCTGTCTAGTCTGGCCAAGCGAGTAGGGATCAAAGAGGGAAGACAACCCGGTACTCAAAATTATCGTGCTGAAATCGGATGTGTTGGGTCGAAAGGCGCAAATATCACAGTTATACATCAAACTATAGCACAACACAGACACGCTCACTTAACGTTCTTTTAAGGGCGGATGATGAAGAGGTGTACTCCTTTAGTCCTCGGGCGAACGCAAGCAAGCAAGCCTAACCTAAATCCGGGCCTGCTTGCAAGTATCAGCTAGCATGGCGTCATACCGCATAGTTGTTGGAACAGATTAAACACAGCCCTCAACACAAGATGCTGTCTGATATTAATATCTCAAGTCCAAGCAAAAAAATAATTTCCTAATTTACCGTCTCTAATATATATATACCTACATTGTTTTATCTACAGGAAAACGGTCTTGCATAGGAGAATCTCTAGCAAAGATGGAGCTATTTTTGTTCTTGTCAGCACTAATTCAGAAGTACCATTTTGGCTTGCCAGAAGGGTCACCACTGCCAACACTTAAGGACAGATTTGGCTTGTCCTGCTCACCCCTTCCTTACAAAATATGTCTTGTTTCAAGATCAAATGATGAATCATAATTTAATAAAGAAAAATCTGGCAAAATGCAAAAGAGTTAACAAGGAATTAAAGCCATGCACAAAAAAAAATAATAAATTGTAATAATAATAATAATTATTATTATTATAATTATTATAATTATTATTATTAAAATTGAAGAATGAGTATTTCAAATAAATGCAAAAAAATTAAGCATTAAAGATGAAATGAGATTTACGATCGGTAGACTTCTTAATGTAGGCCTAATCGTTTATAATATAAAGATGGACACACGCAATGATAAACTATCGTCTGATAGGAAAAGCTACATCAACATTGAAAGATGGGCAAGAAAAATGTCAGATATCCCATATAATAAGAGCGTTTGAATAATAGTCGAGAAATAATGAAAGGGATTGGTAAAGAAGAAAGAAATATAATAAAATATATAGAAACTGGTGGTTTGGGGGAGGGGGGGGGGTGTTGAGAGAGAAATAACAATCAAGTTAAAAAAAATTTTAACAAGAGAAATGTGGAAATAATAAAAATGCACAGAGGTAAGATATGGTAGGCAGAGAAAGTGGCGTGACAAAGAGAGGCAGTGGGCGGGCAGATAAAGTGGCGTGACAAAGAGAGGCAGTGGGCGGGCAGATAAAGTGGCGTGACAAAGACAGGCAGTGGGCGGGCAGAGAAAGTGGCGTGACAAAGAGAGGCAGTGGGCGGGCAGATAAAGTGGCGTGACAAAGAGAGGCAGTGGGCGGGCAGATAAAGTGGCGTGACAAAGACAGGCAGTGGGCGGGCAGAGAAAGTGGCGTGACAAAGAGAGGCAGTGGGCGGGCAGATAAAGTTGCGTGACAAAGAGAGGCAGTGGGCGGGCAGATAAAGTGGCGTGACAAAAAGAGGCAGTGGGCGGGCAGATAAAGTGGCGTGACAAAGACAGGCAGTGGGCGGGCAGAGAAAGTGGCGTGACAAAGAGAGGCAGTGGGAGGGCAGATAAAGTTGCGTGACAAAGAGAGGCAGTGGGCGGGCAGATAAAGTGGCGTGACAAAAAGAGGCAGTGGGCGGGCAGATAAAGTGGCGTGACAAAGACAGGCAGTGGGCGGGCAGAGAAAGTGGCGTGACAAAGAGAGGCAGTGGGAGGGCAGATAAAGTGGCGTGACAAAGAGAGGCAGTGGGCGGGCAGAGAAAGTGGCGTGATAAAGAGAGGCAGTGGGCGGGCAGAGAAAGTGGTGTGACAAAGAGAGGCAGTGGGCGGGCAGAGAAAGTGGCGTGACAAAGACAGGCAGTGGGCGGGCAGAGAAAGTGGCGTGACAAAGACAGGCAGTGGGCGGGCAGAGAAAGGGGTGTGACAAAGAGAGGCAGTGGCGGACAGAGAAAGTCGTGTGACAAAGAGAGGCATTGGATGGGCAGAGAAAGTGGTGTGACAAAGAGAGGCAGTGGATGGGCAGAGAAAGTGGTGTGACAAAGAGAGGCATTGGATGGGCAGAGAAAGTGGTGTGACAAAGAGAGGCAGTTGGGGGATGGGCTTAGAAAGTCGCGTGACAAAGAGAGGCAGTTGGTAGATGGGAGAGAAAGTGGTGTGACAAAGAGAGGCAGTGGGTGGATGGGCAGAGAAAGTGGCGTGACAAAGAGAGGCAGTGGCGGGCAGAGAGAATAAGAGAATGAGCGAAGGTTCATAATTGCAGGTTATGGGGAAGATATAGAAAGGGGTAGAGTGAACGTGGTGAAGGATAACGAAAACAGATGAAAAGTGTGGGCAAGATATGGGACACTCTGTGAAGGACAGTCATGTACCAATGCAAATTGAAGAACTTGTGCTGTTACCTTGCGAGACGTCACGTGGCTTACTAATCACTGACTGTCTTGTGAGTCTGCGACAGAGAAGGAGAAGAGGGAAAGAAAAGTGTAGGTGGAGGAGGAGAAGAAGAGGATGAGGAGGAGTAGAAGAAGAGGAGCAGGAGAAAAAGAGGAGGAGGAGAAGAAGATGAAAACGGGCAGACGCAGAGAAGTGGGCAGGAAATGGGAACAGAAATAAGAGGATGGGGGAAAAGTACCAGAGGGAATTGGGTTAAATATAAACACAGAAATTGTGAAATGGGTTGGGCGGGGGGGGGGAGAGAATATAAAAGGATTTTTAAAAAAGGACGCAGAGATAAAATGGATAGTGAGAAAGACAGAGAGAGAGAGAGAGAGAGAGAGAGAGAGACTGATAGAGAAAGACAGAAAGACAGACATAGCAGAAAATGGGTTAGGGAAGAAGATGCAGAGAAATATAGGGGAAAAAAAATAAAAGTTGATGACGCACACGTGCATAGAGAGAGAGAGAAAGAGAGAGAGAGAGAGAGATAGAGAGAGAGAGAGAGAGAGAGAGAGAGAGAGAGAGAGAGAGAGAAAAGAATACAAAAACGTTCTCAAAATATAGTAACAAATTATTCAAGAACAATGTTCAATTGTTAATTTATAAATGTCCCATGTTCCCATAACATATTATGGTTGTGGTTATGGAAGGCCCCGGCATCATAGCTAACGAATTAAAATCCATAATTGCTAAATCGCCCATGCCAGTCCATAACATAACATATTATTTATATCTAATAACATCCAGAAATGGAAGTAGCAAAGGATATTGTAAATAACGTTAATAACAAGAATTGCTTTTGCTATCCCTAATCTGATAAAGTTATAAACAAGAGCTAGAAATTAAGACAAAAAATAGAGGAGCAACCTGATACGTGCAACATGGTTTCATAAAAGTGTGTGTGTCCCGTGTGACTGTGTATGAAATAACAGCCAACTATAATTAACTTAAAAAGCTTAATTAGTAAATCTATAATTAGCTATAATAAGATATACTTGTGGTACATGTGCGTGTATGTTTGTGTATGATACTCGTATACTGATAACGTCATTGTACATTGTGTGTATTTGCCGAATCGGAGGGCTGGAAATAAAATTAGTGTGCCAGAGCAGACGCCAACTCGTTTTCTGGTCACATACATTTACAGTTTTATTAAGGTCGAGAGAGAGTTTTTACTAAGAGCTAAGAAGGAAACCCCGGAATCACCCAAAGTTTGTAACATCTTCAACTACGAGGGTTATAGAAGGCTGACATAATTTCACCCATAACTGACCCTGTTCGCAGAACTGAAAACGTCACAAACTGTGAGTGATTCCTTTCAGACCGCGGGCCTTGTTAATACTATAGATGGCTGTAGTTCTCGTTTGCTAGGAATAAAGAAACCCTCCAACCTACCAGCAATCGAAGCACCGCCCATCTTAGAGCAAGTAACAGTTTGTAGACAAGATCATCATGTCATTTTTTGTAAATATGATCATAATGACATAACAAATAACATCGAAGCAATTATGCACATGTTTGACTACCTACCATATTGTGATATAGTAATTAAGTTTTATTTGAAATCTTCTCCTATTATTCTAGGGGACAGACTAGAGAGGAGGAAAGACAGAGGTGTCGTAGAGTTGGGTAATAGATATAGGTGACAGACTCATCATCATGTGCCATACCGGTTGGCGTAGGTGATCATGTCCCTCCACAATCTTCTATCTACAGTGCATAGTATAGGCGAGGTGAGACCCTAAGCTACATGAAACTTTGAGCCCCCTCCCCCCTCCTTCCTGTACAAATTAACACCAAAAAGGTCTCAACAAAACTTGAAATCATTTACTATAAGTAATATATATAGTTCGTTCAATATTGCAACAAGCTGAGAAATATAGAAGGCTCCTTAGCCACCCCATGCACCAAAGAATAACTGGTTTCGGAATAGTACGACAAAAGAGGAGCAACTTCGCTGCAATCGCCAATGAACTAACTACTGGAGACCCAGTACTTTCCCAAACAATACCGAAACCCTTGGGCCCATCTGATATGTCTCCTCATGGGAAACACAAAATACCAGAACTTAAGAAAAATATAACAGGAATCATGAAAAAAGGCACCCAATCAGACTGAGAAAGAAAACACGTAGCAGAAAAACACATAAACGACACCAACCCACAGGACTCTTGGCCCCACATATACACAGATAGCTCTGCTACAAATGCCACCAGAAATGGAGGGGGAGGTGTGTTCTTGACGCTGAATAACCAGGACGAGATCACCAAGTCAATAGCTACTGGGAAATTCTCAAACAACTTTAAAGCAGAAACTGAGGCCCTCAGAGATGCTGCAACACTGGCTATTCAGCACAAAAATAACATGCACAATAAATTGGTGATTCTGACTGATGCACTGTCAGTCCTAACAGCTCTAAAAAGCCCCAGGAACAATGAACTAGATGACTTCAGAATAACCCTAGACCAACTATGTAATAACTTCCAGAGAGTAGTCATTCAGTGGATACCATCACACTGTAATACACACGAGAACGAATGCGCAGACAAAGAGGGAGGGAGATTACCACAAGAGAACCATCCGCTCAGTTATGATGAAGCCAAATCCATCCTCAAAGGTCAGTACCATGAAAAATGGAAACGAGAACACCCAAAGCATAACGAGAGGGACGGTTGCCACCAACTATTAAGGAGGGATCAAGTCGTCATACTTCGCCTACGCACTGGTCACAATAGAATGAGAAATCACATGTTCACCAAATTCAAAATAGGTACAACCAGCCTATGCCACTGTACACTGGACAATATGACTACAAAACATGTTTTACAGGATTGTCCCCAGTACACAGACCTGAGAAGGAGTGGTCCCTACCCACCTCCCTGGAAGAGAAACTATATAGGGCAATCGAATCACTTAAACAGGCAGCTGACTTCATGAGAGAGTCTGGAATCCTACTCTGATTGAGTCTTGATCGCAGAGAGAGAGAGAGAGAGAGAGAGAGAGTTCAGATATTCGTGGCCACAGAGTTTATTAATTATCTCGGAAACTGTTTCATAAATTTCTGTAATTCTTTTTTGTGAAATTTTATTTTTCACCGACCTTCAGTCTGATTTTTTGCCCTACTGTCATGCATTTAAGAAAGATTTTTGCTTATTTGAGGTATATAAAAATATGATTTTCATGCTTGTCCTAAATTTTAGGATTTTACAATTCCCACATTTGTTGTAATCAATTCACCAATTAAAAAAACAAATTTCACGTGCACACCACACAATTTTAGCACTGTTTCGCACTCTTCTTGTACCTGCAAGACTTGCGCCACTCCGAGGTTATTTTTTGGTCATTTCATTTCCGGTTTCTTGTTAAATTGGTCCAGAGGCGTATTTTGACAATATATTTTCTATTACTGAATATTCCTGTATGTGTGATAATTTGTAAGCTGTTGTGAAGTGACTATTTGATTTTTAAAACCATGAAGAGTATAAAGTGTAAATTCATCACTATACAAAAGGTAACTGTGTAAATTGTACATGCACTTTTGCAAGGAATCTAAAAGGGGTCGGTTATATTAATATTCAATGTAATACGGATAAGATATGCTGATGATACTGTTCTACAAGCAGAAAATCCTAAAAACCTACAATTGCTTATCGTGATAAACATAACAACCAAAAAATATGGACTATATATAAATATCAAAAAGACTAAAACTATGATCATAAACAAAGAAAATTATCAAGACCTACAAATAAATATCACAGTTGAGGGAATACATCTGGAGACAGTTCAGAGTTACAACTACCTGGGACATACTATAACCAATGATGGAAAATGTAAAATTGAAATAAACAAAAGAATAGGTATGGCAAAATGTAATTTTAATGCCATGAAAAATATACTAACAACAAAACAAATAACGGCAGGGCTGAAACTAAGAATAGCAAAATATTACATCTTCTCAATATTCCTGTATGGTGCAGAAACATGGACATTAGACAAGAAAACAGAACAGAAAATTGAAGCCTCTGAAATGCGGATGTAGAGAAGAATAGGTATAATTGTATGGAAAGAAAAAAAAACGATGAAGTTTTTTAAAACAACTAAAAATAAAAAGAGAACTACTAAATACAGTTAAGATAAGTCAAATGAAATTTTTGGGACACATTAAAAGACACAAAAGCCTACCGAGTGTAATATTGGAAGGGAAAATACAAGGTAAAAGAGGCAAAGGCAGACCAAGACTAACATGGACGAGTAACATCAAAAGATGGACAAATCAATCTATGACAACCTGCACCATCAAAGCAAGAAACAGAGTGGAATGGCGATCCATGGTAGCCACCTTCGTTGCAGAGACGGCACTCGATGATGATGATGATGATGTAATACGAATACGCCTTTGGCTTGCATTGTTAGAAAATTAACATAATTTACAGTAAAATCTAATGTTTAGAGCACGCGGTTTGATATTTTCCTAAAATTATATAACAAAAAACGATTTGTGCAAAATTCAGACTACCTTTGTACTTAAATGTTATAAAATCTGAAGGTCTGTGGAAAAAATAAGATTTCATGAAAAAGAATTACAGAAATTCATCAAAAAGTTTCTGAGATAATTGATAAACTCTGTGGGCACGAATTTCTGAACGAACTATAGCATCATTGCCGCCTATGTTAAAAGTCGAAGGGCTGAGAGGATTTTCTCGATTGCACCCCAAGTTTGTGACGTCTTCGGCTATATTAGCTGCGGCTGACGATATTTTCAGTTCGAGCAGCTCCAGAACGACAAATGATATAACCACGACACCTTTTAGGTATCAGTGAAAAGAGAAAAGAAGAAGACGACGACATTTTAGCCACAACTGCCCTTGCTCGCAATGCTGAAAACTTCACAACCTTTGGGAGATCACCCTCAGCAGACAGGCATTCAATATAGGTGGTAATGGCTGGCATATACTGGTATAAGATAAAACTCATATTATCTACAAGGGTGGTTCTGTATCCCGCGGAGAGCGCAGTAGGTTGGGGGTGTTGTGGCATACCAACATGGCAAAGAAGTGACTAGAGAATCTGGAAAGTGTAGCATTACGGTGTCTAGTATGAGAATGGAGATATAAGCAGCAACGGTGCCGATAACATAGATGGTTACACAGAGCGTTAATCATGCAGTCTTGGTAAATGACTCGCAAAGTATGCTACAGTAGATTGATAGACAGTATCTTCGGCAGGAGTGGATGCAGCTCTTGGATGACTCCAAAGTAAACGCATTAACATAGACGGACTGTCCAGGGCATGCTTGTGTGCGTGGCAATGAAATAGCCGATAAGATCACTGGAAGCTCCGACACTGAGTGTGGCCTTACTCTCGACAAAGCGGACATCGCCAAGCTTGTCCTTCATTCCTTAAGAGAAGAAGAAGAGAATGGGTGGGACTATGATGTTTAGATTGAGAGACTAAGGAGTCTAAATGTGGAAATGGGATGTGGTCGATCTGAAGTAGTAAAAAGTAAAGAGCCCCGTCACGCCAAGTGGCGTATAGGGAATATGGTGTTAATGACCATAATTTGTATAGACCTTCGGCACATGATTTTTGGGGTAATGTTGTCGGTACTACGTCCGTACCGCTTTACTTGTCAAGTACATCGATTTTGAGTGCTTAAAGGTAAAATCAGATGTATCTATAATAGAACAATCAGATTGTGCACATTTCAAGAATTGCTGGGATGGGTGGTCGGACGGATGTGGGGATGCCCCGATAGCATTGAAACAGAGTGCATGAATAGAATAGAATAGAATAGAATAGAATAGAATAGAATAGAATAGAATAGAATAGAATAGAATAGAATTGGTATGACAAAAGTGTAGTCTAAAAACTACTTTGAAAATCTGTTGAGACTTCAGATTGTGTGATCACACGCAGTAGCTTACTTAGCTCATAGGTAAATCCAGCCCTGGGGACAGAATATCAAAATTGAAAAGACTTCCAGGTTTTGTAGACATTGCTGACTAAATGTAGACGGAATTCATCTTCTGAGAACAAAAGTCGAGTGAAGTTCCCTGATCTATCGGCCTATAGATCTGTCCAGCCTTAAATTGGAACCGGAGATTTTTCTGAGGAATAAAAAGATACAGTACAGATGTAGTGCTGAACATGGTAGCCAATGTGGCAATATAATAAAATTAACACAAACATCATATCCTCTATACCCGTCACTCTAGGCGTGACGGATTGACCCCTCCCCCTTCTATACATACGTATAACTTATGACGAGCTGGTGGACGATGAAAATCTTGCTATTAATAATTCTCCATTTCATCGCGATAGACTAATCGAATGATAAGTCTGGGGTTTCACCAACCTCGCCACCTAAAACTTATTCTCGACAGTGATACTCTTGTCCAGCTCACTACAGACTTGTAATGGAATACAGAGAATCGAAAGCTACGGGAGCAAAGCCAGAAAGAAAATCCGGAAAAGAGGGTGTGGAGGCTGGGGCTCTACGGCAATTGGTTGTATATTATCAGCCTTATCCCCTCAGCTCATCTTTAGTTCCGTACTCAAGAATCTAGTCCGTCATTCAAACACCTCAAAGAGGAGGAGTCTTGAGCCGGTGGTGGGGCTAGTGTGAATTAAACAGGACGCTATCTCCATATACTCGCCAATGCAAAGCCAGGAAATGATAGCAACACGTCTGAATCTCTTAAAGCCAACAGAAGAATTAGGCTGGGTTGTGTTCTTGCCCCACCCTCTTCGGAGTCCATTTTTGTTGCCCGCTTGCACAGCGCGTTGTCACCAGTTTTTGACGTCATCCGCACTCGCTCAAGATCTGACGGGTCCACATTCAACGTGGCTCATTTAAAAGCAAAAAGAGAAACAAATGAGAAACGAATAAGAGATCTACTCTTCGATGATGCAGTTATAGTTGCTCATAATCATTGACGAATATACTACATATTTGATTGATGGCCTGGCTAAATCAAGCAACATATTGTCGTTAACAACAAGTGTGCAGAGAACACTTATTCAAGCACAAGAAAATGTCAAATCCGTTATGATTACATTGACTAGAAGCCGATCAGTGCAACGATTCAGATATCTCAGACCTGCTGTCACGGCCGTCTTCTTCCTTGAGAAAAAAAAGAAGTAAATTTGTGAATCGACAAGACAATCACATCATTTTAAAAAAGTAAATTTGTGAATCGACAAGACAATTACACCATTAAAAAAAAAAAATTACCACAACAGGTGTAGAATAGCACAAAATTAACATTAACGATAAATATCAAATTTGAGTGCTTAGCATACTTCTGTACGGATATGAAATCTGAGTAACCAATTCAAAACACGAGAAAAGACAAAATATTGTTCACATGTGTGACTCACAAAAACAAGGAGCATCAAATGACAAGATAAAGCAACCAACTCAGATGGCCTGCAGTGCTTTTAGCTCGCATCTATTATGATAACCAGGCGTCGAAGATTACGTTGGCTGGGACATGTAAAAGAATGGACAAAAATGGCATCCTTGTACAAATATATGTATTGTATAGGGAGCTTATATATGGGAAGAGACCTATGTGTAGTGTAACATTAAGGTACCAACACAACATATACATAAACGGTGCATCGGGGAAATTGAGATGCGATTGAGGAAGTGGATCGGCCTTGAGGGAGAATACAAAAAGAAGAATTAAAGCTAACAACAATGTTCAGGTGCGTGCCTTGACATCCTCATACCAAAAGTGCCAATGTTTTTGACCGACCTCGTCGTAGCCAGGAATCTTGTTTTTCTTGACGCCACTCAAATGAAAAGGCGATTAGGGGCCATATTTCTCAGGAGAATGTTGAAAGTTTCATAGAGAGCTAAAAAAAATAAACGTGGAAATTCTCAAAGGCCAACACAAAACGTGAATTGCTAAAAAACATAAGAAATAATCAACATTTTTTGGACACATCATGAGAAGAGGAAAGTTGGAATACTTGGTTACAGCTGGCAAAATAAAAAAAAGAGAGATCTTGGACGACAAATCAAGAAGATACTAGATATTTTGGTGTCGTGGCATGGAAAACAGTCAACAACAGGATTGATACGATGCACTGTGGACAGACGTTTATGGAAGAACATGATCGCCTACGCCAACCGGTACGGCACATAATAATGATGATGATACTGTTAATGAACAATCTTGTCAGTAATAAAATACTGCGTCATTAAATTGAGACGTTTAATAAAGAATCATGAAATATGTTGTGAAATATTGTCCAGCACTAAAATTTTAACAAATTAATGAAGCTAAAATGTGTTTTTATTACTGTTTTATTTATGCATAAAAGCCATATACATTAACATGTATTTTAAAAAAATGAATAAATACTTTTTGACTTTCATTTTGTTGTATTTAACCATCTCGAATGTCATATGTACGTCATGGCTGATGTTCAGGTAATGCAGAAGAAAGGCGGTATAGATAAAAACAGGAACCCCCCCCACCCCCCCCCCCCCCAACAAATTCACCTGAACTATCACTCCATCCAATAAAATGAGAAAGTCAAGATCTATCAGGTCTCTGGAGATTGGATGTACTAAAATTAGTCGAATGCATGTACTATTTATCAGATTGTATTATATTGTTTTTTTTTTTATCAAATGAGAATTGAAAACAGGTAATAAATCAATTACCGGGTTCAGTGATTTTGACCATAAAGTAATAAACATTTTTTTAAATGTTTGAAAATAAAATTAATATCTTTAATAAGTTTTTTTTTTTTAATGGGCTAATTCCATTGGGCATGTCATTTTCCCGAATTTACTCCGTGTTCTTCAAGTTGGCAGCTGGATGCCTGCCTTTCATGGACCAGAAGTTGGCGTATTAGGTTTGAAAAACATGTAGAGGAGATCCAACCAGCTTGATAAAAACCGGTGTACTCATGGTCTTCATTTGTAGAGAAACTCTTGTGGATGTGAAAACTAGTTCATCTGAGAGAAGGCAAGCTCAAATTCAGCACTAGAAATGGGTAACAGTTTTTATTAGCTACGACATTGCAACAGACATTATCTTCTCCACTTGAAAATAACGAAAACTCATTACAGATTGTTTTTCTTTCATTCTAAGCCTCATAGGCAAACCCTTAATTCAGTTTTACCGAAAGTAACATTGTCCATTCTGGCATGTGTGTTTATTCATCATCATCATCATGTACCCTGCCGGCTGGCGTAGGCGATCATGTCCCACCACAATCTTCTATCCACAGTGCATCGTATGAGTTCTGTTGTTGACTGTTTTCCATGCCTTGACACCAAGCTATCCAGTATTTTCTCCCTTTGTCGTCCGCGATCTCTCTTTCCTTTTATTTTGCCAGTTGTAACCAAGTATTCCAACTTTCCTCTTCTCATGATGTGCCCGAAAAATGTTGATTGCTTCTTTCTGATGTTTTTTAAGAGCTCCCTTTTTGTGTTGGCCTCTTTGAGAACTTCCTCATTGGTCTTTTTATATGTCCAGGGAACTTTCAACATTCGTGTGTGTTTATTACCATTAGGTAATTTACCATTCGTTATTTCAAATGGTCATAGGGTATTGCTGGATCAGGAGAAGAACTCCATTAGTAATTACTATCTTCTCAACAGTCTTTCCTTTAAGGTTCACATTTCAACTATTCGTACAACTTCAAAATAAAAAAAAGCCCGTTTTCCTCTCTTCAGTTCAACCCAGGAAGTGAGTAGTGGCGTAAAGAGACGAGTAGTGGCGTAAAGAGACGAGTAGTGGCGTAAAGAGACGAGTAGTGGCGTAAAGAGACGAGTAGTGGCGTAAAGAGACGAGTAGTGGCGTAAAGAGACGAGTAGTGGCGTAAAGAGACGAGTAGTGGCGTAAAGAGACGAGTAGTGGCGTAAAGAGACAGTTCTTTTTCAAGTCGAGGATATATATATATATAAAAAAAGGATTGTAACTTTCCTTTGCTGTCGACATCCCGGGAGTGTCAATCAGTACGCACAATAACTTGTTTATTACAAATTGTGTCCAATATAAATTGGTAATTATAATTACAGTACAGTCTGGCAATCCTAGTTTTCATTTACTTTTAAAATATATAGCTTGGTACCGTCTTAATGACGACCATGTGTTTCTGCTAGAAAAATCCTTGGTTAAAAGTAAAGCAGATGGCTCACTTCACGCCTTAAGACTATGTAGAATAGTATGTTAGAACCCATGCCATATTTTTCAGTTACTTCTTCTTCTTCCCTTCCTCATCTGTCTTTAAGCGTCGAGGGGAGATATAATTTTGGTCTTTTGCTCTTCTGTTCGCCTCTGCTGCTGTTATGTTTCCTAGTGCTTATAATATTCCATCAATCCATATTTTTCGTGGTCAACCCATGTGTCTGGTCTTCTCGGAACGTTTATTGAAGGCTCGTTGTGTTGTGTCTTGATCTTTCTGCCTTGTCACGTGGTCAAACCATTTTATCTGTTGTTTCTTTATATATTCTATAGCGGGAATTATTCCTAGCTTTTTTTCTCAGTTCTTCATTTCTGATCTTGTCTCTCATGCTGTTTCTTATTATTCATCTAACACATTTCATATCAGTAGAGGTTATTTTTCTTATTGTTCAAGCATCTAGGGTCCAGGATTGCACAACGTTTTGCACAACCATTGGTAGCACAACGTTGGGATGAAGATTTTATTGTACAGTGCCCGTTTTGCCTCTAGAGTTATTTTCTTGTTGGACAATAGTGGTGATAGTTATCCAATAATTTGACAAGCTTTGTTGCATCTTGAGTCTATCTCTGCTGTTTTTCAGTTACTAATTGCACATTTTATGGGTGATGTGATCGTTATCACGGCAAGCCGTTCCACTTTCCCCACACAAAATTGCGAGGCCCATTGTTTTTAGCCCTAACTGTTTCGGTCCGAAATACAACTTTGTTTGTAGAATGATAATGGAATAATTAATTGGCTGACCTATGAATTAAAAAAAAAAAAAAGGCAGGTCCTTCATCTGGCACTTGCTATTTTAGTTTGTGGTGCCCTGTTTTTTTTTCTATTTGCGCACTACCAGCTTCTTCTTTATGGGACTGTTTTACTGAAATTAACCTTGTACAAACGTTCACTAACTTTTCAACTGAACTCACGAGAAGTAACATCTGAAGAGCTGAATATAATAAAAATAGCCAGAAGTATACAGAAATAACGAATACCCACAGACTTCGTCAAACTGTAGACGGCTGCAACTTCATACTTGTCAAATCTTCATTTTTTCTGCAAATTTCATTTGATGACCCCCACTTACTGTCATTAAAAAAAAACAACCTGGCAATAAACTCTTTTCGTCATCAGCCACTTCCTGTTTAACATATAATTTCTTTTGAATAACCTACTAAAGTCATCGGTAATAAAGTGCACTTTATTTATTTTTTAGTCGTAGTATTACGAGCAATAAAGTTAACTCGTCGGTAACTCGCGTTTACGTTGTTTATATCAAAATTAATGTTATAGAAATATAAATTGATATCGCCGACCAATCTCATTTCAATAAAACGAATACATACACATTCACATAGTCTAGTCATCATAGTTAAGTGTGGCTGGCTGGCTGATTTGGCCTTGGGTATTTTTTATATTATAATTAAAGATGTCAGAAAATAGGAACAGTAGTGATGTTAAAAATATCGGCGATGCCGGTGACTCGACAAGACGGAGCAGTTGTTTGAAGATGTCTGACATTTTGTCTAGTCCGGTATGTGAGATGGTGCGAACAATAAAAAGTGCTGTACAATGTGGTGATCACCAGGCTCTGAAAACGTCATTAGAAAAGCTTGAAGCATGGAGGCAGACTGGTAAAACGGAGACATTACAATTACACGACTATTGGAGGGTAAATTTTCACCATGTCATTTTCTGCAGTAGCAGGATCATTTGTATTTATTTGTGTTGAACGAAATGAACTAAAAATAATCATTTTATAGTCTGATGCTCATATGCTTATTGTTTCTTAATAATTTTAGTCTCTGCAATCTGAATCACATACATATTATATTATTGTATGTATCAGACGTAACTATTTCTTCTTGCTAAAAAGACCATATATCTGATCTATTCTATTACGCTCTCTCTCCTCTTCAATCAGAAGCTCAGCATTAGATGACAGCTCCTGTTATGAATGATTTTCTAGATAGCTTACAAGATCAATCAACATATTTGACATCTGCCTTTAGTATTATTTTTCCAGCTGTTCTTTTTTCATTGCCTGCTGGTGAGCAAATGTGAACATTTTCAGTAGACGCGTGTACTGTAAGTATGATGTTATGAACTAATAAAGACCAATTATAAAAGCTGGGGGAACATTAAAGAACAAATATGTGCTGAAAACAAATGCACTGGACCTTGATGTGCAGACATTTTAATACAGCCAGCTAAGTGTATGAAGAAGAGGACATGAAATGATTAGGGACTGCATATTGTTAATTTCTCTTTTGTTTTCCAATATTCACATTTATTGACTTGCAGAAGACTGAGTGTGCCAATCATTGAGTTGGTGAGGAAAAAATCAGCACACATACACACATACAAGTACAGACCACGCTCATCTTATGTCATGATGTTGTTCCTCCCCCTCCATCATGAAACAGGACAGAATTAAGTTTGCATAAACAAAAGACTTGAGCACTGAAGAAGATTCATTGAGAAACATTGAAATTGCACAGCACTGTCATGAATCTTGTTTGGTCTTGTATTGTACTGAGAGGTTCTCCAAATTGTTAGAATGAGAAAGTGTGTTGGTTATCTTCTGATGGTGAGAATATGTATGGAAAGAAAATATTAATGATAATGTACACATACACAACAATAATTCAGCAAATGTATTGTATTTGACTTGGTAATAATGTACACATACACAACAATAATTCAGCCAATGTGTTGTATTTGACTTGGTAATAATGTACACATGCACAACAATAACTCAGCAAATGTATTGTATTTGATTTGGTAACAGTGTACACATAAGTAAAATAGTAAAGTGCCCCGTCACGCCAAGTGGCGTATAGAGAATATGGTGTTAGTGACCATAATTTTTTATTGACCTTCAGCACTTGATTTTTAGGGTAATGTGGTTGGTATTACGCCTGTGCCGCTTTACTTTCCCAGAAAAAATCCAGTACCCATTTAAGGCTGGGTGAACCTGGAAGCCGTCGGTTGGGATCAAACCCTACCTCTTGTCCTTTGTAGTCCAGTTCACTAACCACTGAGCTATCGCGGCTCCTGTACACATACACAACAATAATTCAGCTAATGTATTGTATTTAATTTATAATAATGTACACATACACAACATTAATTCAGCTAATGTATTGTATTTAACTTATAATAATGTACACATACACAACAATAACTCAACTAATGTATTGTATTTGACTTGGTAATAATGTACACATACACAACAATAACTCAACTAATGTGTTGTATTTGACTTGGTAATAGTGTACACATACACAACAATTATTCAGCTAATAATGTGTTGTATTTGACCTTGTAATAATGTACACATACACAACAATAACTCAACTAATGTGTTATATTCGACTTGGTAATAGTGTACACATACATAACAATAACTAAGCTAATGTGTTGTATTTGACTTAGTAATAGTGTACACATACACAACAATAACTCAACTAATGTGTTGTATTTGACTTGGTAATAGTGTACACATACACAACAATAACTCAACTAATGTGTTATATTTGACTTTGTAATAATGTACACCATGTAGGGTGAGTAAAAAAAAATAATGTAACATACTGTACACATTAGAGTACACAGGTAAATGTGCACCCTGTGATTTCACAATTTTTGTTTGACCATTCTCACCAACAAATCCAAGAAAAAGTACCTTTCAGTGATTTGATATGGAATATGAATTTTGGAAAACAACAGAGACATCTTCTCCAACAGTCAGCTTGCTAGACCAGCATAGATCATGAACTCATCATCATCATCATCGAGTGCCATCTCCGCAACGAAGGTTGGCTACCATGAAGCGCCATTCTGCTCTGTCTCTTGCTTTGATGGTGCAGGTTGTCATAGGCTGATTTGTCCATCTTTTGATGTTACTCGTCCATGTTAGTCTTGGTCTGCCTTTGCCTCTTTTACCTTGTATTTTCCTCTCCAGGACTACTTTTAGTAGGCTGTTGTATCTTTTAACATGGCCCAAAAATTGCATTTGCTTTGATTGAATTGTGCTTAGTAGATCATGAACAAGATAGTGCATTTGAAGTCTTCACCAGTTTCCCAAAGTTTGTCATGCAGGGGTGCTTCTGTGGGCCATATTTGTGTTCTTAGGGTGTTGAGAGGGATACAGTCCTGTAGGATATGTTCTAGAGTCTGTTTGGATGCTCCACAGTTACATGTTGTAGTGTCACTGAGTCTTATTTTGTGTAGGTGTGCTCTGAGGCCACAGTGACCTGTTCTGAGCCTAATGATCTTGGTATGCTTGTGTATGCTGAGCTTATTTAACTATCATTGTTTGACTCATATTTTTCTTACATTTCTTTCCATTCTGTTTTCATGGCTTGTTTCAGAACTATATTTATTTCTTTGAAGCTCTCAGGTGAGATGGGCTTTTGGAAGATACCTGCTTTTGCAAGTTTGTCTACTTTCTCAGTTTTTATTTCTGGGAATGCCACAATGTGCTAGTGACCACTGCAAGACTAGTTCTGTTTTTTTCCCCCCCAGAAAGCATGTATGTGAGTATATGTTTAAAAAAAACAAATATCAAAGCTGTCTTCAACTCTTATAACGTGCCTGATGAAAGTTTTCAGTATATTTTGAACAAACAAAGTATGCAACAAAAACTGGCTAAAAGGTTCAAACCAAGAAGAAATGCACACATTGCACACAAACCAAGAAGAAATGCACACATTGACGGTAGCCAAATGCTTGAACCAGACAGGTCCTGCGCTCTGAAGAAATCCATTAACTAACACATAAACTGCCAGTGAAACCTGATGGGAACGTGAAGGACAGGTAGGTCAAGTGCTACTCAACCTGGACAAGAACAGTGCTAACAGAGTGATAAACAGTGTGGAGCAGACTTAGGGTACCACTTGCAGTTGCTTGGCCCCAGATTGTGCATAATTGATGACTTTGTTATTGCTCAGCAATACTCCAGATAAGTGTATAGACCACTGAATGTTTCTATTGTCCAGGGAAAAGAGTCTGAATTGTTGTTTTCATGCTTTTGTTTTCATGCTTTTCCCTTGTCTTTTGCTGTGGCAGTGATTAGTTGTCACTAAAACTGGTTCTGCTGCACTTGGCAGTCTCTTAATAATTTTTTTGTTTAGTTCTTCTATCCTTTCTCATTCTTTCAGCGTTGAGAGGAAATATAATTTGTGGTCTTTTGATCTTCTCTTGCCCTTTGCTGCTGCTGTGTTTCCTAGTGTTTCTAATATTCCATCAATCAATCTTTATAGTGGCCAACCCTTGAATCTGGTGTTTTCGTAACATTTATTAAAAGCTCATTGCAGTGAATTTTGGTCTTTCTGTTCTTTTTTCTCAGTTCTTCATTTCTGATCTTATTTCTCAGGTTGTTTCCTGTCATTCGTCCAACACATTTCATCTCGTTAGTTGTTTTTCTTATTGCTCTGAAGACTAGAGTCCATATCTAGCATTGGTAACACAACGTTGTAACAAAGATTGTGTTGTAGGGTGCTCGTCTGGCTCTGTGATCTAGTGTTATTTCCTTGTTGGACAGCAGTGGTGATAGTTGTCCAATAACTTGACAGGCTTTGTTGTGGTGACTACCTGTACTGAATTTGTTTAGTTTAGTTTTGACCCTGTGGATAACATTTGTTAATCCAGGGCAAAATATCAAAATAAAGCGTTAAACATTTTAAAAACATTCTATGTACATTTTATTTGTTTGGCTATTTGTCAGGTTGCTCAGTATGTTGGAGAAACAGAGATAAATAACATTTACATTCTACTTACTGTGACGTGTGATAAACCTGACAATGTTAAGTGGAGTTACCTTGGTGATGCTTTGTCTATCCTAGCCTTTTGCTTATGCAACAGAGAGATTATATTTAAGCTGCTTGCTTATGCTAATAACATCACATCGATCCTGACCATGACCTTGGACCAGAACTCTGTAAGATAAGCCAAATGCTTTTTTTTTTTCAATATTATATTAATCAGTATACCATAATGTAGTTTTGATATTGTAGAACCAGTTCTAGTATGCAAATAAAACATTAAGACATGCATTGACTAAGCATCTGAAATAAATATCAAAATAAACAACTTTTCTAAATAAAAAAGGAAAGTAATAGATATCCTCAAACATAAGTATCACTAATTAAATTGAGATGCTTAATACAGAATCATGAAATATGTTGTGAAATATTCATCATTATCATCAAGTACCTGGCCTGCTGGCGTAGGTGATCATGTCGCTCCACAACTTTCGATCTCGACAGTTATTTATCATTTCTGTTGTTGACCTTCTGCCAAGTCATTCTCTTAAGCTGTCTGATATTTTTTCTCTTTGCTTCCTTCTATCTCTTTGTCCCTCAATTTTTCCAGTTGTTACAATATATTCAAGTTGTTCTCTTCTCATTACACGGCCAAAAAATGATGATTGTTTCTTCCTAATGCTGGAAATTAGCTCTCTTTTTGCATTGACCTTGAAATATTATCCAGCACTAAAATTATAACAAATGAATGAAGCTAAAATGTGTATTTATTATTGTTTTATTTATGCATAAAAACCATGTACATTAAAATATATTTAACAAATAAATAAATACTTTTTGTCTTTCATTTTGTTTTATTTATTCATCTGGTTTGTGATAATGTATACATCATGATGATCATGACTGATGTTCAGGTAATGCAGAAGAAAGGTGGTGTAGATAAAAGCAGGACTTTTTTTCCCTAAAAACAAATCTACCTGAGCTCTATCATTCCATCCAATAAAATGAAAAATATATAGAGAGATTATATATATATATCAGGTCTCTGAAACTTGGATGCACTTATATTTATTTTACATTTACTCTAATTGACACGGTGCTTATGAGATTCTGTAAAAATTTTAAATAAGAAAATAAAAAAAAAATTATTATTTTTTTTTAACAATTAAAATCTATGTAACTGTGGTATTACATGAGGCATATTCAGAACACGAAAGACGAATATAGGAGACCACCGTGAAAGAGATTGAAGCCTCTCATCACTTAACACTCCAAAGAAAGCCATGGAGAGAAATTCTAACTATTGTTTTAAGAACGAAATAAAAATAGCTACATGGAATGTTAGAACCTTACACCAACAGGGAAAATTAGAAAGTCTTATGGTAGAAGCAGAGCGATTAAACATAGATATTTTAGGCATATCAGAAACAAGATGGAAGGAAAGTGGAT